>JAHLSL010000047.1:5246654-5322392 GCA_025920805.1 Petroica traversi
GCGGCCGGGGCTGCGTGCGGCAGCTCCCGCCCGGCCCCGGCAGCCTCGACTTTCCTCGCCTGGATGCAAAGTCTATGCTCTTTTCATGTCCTGGAGAAGGATCAGGACAGTAATGCTCAACGGATGATGCGTTGTCTCCTGCTTGTACATACAGTAACTCTGCCTGAGACGGTTCCTTACTTTTGGATGTCTAAATGTTGAGGGATCTGGTATGCTCAAAGGAATAGAAACCTTCTGAAAGTTTAGGTCGTGGTTAACAACATAGAAAGTCTGCTACTGGGAAGTTGGTAGCAGAATTTCTCTTGCAAGCCCTTTGCTTGATAGCTCCTCTTTTCCAGTTACTTCCTCAAAACCGTCTTGTCAGCTCAAGTCTTTCCTTTTAATAAGGAAACAATTTGTCAGCACCCTGAAGCCTCTCATATCTATATACAGTCAAGGGAGAGTCCTAGAGAGTTCTTGGGAGACATCAGATTCTGAAAGTGAGCATATCAGGCCTGGCTGATAAATAACAGCCAATTTAGTGATCTAAATTCTCTACTGCAAAGTATCTTCTACCTGACTTGAAATTTTGAGTTTTCTTTCGAAGTAGTGTGAGGTTGGTAGTATCATGCTGATTTCAGAAAATCTTTTCCTTGTATTGCTGTCTCCAAATATAATTCTCATGTTGAATACCATGATTTGCATGTGAAATCTTTTATGTTCCTGAAGATTATGAGAAAGTGAAATGAGTTCTTTCATTTCAGAACAGTATTTTGTGGTCAGGAAAGTGACAGGTTGACTTTCTCAAGTACTGTGTGCAGCATATTAGGCTGAAGCTCTATGGAATTATAAAGCAGAAGTCAGACATCCCCTTCAAATATTATTATAAAGGTGTCTGTGTGTTTCTGTAGCCTGTGCTATGGTTATCATCTATCCAATGTCTTTCCATGACTTCTGGTCTTTTAGAATCACAGTTGCTTGTCATGGCCCCATAAGCTGCTCTGAGGATCATTCTCTCATAATGTGTTAGGTGCTTGCACTGGACATTGCACTTGGCTGTACTGCATAAACATTGGTTCTGTGAACAGACCTTTAGCAGGGCAGCACACAAAGGTAACTTGCAGGCACAAAAGAATGCTTGTAAGGTGGTGTTACGTCAGCCAGTAGTTAATATCTTGTACTTCATACTGTGGTTTTTATTACAGCTGAGATGGAGAGGAACAGTCAATTCAAATCTACCCCTTTGCTTGTGTTTTGTATTCAATTCTGTGCATGTATTTCTGGTATGATTTTCCTTGTTGCTGTAGACCCTGCCTTCATCCTGCTATTACTGTGCCATTAAGGGACAGTGAAACTGATTTAAGAGGGCACCCAGGAGTTTCTGTGTCATGACCCAGGCTCAAAGATATCCAGACTGCACTTATTCCCCATAAGGCCACTATCACACTGGATCTTTGCTGTTGTAGGGGTCCTTTGAGCCCTGCTGAAGCCAGCCCAAGCTCAGCAGCTCTCTGCTAGCCACAAGGCCTAAGATCTCACACTGGTATTGTTCCTCTTACTTGGAATCTTTGAGGTTTGAAAACTGGTGAGAGAGACATCATATCCTCAGGACCAAATGGGATATATAAACCGTACAGAAGCTTTGCTGCATTATCCCAATCAACTTTTCTGTTTAAATTGCTTAAAAAGCAAGTAAAACCTGTTTCTTCTGGCAAAAAGCTGAAGTGCTTAAGCAAACAATTGTCTTGCGTGGAGAGTGAAGATGCTTATTCTTCTAATGTTTTCATGCTCCAAAAAGATATATGAAACATGTTTTTACTAGGAAAAATTAATTTCCCAAATGATTCCTTGGATTTTAGGAGTGTTTTAGGGTTTTGTTTTTACTACATGTCCTTCAGTCTCTTGCCTTCTTTACTAGCAGGAAATGGAAATAATTTTGGAGGAAACTTCTTTATTAGTGATCTGGATGAGGCATTAAGGACACTATCAGTGATTTGCAGAAGACACCATGTTGGATGACAGTGTTAATTTCATTGAAGGTAGAAAGGTTCTTCACAGAGATCTGAACAGACTGGATTGATGATGCCAATGCAAATTGTGTGGGTCTTAACAAGGTGAAGTACTGGGTCTTGCCCTAAGGTCACAACAATCGCATGCCTTGTTTCAGACTGGGGGAATAATGGCTGAAAAAATGCCCCAACAGAGAAGAGCCTGGGGGTGCTGGTTGGCAGTGGCTCAGCATGAGCCAGAGGGTGTCTGGGTGGCCAGGAAGGCCTATGGCACCCTGGCTTGTATTGGAAACAGGCCAGCAGGACCAGGGCACTGATTGTCCCCCTTTACTCAGCACTGGTGAGGCACCTCAAATCCTGTGTTCAGTTCTGGGCCCTTCGTGACAAGAAAGACATTGAGGAGCTGGAGTGTGTCCAGAGAAGGGCAGTGGAGCCTGGGGAAGGGTCTGGAGCACACGTGTGATGAGGAGTGACTGAGGGAGCTGGGGGTGTTTAGCCTGAAGAAAAGGAGCCTCAGGGGGAACCTTCTGGTTCTCTATAAGTACCTGGAAGGAGATTGTAGCCAGGGGTTGTGTGTGTGTATGTGTATGTCTCTTCTCCCAAACAACAAGCAATTGGATAAGAGGAAATGGCCTCGGGTTGTATCAGGAGCGGCTTAGATTGGATATTAAAAAAAATTTCTTGCCAAGAAACCAGTACAGGCTACCCAGGGAATTGGTGGAGTTGCAATCCTTGGAGGTAATTTAAATGATTTGTAGATGTGGTGCTTGAGGACATGTTTTAGTGGTGGGCTTGGCAGTCATGGAGTAATGGCTGGACTCTGTGGTCTAAAAGTATTTTCCCACATAAATGATTCTACGGTTATATCTTAGCAGTTTTCATGTTGTTTCTTCACTTCCTACAGAAAATACAGAGGGCCATGAAGTTTTGAATCCTTGGTCTTCTGGCCTCCAGAGGATTTCTCTTGGCACGTGTGTTCTGGAGGCCCTGTGTCTCAGTCATCCAAGAAAACAGAGGTGGAGTTGGTGAAGGTGGATTTTTTTGTACAGTTTGCTGCATAGACTGACATATCAAAATACCACGCCAGAATAGTTTGTCAGGACTTGGTGTGTCACCTAGTAACGGGCTTTGCAATTAGATATCTCTGTTGCTCCTGCAAGTTGAAAAATCTTGCCAATCTTGGGAGGACTCTGCTGCTGCTGTCTCACCAGAAAGATCTGCTCTGGCTGATGGACACTGAGGATTTTGCATTAACTCCAGTGTTCCAAAGCCATGGAAATCTGTGTCATGTTCTTCCTCAAATGCCTGCCTTTGGTATCTTTTCCTCCAGCATGGCCTGTGTACTTTACCTTGTATACTTTATGTATGTTGCTATGCAGTGGATATTCCTTTCCAGTTGCTTTCTGGTACCCACTCTCTTTGGTGGGAGCTCTTCCAAGTGATAAAGCATAGAGAAATTTTCCTTCAGAAACTCTTGTTACTTTGGTAACAAGGGTGGTTTAACATCTGGAGTGGCAACCTAAATATTTATATGTGTTTACATACAATGAGTCGCCTTGGTAAATCCTTCCAGTTAATACATTTTCAGTCTGGCTTTAGGTATCTGTTGTTTTCATAAACAAATGGCTTTGCTGTGCATATTCCCCCATAAGTGATGGTTTGAGCCAAGTGCTGCTGACAGTTGTGAGAAGTAGAGGTGCCATTTCAGGCATTTCTTGTCCCTTTGATGTCATCCACTTTGTGGTAATGCAGCACAGTGGTTGTTGAGGAGAAAGTGGGGTGCACTGTCTTCTGTCATTCCAGCACAAGAGCTTCTGGTGCTCTCATGTGTCTTTAATTCTGTGTATGAGCACCCTGCTGAATCAGTGGGCAGCTTCAGTGAGACGCTTTCAAGTGATTTGTTTTATACAGCATTGAACAAGCCTGGTTCAGAACAGCTTCAAAGAATGACATTTTTAATATTTTGATTGACTCAATCCAAAAAGGGATGAGACTCCAACAGCTTGGAAATACGCAGTCACTGTGGTAGGTGTTACACAGTGATTAATGTCTCTTACTTTAAATACAAGCCTCTCAGCTGCTTTCATACGTTTTTGCTAGCAACAGCAGATTCTGTGCCATTTTCCTTGGTCTGAATATCTTTAGGTGCAGACACTATTGCCAAATTTGATTTCTTGGCAATTTTGGGCTTAAGAGTTCGGCTCTGACTACGCATTCAGATACCTAAGAATTCTGCCTGGAAGTTGTTGATTCTTTGAGCTGATTTATAGAATGTGTTATTCTGCTTTCCTGAGGCATTTTTACTGTATGGAAAACATTTTGTGCTTATTATCACTTGCCAAATGCATTTAAACTATTTTTGGTAGTTCTTCAGGGCCCATCACCATGGTATCCTAGCACCAATGAACATAATGCTGTTATCCATTCAAAGTGAACTAGTGATGCACAACTCCTTCTAATATTAACACAGCCTTGTTATGTTAGTGCTTTTTCATTTTTCAAATACAAAGCATTTATGCTTTTTCAGAAAAGGGTTAAGGATAAGACCACACATACTGCAGACAGAACCATTTCTAAAGGGCCAAATGGAATTAACAAAAGCAGTGGACCAGGTGTGCCCACTGCTGCTGGCCACACCTCTTTGCTATCTTGGTGACACACTTGAGATAGTTTTGTTTGTTTGATTGATTTGGTTTGTTTTTTATTTTGTTTGTTTGGGGGTTTTGTGTTTGGTTTTTTGTTTGGTTTGGGTTTTGGGGCTTTTTTTTAAATACAAGTCTGTATCTCTATAGTGACACAAAGTGGCCAAGTGCCATGTCTTGTGTCACTCTCTAAATAACTCCTTCCTACGTGTAGAATGCTCTAGTCTGTAAAGGTTGCCCATGTAAGGAGAGTAACTGGTCTAACACAGGGGCAAATGGTCACTAAACCTGATGCACAGAGGATCCAGGTGTGCTGGCTTTTGTCAATTACCAGCATCTCTCACTTGTCCCACTTTCAGCCTAGATGAGTGCAGAATAGTAATTCAACCATTTCTTGCTTTCTCAGGGCTCATACTGTAGGAAAACAACCTGTTTAGAGAACTGTGTAGAAGATAACACTATAAGAGATTGTGATTCAACTCTTTTTTGTTAACTACAACACAGAATTTTACTAAGGTAAATTTCTCTGTGCAAGACAATAATACATGCGTTTAACGTGTTCAGTATTTGTCTTTGATTTTTACCTCTTGCTAAATCATTATACAAATGATTCTGAACTTTAGTGCTTCACAACTAAAATATTAATGAAAATAAGTCTATGTTTATCCTTTTGGCAAGTGCAAGCTCATGGTATGTTTAAAAGTGGACTGCGTGGGAAAGGTGTAAACACCTTTAGATCAAAACCAAAGCGGGAACCTTGTGCTACTGCAAAAGGCTGTGGTGGGAATGCCTGTCTCTTATAAATGCGGGGCAGAGATGCAGATAAAAGGCTGTTCTGAGAGCCAAGAGGTATCTCCTGGGGCTAGTGCTGATGTTGAGTCTCACCTGGGTTCTGTTCCTAGTGTAAATATCCTACTAAAAGTGGAATAAGGGCTTGGTATTTTAAGGCCAAGATCCAAAAAGGCTTTAAGTTACTAGCAAGCCAATAAGAAAAATTCTAAAAAGGACTCTCTTTTTCCTTCTCAAACAGCAGCAGGTCTCCCCTTCTACTTTTTGTGGGGTTTTGGGGCATTTTTGTCAATATAAGGGAAGTGGCTTTTTATTTACATGTCTAGTTGTGGTCCAGCAACTTTTTAAAAGTAACACGTGTATTTTTGTTATGCCTAGAAAGTATTTTTAAGAAGGAATTTTAACCTCTTGATAGAAGATACTTCTAAAACTTTCTCTCTAGCCATAGGTATCCAGTCTCTGTTAATTGTGTGTCTTCGTGGGGAGAGGGTGAGCATCTCTGGGGTGAGCACAGCCCCTATCTGTCTCAGGGCTGGACCTGTCACAGTCTGTTTTCTGCTACTACATGCCACTCCATGATTATCTGGTTCTTATGGGAGATAAGCTGTTGTGATTGCTAAACAAGCAATTCCAATTTAAAGTATCTAGGATGGAATTGGATAACTTGCTGTAAAAACTTGTAGGCTGACCATGCAGGCAAATGCGACTTTTGCCAGTAAAGGCACTATTTCCTTTCCTTGGGTTTAAATTATATCCTCGTTCTATATATTATTCTCTTAATAAAAGAAAGTTTAGTGTTCCTAGTATGTGCTGGAACTCTTCGCAGTGTTCCAGTTGACTCCCTGTTTCTGTGAGTATAACAGTCCAGAGTGGCATGGCTCACCAGAGACCAGGAAAGCCCATTCCTGTGTTGTTGAGTTAGGCAGACCTGAAAAAGCTCTTGGCCAAAGGTAGGAGCAGCACTACCTCTCGTTTCTGAAGGATGATTTTCTTGGATGCTAGAAACTTTACATTTTCCCAATGCAAGCTCTAGTTGTTCTTCTCCTCCTTCACCTTCCAGAGGGTTTATCTCATGCCTGAACCATATCTTCTCAGCTCTGCAATAAACTCATCACTTCCTACCCTCTTCTGAATATTATGGACATTAGAAAGTAGATTATTTCTTTCCTCCAAGCCACAGACTTTACATATCCATAACTGTTTTCATGACTTCCCAGTCTCCATTTTTTTAGATGAAATAATCTCATAGTCTTCCCTCTTTTCCTTGATTGAAAGGCAAGAAAACAGTCCCAACATTTCTCTTGTTCCCTGTGTTTTTTCCAGTTCTCATATTTTGTCAGGTGCAGTGCCCAGCCCTGGAAATAGGCATGAGGAGGATGGGATCTGGGAGCCAGGGCTGTGTGCACTGGCTGTGTGACTTCATGAGCAGTGGAGGTTTCTAGCTCAGTCTATTCATGCCAGTGCTGTGTTTGACTCTGCAACATAGTGGTGCAACTGACTCCTGGTTTTCTCAGTGACCTATCCAACTCCAGGTTGTTCTCTGTACAGCTGCTGCCTGGACAAGTTATTTTCCTCCCTTAACTGTGAACCTGACTCTTCCTGCCTGACAGAAGCATCTTTCAATTTTCTGTATTGAATTTTGCCCCCCCTCCCCCCCCCCCGAGCATTTCTGCAAGCAGTCAAAAAAGTTTTAAAGTCCAAACCTGTTGTCCAAGATACTGACAGTCTCATTTGTCTTGCCTCCTGCTTTGTGGTGCCTTGAAAGGCCATGGTCTCTTTTCTTCTACCTGTTTGTATTTTTCTATCCTCAATGCAAAGCCCAAAGAGCAAACTACTGGTGAAGATAATTTATGAGTGTCAAGCCAGGCAATACTGATCTTGCTGCCATTTATTTTGGCAAGTAATGGCTGAAAATGATCAGGACTCAGCAGTCTCCCTCTTAATTCATCCAAAAGCCCAAACCTCATGAGCAGCAGGACCTGAACAATCTAGCACCGGCATCAATCAGTAAAATCCCGATATCAATGGTAAAACACCCCAATAATCTACTGAGTGACAGATCAGTTGTTCTTTCCTCTAATACTGAAACTACATATGTGTTTTGATTCAAATAGGCAGTCTAGAAACCAGCTTTCACTTTGCAGACATGTGAAACTCTGACATTTATTCTTTTCAATCTATTGCATGAAATTAATAAAACTTCTTTTTAAAAATAATTACAGGCTAGCTTTTTCCTCTTTCCCCTGCTCCTGCCAGGCTTAGGGAAAGTGTGCTATGTAGTTCATGCAAGGAATTCACACTGAACACACAAGCTGGGCTCAAAGGATCCAGTCCACCACTCTGTGTCCCACCGTACACTGCTGACCCACTGCTGTGAGCTTCACACTGTCTCCACTGGAGTTTGGTGGTGGATAATTCACTGGGAGAAGCTGTAGCTCCAATAATTCCTTGGTGTGACTCAGACTCCCAAGCCCTCATGACAATATTTTTCCTCAGTTAACCAAGTGCTTTTGCTGGATTTTGTGGTTTTGTATTTTGCTATTTTAGTATTAGAATGAGTTGCTTTGTCGGGGCAGTTGCTACTTGTTACAGGCATGTTTTGGTAAGACATGTGTTCTTTTAAGAGGAGATTTGGATCATTTGGATAATTTGGATAATTTTGAGCAGTGGTCCAGATCCTTGCAAAGACTCGGGGGAGCAGTTCAGAAAAGGCTAAAGGGTGACTCCAGCAGGAGTGACCTGAGTGTTACACAGCTCTCTTGCTCATTGCTGTTTCACCAACCATATAGATCTACTGGTAACCTCACAAACAGTGCCCTCAAAAGGGAATAACCATTTACAGCAGACTCTCATCAGATGGTAGAGGACAGTGAGCTGTGATCTTGGTTTCTCCTACTGCCATTTGCAAGCTGGCATATTTTCCTGAGCACTGTCTGTATTTTATCCTCATGTTCGAACTCCAAATTCTTCTGTTTTCTGTCTTGGCCTTTGAGAGTCCACAAATAAAAAACCCTCCTAATAATTTCTTCTGTAACTATATAACTGGAAATGCAAGTGTAAATGGAAATGTAAAGTTTCTTCCTGTTACTTAATAGTCAATGGAATATATTTTCTAGTCTCAGAGAGATTACAGTCAGATTTCTTGCCACTTTTTTCTAATCTGCTTTCTCAATTATCAAATTCCTTGGAGGAACCCTTTTCAATTCAGCCATCAGAATAGCCAGAGATGTTTTATACATGGTTTTTCTTTTCATTACTCAAGCCTGTATCAGGAAGGACAAAGAATAAGGTTTGTATGAGTATCTATTCACAGCCCATCAAGGAACACAGCAAAATGCAGGCTACCTGATTTCTGGCTCAGCCAAAGTCCAGGGCTGTTGTGCTGTTCAAATCCATGTATTTTTATCTGCTCATGTTTCAGGCTTTCTTTGTGTGCTAGAGTTTAGATCTAAAATGTTACTTAAAGAGTCTGTATGTGAGAGAAGGAAGAAAAGATTCTAAGGCCAAAGAGACTAGAGTGTGGCTAGACTGTAATGGTCCAGTCATTCTTTCTGTTAGTCTTAAGGGCTATAGATTGATGATTCCATTATTTATTTATTTATTTTCCCTCCCTGAAGCTTATAGTTAAGCCCATAAGCTGTATAAGTCCGTAAACATGAAGAGACGTGGCATTTGATGCTGTCTGTCACACCAGCCAGGTCGTTGGTTTGTTTTCCTCTTAATGTTTCTGTTCCTAAACTACCTTTCTGTACAGTCCCTGTGCCAGGATTATTTTGAGGTGATAGCAAACCTTTCCATGTCAGTCCAGGATCTACTCTTGCTGAGGGAATTCATGACGATACTTTCCTTACCTTGCAGGACTAAAGTAGTAGAGAAGGGAGGAAGAAATCACAGATGGATGCCGGGCCTGGCTCTTGGTGGGTTTTACTCCAGAATTGTGTAAATGATGTGATGTGCAGAGACTTTTTCAGAGCAGTGTGTTGTGAGAAGTGATTGTTTCTACCTGAAATGCCACTTGTGAGCTACATAGCCAGGTGTGAGCTTCCTAGCCCAGGGCAGGAGCAAGTCTTGACATTAAAAGCCAGGCTATGCTGAGATCAAGTAGGGTCTCTGGATTGGTTACACAAGTGTAGGTCTGGAATAAAGGAGGAGGCAGAGGACTCTGGGTGGGTATGACTTGAAGTTGGAGTTTTGGTTTGGATAAATGCTGTAGTGGAAGTGGACAATGGCTGTGAGGATTGGATGGGAATGGTGGGAAAAAATATAGATATGGGTGGGAGGCCTTGCAGCTGGAACTTGCAGCTTGGTCAATAGCAGAGCATGCTACAATTTTGAACCCTTGTTTTATTTGCTCTGCTCTCTGGTATACATATATAACGTGGAAGCAGAAAACCTTTACATTCAACCCACAGAGAAGACAGACAAGGGAAGCTTCGAGATGATAGATATTACAGAGCATACTTTTAAAAGAATTCAACTGGGTGCCAATTAGCCATAATGAATTAAGTTTAGTGTGGATGTTTTCCATGGGAATTGAGCAGTAGGTGCTGCAATGTGCAGTGAGAAGGGCAGAATCCTGCATTACAGGGCCTCACCATGAGAGAGTCAGAGATGTAAGTGTTTGCAGTTGTTCCAGGCTGTTTCCACTGTAAGTGTAAATACTGGGGATGACTATACTGGCTGGTTAGACCTCTGGGCTGACATAGACAGCTTTTGGAAATTCAGGATGTGCCATTCTTAAAAGGCACATTTTTCCCATCCCACCCTGATACAAAATATTCTTTATTCAGCCAAAACATGACGGAGAGAGTGAAGAGTCCGGTTCAGTTCCTGTTGAGAGCAGTAACTGATCTTAGCCAGGGCAGGAGCTGGCTGACAGTAGGTGACAGCAGCCTGTTGCATCAATTCAGTCCAGTCTGGCATGTAGAAATCCAGGGCAGTGACTCCTGTTTCCATGAATTTTCTTCAAAACTTTGGAATCAGATTCTGTTCTAGTGCTGGTGTAAGGACTAGCCAATGTGGCTTTATGCTATCTTAAGACCTGCTTCATGGCATAGGTCTGCAACAACACCGCCACCACCACCACAAAAACAGCCAAGGGGCTCCTAGGTAAAGCACTCCATCCCCTGCGTGATGAGCACACAAGTTATAGGAACAATATCGTTTCATTAGTTTGAAGAATGTTGTGGCTTATTTCCTGTGTAAATAACAGAAATTCTGTGTAAGGAACAAAGAATGGAAAGGATTTTATTGTAAGGAAAATAGTTCAAAATGAGCCTGGGCATGGCAGCATCTACAAAGTTGGTGCTTACTAGCTGTGATAATCACATCTTAGACACAAATGAGTGACAGAAGAAAAGCCACAATCAGTGCAGTTGATTATTTCTAAGGCTTATCACTGGACTTGTTGATTTCTTGCTATTTTTATACATTGATCAATTCTAGACTTGTATGAATAGACAAGATGGGTTTGTGTTATATCAGCTGTCTGAAAAATTATTCATCCAGACAGAAACAAATGGGTCAGCCCTTGAGACAGGTTACTGAGACCAATGAGATCTCTGGGGTTATCTCCATGGATTGCAGCAGATGATCCTAGATCTGTTGGAGCCTTTGCATGCTAAGGTTTTAAATACTAGCAATCCTGGAGATGTCTCCAGGAGCCTCTTAAAAACTCTTTCTTGCCTTATTTCTGCTGTTGGGGTGGAAAGGTCTGGCAGCACCCACGCATCCTTTCACTGCAGCCTGGGGATGTTAGCATGTTGGGGAGCCCTGGGAACATGAGCCAGGGCTCCTGCATGAGGTTGCTAACTCCTACTCCCTACACTGAACATGCTGCTTCTCAGCCCTGCCTCTTATCCTGAGGACTTGTCTTCTATAAGTCATATTGTACCTCTGCAAGAGTTAAAATCCATGAAAAAAGGTTGTATAGTGCTGTTGAACAACGTGTATTATTCACAGTACTATATTATGGCCATAGGGCCCAGCCTGGGTGAAAAGAGACCTGATGCATGTTCGCTTTTAAAATAGTTTTCTGTTCTCTGCTACACTGTACCACAGGAGCAAGCAATTATCTATGAACACACCTGCCAGTTAACACCTCTGATATTACTGTGCTAATGAGGAAGAGTATGTAAGGTTGTATACCTCATTTTCACCATGTGCAATCTTTTATTTTTGCAATAGGAACTCCATTTGAACAATGTGCTTCAGCACATGCTGCTGCCCTAATGCTTTCAAGTAGCGGCTGCTTTGATTCAGGCACAAGCAAATTGGCACTTCTTGCAAGTTCGTCCTCTCCATTTATCACCAGTTTATGTGGAAATACATTCAGTTGGCTATACTCAAGGAGCATTTTCAGTGGAAATGTAAATTTATTTCCCATAGTTAAATTATTCCTTTGCGATATGAAATGAAAGCTGTTTGCTGTGAGGTATAAAATAGACTTCTTGCTAGCATTTCAGGATGGAGGGAACCAGGAAATGTTGGTGAGTCTTGCTGCAACTCAGAGGAACTCAGCATCACACTCCTACATGGGAATGGAATTCTTCCCTGTTTGCTGCTGGGATAGCCCTTAAACAAATAAATAAGAGGACCTGTCAGACTGAAACGAATTCTCCACCCTGGTGTGAAATCTGCTGGATTTGGAAGCTGCTGGTAAGATGATTTCTATAGCCCTTCTTAACTTTCTGGTCATCGGCGGGAGATCTGTGTTGGATGAAAGTTGGAGAAAGAGGATCTTGAAGAATCTTGGAGAAAGAGGAGTGTGCCTGCTTGTCTGATGGCAGCCAACATGAGAACTTCCAATTCAGGTAGCAGAAGAAGGACAGGTCAGGCAGGAAGCCTCTGTTTGCACCAGCCTGGGTTGTCACCTGACTTATGACAAAAGGTGGTCTGAAACTTTCACAGTGTCTCTCACTAACTCCACCCGGGTCATCACGGGGTTGTTCAAGGTGAGGAAGATGTGCTCTAGTGGTGTCCTTCATCTTGCATCAGTAGAATTTTACAGAGGGTACTAGTTGAACTCTCTGCCATCAGAGCACCTCTCCTTGGTAGTGCCAAGCTCCTCACACCACTGACACCAGTTCTAGGGAAAAAAAATCTGTCTATTGATTTACAGTTTTCAAAGAGCCTCTGGAAAAGGTGCATGAAATACACCAAAGAGGTAATTTAGATGATAATCAATTACAGGGGAGCAAAGAGGAGCTGCCCCATGTCCTGGGATGCAGCCCAGGAACTGTGCACCATGCCTTTGGTGGGCAGCACCTCTGAATCCCTAAGTGTGACTCCATACAGCTGCTCCCCCCACTAAGGCATGGAGCAGCTGTAGACTGGGCAAGACCTAAGGAGTCAGGAGAAGCCTGAAAATCTTGAGAAACACTATGCTGTACAGGGCAGTCTTGCATACTGCTCTGGCTTTTGCTTGTGTTCGGGCTACAATATGTGATGGCAGCAAGCTGATATTTCTTTGCCTGTTTTTTAGGTGGACATGAGTTTCTGCCCCTTGGGAGATGTGCACTTATCCCTTAGTAGACGTGTGTGGCCCAGCCAGACTTTTTTTTGTTTTCTACCCTATTTTTGGGTGTCAATTCATGGATGTTTGCAAGCATAGAACCCATTTAAAACAATGTACAGTTTTTGTTCCTTTATAAAAATCACATAATCAATTCCCTCTTTCTAATATAATTTGCAACTAAAAATAACTTTTATGTTGTCAGCCAAAATGCAAGTCATTGCTAGAATATGAATAGAATACTAGAAAAATATACATGCATATTTTTTTAAATCCTTTTGCATCAAAATTTGAACAAAAATTAAAATGAGCATCTTAATATTTCAATATTTCTTGAATAGAGATTATTTATTTTCAAAATTCTGTGTCACTGGATAATCAAATTTCATTTTCAGATCACATATAGCTATTTAAAGTTGTAAAATACAAATTAGTGAAATATGCTTGCTTTTATGAAGATATATTTTCTGTGAGGATGAATAAAAAATAATGAAAAATATGTGTATTGGGCTGCTTCTTAATGCAGTCTCTGCCACAGCTGACTTCCAAGCATCTTGGCAATCTTCACCTTAAAGAATTCTAGTGATTCAGCATCACTCAAAAAAAATTTTTTTTAACCCAATTTTACTGAAAGACTATCTTGATAAATTCACAAGAAGGAAAAGGTTACACAGTGTTGCTGTTTAACCCCAGCCAAAGCCAGCACACACAGTCAAATAAGAATTCATTCCTTGATTGTACATGGCTTCATTCATTTTTTTTATAGAAACAGATGAAACTTAAATTCCAGAGCATGATGTGAATGAAAGCATTAGTCTAGTCACAAAAGTTTGTTGCTCCCCCCCACCCCTACCGACCGTCTCTTTTTCCAATCAATGTTTATTTGTATTGCTGTCTGAATTGGTTTTGGACACTGACCTTTTGATGCTTCCCTAACTTGAAACCTTGCAAAGTGAAAGACAGTTTCCTTAAACCCCAGAAGGAAACATATTAGATGGGACCGGGTATTTAGATCACATTATGCAACAAAACTTAAGGGAAAAAATCTTTGGCTTAGCTCCAGGCCAGCTGCGGCTCCTTGGATGTAGCTGACTTAGAGTGTATCAGACAGTTCGTGCTGGAAGACAGGGTGATAGAGTGGTTTGGGAAAGGCTTCCAACTTGTGTTTGAGCAGGCAGGGAGAAGAAAAACACTGCAAAACCATGGCATTTCTTCTTTAAATCAAAATAACCTGTGTGATGGGGGACCACAGGTTAAAACATATAATTACAATACTGAACAGTTATAGTTTGTGCCTGAGTTGCACTGGCCAAAGCTTCCGGACTCATGTCAGGAGTTGGGCTGTTAAAGTGGCTGGAGGCCACAGTCTGTTGTGCTTGCATTTGGAGCTTGCTAGAGCCATCCCTAAAAATAGATACCTGCCTGTGGGTCACAAATTACCAGTCTGAAAAGAAATTAGATTAGTAGTCCTGAACTTTAAGTATACTGGGAGCCTTCCCCAGGATATGTTTAGGGAAGAGGGTCCTCATCACATGAGTACCTGTGGGCTTGGCAACACCCTGAACTGGGAGCTGTCTGGGTGCTCTGATTTCTCCCTGCTAAGTTCTTTTGTCCTATTGTCTCTTTGAATATGAGTTTAATGCCAAAAGAGCAAATACTCTGGGCTGTCCATGGGAAGCAGCCAGTTCCTGCTCATGGTTATTGCCTGTGCACCATAAGCACTCAGCATCGCTCCTCCCGTGTGATGGATACGACAGTTAGAATTTGGAGGAAAAATCCTCATAAATTACATTTGGCATATACTGTCTCCATTCCCCTTTAAGGAAAACTCTGTTTTTCCTTAAAGTGTTTCTTTGAACAGAAAATTGAAAGCTTTAAAAAACTTCATCTCTGTTGGTCCATGTCGTACTGTGTTTTTTTGGCAGAGAATCTAAGAGCGAGACTCCTACATTTGGAATGTTAGGTGGGTTGAACTGATAGGTGTGAATAGTACTTGCTTTTAATTTGTTCCACCTCATTTAAAAGAGACAGTGGAAGGGTTGAGTTTCTTGTCTCTCTCAGGTGTATGATTTACTCCGCACAGTAGTCCTCTCTTGGCATTGGCTGTACTAGTGACTAGAAAGGGGAAGTTTAGCTGCTGAAGTTAACTACACCACTTGTTGGGGAAAAATGTTAGTACGAAAAATACTTAGCCCTGAGCCTTGGAGCTGTGGAATGAAGTTGGCTGTTTCTTTAGGAAAATGAGTGCTTTCAAAGAACAAACAGAATATTTCCAACACCCTCCTCTTCTGATAAATTAAAATTTTGGCAACAGTGTTTTTCAAACTCCCTGCTTTTGTAGTTACCCTGCTGACAGAGGCCAGGCCCATGTTCTCAGGATCACCTGTGTCCCACCTTCCTGGTGCAGCAGCATTCAGGCACACTTTGCAGAGTGCTCCACTAGCTCAAACCTAGGTGGAGCTGGGATTTCTGCATGGGATTTTCCAGGGCATCCCAGAGGAGACCTGCACTTATGATTCAGATTTGGGGTAACAAGCTTTGGTTCATCTGGATTCTGGAAATAATTCAAAACAGCTTGTAGCTTAGCTGCTCAAAATGATTTTTCTTTTCCTGTTTGGTTTGTATGATGTTCAAATTCAAG
Organism: Petroica traversi; assembly: GCA_025920805.1. Lineage (NCBI taxonomy): Eukaryota > Metazoa > Chordata > Aves > Passeriformes > Petroicidae > Petroica > Petroica traversi. The sequence continues at coordinate 5,262,228 of JAHLSL010000047.1, forward strand.
TTCTTCCTATCAGAGCTACTGGTGCATTTCTGAAATTAGTGTATTCAGACACAATTTGTGTACTGTGATACATATGATTTCCCATCAATATATTAAAGCACTGGATAAATACATGACTATTTTGTAAGAATTCAATTCTGCTTCCTTAAGTTGTTGTAAGGATCTTCTATTAACCTTCCTCTGCAAAGCAAGTCTGTAGCTGGAATTCACATTAAAGTAAACATCCAGCAGCATAATCCGTTTCACCTCTGCAACTGTGTTTACCATTCTTAACAATAGTGGTTACTTATGTGTGGTTCAGTTTTGCAGTTCTCCACATATGTTAAGCATAAAATTTCCTGTTGCATTTGAGTTGGCAAAAATAGAACTGACATTTTGCACACAACTTGGTTTTAATTTTCTAATATCGGTTTACTGACAGAGTGTTTCAGAAGGACATTCTGCTTCCCCGAGACCTGAAGTCTATCGAAGTTTAAAGTGCTGAGGAAAGACTGACATCCTTCTCCTGAGCTGACACCTTCAGCACTGTTAATAAGTGCTGAATGTTTAAAAGTGCTAGTGACTGTGGGAACAAACAGGAAGAAGCAGAACACACCCTCACTTCACTGAGTTAACTGTGGGCAGCTCAGAAATGACCACAAATACTTAATTAGATGAGTATATCCCCTCCAACTGTCCCACCCTGCAGAAACAAGTTTGCCTCTGGACTTCCAAGGCCACTGTGGCAGATTTTGAACGCAGGCTGTGGGAAGCACAGAATCGTTTTTTGTCCACTAGACCCTGAGAAAAGGTAGGTTTGGACTTCCAAAGGTCCAGATGCTGTCTCTGAGAGCTGTGAGAGAAGGAAATTAAGTCAGGGGCAGACAGCAGCCTGGGTGGGAACCTCTTGCAAAGGAGACTGGGACAGGATGGAGAATGGAGTGAAGAGGTACAGCCAAAGCTGCTTCCCATCCTATTCACAGCATGGCCCTTCTCCCTGAGCTCGGTCTGAGGTTTGGTGTTGCAAGGAAAAATTCCAGACATATTACTCATTTGTGTTAGAGTCTGTTGACCTGATACTGTAAGCTGGGAAAACAGACTTGAAAAAAAGAGGCCAGACATGAGCAAACAGAATGGTAATGACTTTACAGTAAGTGGTGGTGTTCTGAGGAGATTAATAATATGCTCATACTTTACTGAATGTATTAAAACTCTTAGTTAAATATTGTATGTTACTGGAAGGGAAATAAAATTTTATTTAAGTGGGAGCATTTTAATTTTATCACATTTCCTTTGATTTCCTTGAAGTTTCCAAAACTGATTTTACAGGATTTTCAAAGTTGATAGCATATATGTAGTTTTTCTAGGTTTGCTGCTGAAAAAAAAGAAAGCAAGGCTTCAAAATTAACATGGTCAAAAACCAAGCCCTGCCAAAACTTACACGTGTTCTGTTGAAAGCCTACAAGTATTCTCTGTGCACTAATTCAAACTACTCACATGAGTAAAGTTAAAAGCTTAATTGCATGCCGGTATTGTTTCCTCAAAATTAGGTAATTTGGTTTCTGAGACTGTGAAGACTTGCTGTAATGCAGCTCCCATGACCCTTGAATAAGAAAGCATTTTAAAGACTGCATAAAATGACTTCTTTTGTTAAAATATTACTGAGACAAATGCTCCCCTCCCCACTCCGATTGATAATCTGAATGTTACATCATTTTAATCTAAAAGAGCTGCAGGATTATAAACTTCTTTGTGCAGAGCCATATGAAATGAAAACTAATGAGGTTCAAAAGGTTTCTGAACATTTGAAAAAAAGTTTCATTTCAGTTTCCCATCTGGAAACTACCAGAATTTTTTTCCACAAGGTCTTATTGCAATCTTTTGTTACTGTGAATTTGCTCTCAAGAACCCAGAGAGGGTCTATTCCCAGATGTTCTCTCACACGCCTTTCAGAACAAACCCCTGGGAGTTTTACCACCCGCCTTCCCCATGGTCTCTGCCATGGCACAAGTTAATGCAGAGAGTGAATCCACTCTTGTGGATGGGTCTGAGTGGTAACAATAGCTTTTTGCAGTACCAGGTATCTAGCACTGGTGGGCTGTGCCTGCCTGCACTGCAGGCAGCACTGTATGGAAGCAGCAGTGGCTCCTGGTTCCAGTCAGCAACCTGCCAATGTTGTTCATCCTCCTTCCTCAGGCCCCAAGGGTCTGTATATCTATTCCTGTAGATATACCTTCTTTCCTTGCTTGTTATTTGGGTTCACATCCTTTATAAAATCTCAGGGTTGGGCCTCTTGCATTAGTTTCAACTGAGAGCATATCTATCTGTTGCCTGTGAAGTGATTTTTCTCTGTAAGCAGTTATGAGTCCAGTTAGAGACCTTCTTTGCTGAGTGATATTGTCAACTGTTCTTTAATTCTCATGCATCATCTCCTGATGAAAAGCATTTTCTCAGATGCCTCTTCAGGCCAATGTCTGTCCTTTCCTCATGGGACAGGAGCCTTGTGACAACAGGGCTCTCCCATTTCAGACTAAATTAATTACTTTGATTTAACATCTATTGGCTCCCTGGAGCAGTTAACTTTTAATATCTCTCCCCAGTCTCTGTTAGATGGCTGGTTTTATGTCACAGTTCTGGCTCCTGGGAGCCTTTTTTCTTTCAGTTGCAACACTCAGTACTCTCAGCATTTAAACGGAAGTTGCTTGTGATCTACTTGAGAGAAAAACCCCAACTTGAGCAAAGATCCTTTTAGGTGTGTGTTTTCAAGGTTGAATATTGGTTTTTAGGGTAGCCAGTTTTGGCCCCCAAACTAAGTATCTTAAGGTTGTTCTGAATTTTTGGGGTTAAGTGACAGGAGTTCGTCCTCCAGGGATCCTGGCATTATCCCAGAAAAAAAGCTGTTTCATGTCTTGAAGCAAACAAAATGCTTTCTCTTCCCCTTGCAGCCCTCCCTGCTGTGTATGGACTTTCGCACGTATAGAGTGTGCTGAGGCTGAAGGTGGGAAGACAAGCGAGGTGCAGGAAGTTTACCACAGAGACTAGTATTTTTCCTAGCCCACCCATGGTGGAGGGAAGCTCTCTGCCTGCTACCTTTCTCTGTGCCAAAGAGAGGGGAAAAAAAACATTGAAAATGTATCTCCTCACAGGTACTGGTTAAGTCTTTTTATATGTCACTTAGCAGATATGTCTTTAAAACACTGCAGTTTGAAACACTCTAGCTGCTCATAATCACTGCAGGGGGAGTAAAGGCAAATGTAATGAGCCTGATGGATCAATAATTACTCTTAGGAATGGCTCTTCTGCCTGCTTCTACACACTGGCAAATACAGAGAAATGCCCAAGCTAAAGAGCAATAGCTTGACTGCCCATTTTATCAGAGCTAGTGCTGCCGAGAGCCAGAGTAGCAGCTGCCTTGTGAGATGGGATCAGGGCACATGTAGCAGTGGCTATGGGTGAGGGAAGATAACAGACCTTCTCAAAATATACATCCCCTTCCTCCCTGGGGGTAGCAGCAGCACTAGCCAGGCTTCATGGCTCTGGCCTGCACTGCCTCTTCCCTAAAGGTGAAAATTCTGTTTTCCTTTTCCTTGACTTTGCATACCCCCCCCAGCTCCAATGAAGAATGAGCATCTTGAAGTTAGTGTATCTGCAAGAGTGTGACAGCACTCGTGGATTGCCAACCTCCTCCTTCTAGTCCTGCTCCATACAAATGAGCCTGACTTAACCATCCTGCTCTGCCCAAGTCTGCCAAAGTCAGCTCCTGTCATCTGCCTTCTTCCCCCACCTCCCATTGAAGTTCATGTCTCATTGCTCTTATAAATCTCCAAGTTATTTAAATAATCTATATTTAGCATGTGTGGCTCCTGATACTTGATATACCTTGTCATTCACAAATAGCTGCCAAATGCACATATTCCACCAATAAATAACACAGCACAAGTAATGTCACTGATAAATAGAATGAATGGCATTCACCTCAGTGCTGATGCTGGGGGAACTGAACTGATCCTGCTTGCTGGCTTGCTGCAGCATCTCCTTAATGACTTGCTGCTTCTGGGATGTCAGATGGGTTTATATTCACCTTTATTCTACTAATAACTAGACAATAGTTCTTTGCTTTCTGTGAGCCACCTCTGTGTCAGGGATTTTGTTAAAACCTGACAAATGACTGCTATTCTGCCACAGAAGTCTTCATTTTTACTATCTGTGCTCAGCAACTGCTAAGCTGATAAAGAGGAATCATTGGCATAATAGGTCCTAAACACAGAGTTAGTATTTGCTACATGAGTAAAAACTGCAAGCAAGAGCCATAGGTTCCTCACTACAACACTTTGGTGTGACGTGTTTCCAGAGGTTCAGCAGCCAGCAGAGCACTGTACATGGCTCAGTTTATAACTGCAAAGGAAAATAAATTAAGTAGCAGGAAACCAAGGAGAGGCTTGAGCAAGATGTGATAAAATTACAACAGAAATGAAACCCAAGCACTCTCTGAAGAGCTGAGTAACACATATGGTAGAACTGTTAATGTACCTGACACAATACTTTTAACAGCAAAATTCTGTTCATTTCCTCCATTAGATTTGTTTCATAGTAAACAAGACATGAAGTCAGAATGGAGCATTTAAGGCAATGCAAGACGTGCTGGCGAGTGGCCAGTGGCTGCCTTTCCTCCTCGCTGGCCCTGGTGCTGGGGACAAGGACCTCGTAGCTGGCAGGATGCTGTCTGTCATGTGAGCACCTGCAGGCAGGGCTGCCAGGTAGGGTTCCTGCAGGGAGGGTCCTCTTGGGACACTGGGGTCCCAAGGAGGCCTGTTGGCCTTCATCCCACTTAGAAACAATGAGCCTGCTAGACTGGCCAAGGGGCCAGACAGATGCTGCACCCCAGCTGGTCAGGACCATACTACGTCTGAGCAGTGACTTAGAAAGCAGCTATGCAGTTGCCTGGCTTTTCCCTTTGTTTGTCAAAACCTCTCTGCAGCTCTTGAGAGAGGTTTTCTTTCCTTTTTCTCAACTGATTTCCTCATGCTCTTCCTTTTTTTTGGCTGTGGCTCCCCTTTGGTCAGGATTGCATTTGGCCTCATGCACTGGCTGCCTCCATGCTCTCTGTGGCAGACCCTGTGGTGGTTTCTCCCCAGTCTGGCTCTTTCTGTGCCACTTCAGGGAGATCTGAGGAGCAGCAGAAGAGAGGGATAGCAGAGATCCATGGTCACTGCTCTCCTCAGGTGTCACACATAAGATATATGTGGTATATGGTAATACCAGCACAGCTCTGCTGCTGGGCTATGATTTCACAGGCTGGAGTTTTTCAGTGAATGCATGTAATTGCTTTGTCTTGTAGTAACAAATCAGGTTGGACAATGGAGCCCAAATGATAAAGTACCTAACAAAGAGAAGTGAAAAATCAGGTTCTGTTACATGTTTGGCTTTATTGAATTAAGGAGCAGAAGAATTAAAGCATCTATTCTCACTGCTGGTATATTTTTTCCAGTCAAAGCTGGAAAGTCATATCATTGGTACTGTCAGAACAGGTATTACAGTCACTGGGGAGAAATAAAGCAAAAAAAAAACAACCCAGAATTTGGGGCTGTTAACTCAGCAGTAGATTGTAGAAGCAGTGGCTGGAGACAGCAGTGACACAGAAGGAGGTGTAGCCCTGCCTTCATGGGAGCCTCTCATGTGTGACCAAGAACCCATCATAAACAGATGGAGAACATGTTAACAGTACTCCTGTCCAATGAGGTTGTTTGATTGAAGTACAGATGGTTGTAGTGACAAGGTATTTCCTAGTTCATTTATTCTTGATGCAAACTAGCTCCTCTAGGAGTTGCTGCTCTGAAATGTTGCCCTCCAGAACTATTCCTGAAGTACTCCAGAATGAGCCAGAGCAAGGCAGTGACTGCATCCAGCAATCTTCACTTGTGGATGCTGCAGGAAAAGTGGGGCTCTTGGCACCCCCCCCAGCACTGCTGCTCCCAGTGCCTGAGCCCAAGCACTCAGCTCTGGGCAGCACAGCATGAATGCTTCCCATGGGGCTGTGCAAAATGCCTGGAAGTAGAGGTTAAACCCACGTGGGGAACAATGAGTACAAGTGACTCTTCTGCTCTATTTTCTAAACAGCATCATTTAGAGGAGGTGTCCCTTGTTTCTCTAGGAAATCATGTTTTCAGGCATGGCGGGTTTTTTTCGGGGGGGGGGGCATTAATTTTAAATCTGCTGGGTTTAATTTTAGACATGGGGCATTAATGAAACAAAAATATTTTTCGGATGTATGAAAACACTCTTCCTCTTAAATGATATGCAATGTACTAGTATAAATACCATGAAGGAAAACTAATAATAGCAAATAGCATTTCTAATTGATCTTCTGGACACTTGAATATGAGAGGGAATTAAGTGCTCTGGAATATTTTTAAAGGATGATGCTGCTGTTTTCTGATGGTACTTTGTATTTGTCCACAATGGCTTGTTTGTCTGTTTGGCAAAACCACATCTAATGGCCTGTGAGTCAAGCCCTCTGGTAGACCTGCAATGTTTCCTGAAAGTGCACACATGAGGAGTCTCCCAGGGAGTCTGTGCTCCACGTTTTTTCAGAAAACAAGCTCTACTGGTGAGACTTTTTGAAGAAGAAAAATTCTCAGGTTAAAATAAGACTCTTTTCGTATCCTTGGAAGGTAGGTTCTCCCCCTGTCTTGTTTTTGAGTCCGGTGCCTCCTGGATTACAGCCTCTGGCCCACTTCTCTATATCCTCAGGAAAACCACTATCTCTCTATCACCACTGAGGCTTCAGGGCACTCCCTGTTCCTTCCAGGAGGGATGCCCCCTCAGAATGTTGAATCATCTCTGTTCTCTGTCACACTCCTTCTTCAAATTGTGGGGCCCTGAGCTCTCTGAGGAGGGACAACTCCCTTCTCCTCACAGAGGATCCGAAGAGTGAGGGCAAAGCAAATTGGCAGGTCCCCTCCATTACCTCTATGTCCAGCTGGGACAGGCTGAGAGCAAATACACAAAACTGAGCTGGGCACTAAATTTGATTATATGGATTACTCCCTCTTCTGCAGAATGACTGTTTAATGCATTTTTAGAGCTGAATTTCGGAGCCTCTCTGAAGTTAGGGTATGGAAAGTGATAGGAGTGAAGATGACACCAGGGTATTGCCCTGGCAGTTGTGTTGTCTCTCATATGTTGCCCCTTTGTAGTGAGAGATCGTGGTATTCGCATTTGGGGGGCGGGGGGGTAAATACAAATTGTTGTCAATCTACTTAGTAATATCCGGCTGCACAAGTTTGTTTCTTCACAAGTTTATTTACATTTGTTTTATAGTCAGAAGCATGAGAAAGTGCACTGCGGAAGGCAGCCAGAGCGACTCTTGATCTGCTGATATGGGTTGAAGTGCCTAGACAGTAAAATTGCATTTCTATTTTCTCTCTAAATAATTGAAAAGAGAAAAACCTTAGCATCTTTGTCTGTAAAGACTTTGTTTATGTGAAAGAAAGTTTACACAGCTTGTAGAGAATTAAGTTGTAGGAAATGAAGCCTCTGTATCTTCTTCATCTTATATACATGGTTACCATTTGATTCCAAATCACACCACCACTTGGTTTAAAACTTTGGGGTTATCAGGAGGATTTCAGGTTTCAGAAAGAAATGCTTTTAATCTTAGATTGAAAAAAATTAGTAGAAAGAAGAAATGTTTAATCTTACCTTATAGACTTTTTAGAGGAGCTCAACTTAGTTTATCAGTAAGTCCAGTTGGCTCTAGTCTTTATTGTAGACACAATTAATATTGGTGCCACCAGGTGCAGCTGGGAGTCCATTTTGTGCTGACCTTGCTCTGGCAAAGGTGGGCAAGGACCACATTGTTCTCAGCTGGCAGCAGCCCTGCTGCTGAGTTTGGAACATGGATACTGAAGGGATGCTCAGCTATGCTGGGCAGGAATGGGGGAGCATGGCCAATTTGTGGCCACGGCAACTGGGAGAGCTGTCAGAGTCACAGGAAAGCAGCACCAAAGTGATGGCCTGGGCTCTGTCTGCCACTTCCCACCAGCTAGTGGAGGGTCAGGAGAAAGCCAAACTTTCCAGTCAAAACTGAAAGGGAAGTTTACAGTGTTTGGGGTCACTTCAAGAATGTAAAGAAGACAGACTCCTGAATGAACTTTTTATATCCTCTGATCTTCTGCCTCTGCACATCCTGCTCCTGTGGGCAGTGGGAATGACAAAAGCCTGAACTATACTTGTAGTATTTTTAGTTCAGGCTGCAGCAAGAGGTGCTGGACATTTTATGGGAGAGCACATTTCAATGCGCCTTCAAAAACATTTGTTTTTATCCATAAGGTTTGGGGAGATGCCAGCTGCCATCTAAAGTCTCTCTGTAGGCGCAGCAGTCAGCTGAAACAGGTATGTTCATGCTCGTGAAAGGTACTTGTCATAAACGAACATAGTACCTAAACTAAAACTGCATCCAAGGGCACTTGAAATCTGAATGTGCAGCCCTTCTCAAGGTGCAGAAGAGGAGTAAATGAATCCAAGGGTTCAGGTGCACAGTCAGAAGTGGCTCTGGATGGCTTTGGGAAGCTGCTGGGCTGCACTATGCTGCTGGGCCTTGGCACCCCACACTGCTGCCATGTGGGACTCTGAGCATGGCCAGCTTGCCAGGAGCCTCCAGCCGTTCTGTGGTGCCAAGTGAAACCTCCTGTTGGTAAAAACCTTCTTCACACCTGGAAGTAAAACTCCAGTTGGGTTTCATGTGGTAAACAGGAAAGAAGAAAAAGTGTAATTTCAGTGTTTTCAGTAGGTTTCCCTTGTCTTCCCCAGGGTGTTCAAGTGCTTCCTTTGACTTGGCTGGCCTCTGCAGCTCTCCCGGCCTTCCTTGTTTAGCCTGGCACAGCTTGAAGTTTTCTACTGAACCATTACCAGGCACTCAAGGTAGCATCCACTCTCCCACCGCCCACCTCCATCCCCATTTCCCTTCCATCCCCAAGTTGTAGATGTCTTTTAAAGCCAAAATAAGAGCAACGATAAATAAATAGTGCAATCCAGACTCCAGCAAGAGAGAAGGATACAGACTCAATAAGGGTCAGAAACATAAAGGAAAGACAAACAGGAAATAACGAGGGGTACAGATCAGGACACAGCAGGGGTTGGATGTGACCAGGACATGGAACTGGCAGCCACATTGCCAGCTGATGGCTGTCAGAGCTGGTAGCCTCTGATCCAGGCTGCAGCAGGTCATGGTACTCTTGTTGCATGGCCTCTGAGTGGTGGGGGCCCTTGTGCCAAAAAGAAGTCCATGTGGTACTGCTGTGCTGCCCCAAAGGATCACCCCAAAAGCACAGTCAAGAGGTGCAGGAAGTTCCACATGGAGACTAATTCTCCATATGCTGGAGGTCTGCCATAGAGTCAGTCTAGCACATCTAATGAATACTGAATTCACTGCATTTTCTAAAGAAGAAAAAAAATTATTTATTTTCAAGGTGGATTATCATGTCTTTAACTTTTTCTTTTTTTAAAAAAAAAAAAGAGCAGTTCATAGTGGGAGGAAACCTCTGCCACAAATAATCAATATCAATTACTACTCTGTATAAGTCTAGGCACACATACGCACTGTGGCAATGCCCAAACCAATCCCCTTTGTGCAGGCAGTACTTAGGTCTTTCATAGCATTTGTGGCTGTAGTGGTAGTTGAGCTATTACAGGAACAATTGATGAGGCAAGCTGACGTCAATACTTGAAAAGAACTTCCTGTTTTAGAAGTAAAAATAAAAATGGATGTCTGTTAAAAATATAATTTAAGGTAATCAGAATGCCATATAATAAGAACTCTGTTGCACATAATTGGTGCTCCTCTCTCATTTAGCATTGCAGTTTATCTGTATTCAATTTCCTTACATAGTGTGATTATTGCTTTTGATTATTACTATCCACATCTAATAACAAGTAAACTTCTGGGTTTTTTTCTCAACCCTTTCAAAATGACCTTGTGCCATTTTGCGTTTAAGGAGAAAAATACACGTATATCTGGCTGGGCAACATCCTAAATAGGTTTTGCAGTCAAAGATTGCTATTTCAGTCAGTATTCATGTATTTGGCTGGTTAGCTTTGGTGCGCAACTGTGTGTGAGGACAAGGAAAGACACAGGATTTCACCTCAGAAGTAAATCTCTTGTACCCCACTAGCAGCTCAGTGTTTCAGGGTTAGTTGTCTTCTGTCAAGGTCAGGCTGCAATTCAGCATTTTAAGCTGAGCACCAGAGTCCCCATCCTAGTCTCCCAGTGTGCCACCCAGTATCTCCCTGGATCTCGTGAACTATTCTGCAAAACTCAGTACAATACCTGAGAGCCAAAAATTACTGTGTAACACTGCAGTGACTATATAAAAGCTCCCAGTAGCGTGGGTTGAAAGGCAGGTTTTAAACCCTTCCCATTAAAGGTTAAAGAGCCTTCCAAGCTGTAAAGAAAAGTAACTTTTGTCCTTGTCCCCAGCCATGGCAGAGCTCCCCTAGCTCGGCCACTCAGAGTTGTTAGAAGAACAGAGAAGGTAAGGGAGTGACAACCTGTGGATGGGCACGGATATAAGCTCCTCTCGCCTGCCTTGGCCCAGGTGGAATTTCAGAGGTGCCAGGGTTCTTCTTTCCCCTGGTGCTGGCTGCAGCCTCTTTTGATTCTCCAAAGGCAGGCGGATGTCTCTGTTGCACTATGGGTTTGGGCAGGAGAAGGGTTCTTTTACAACCTCCCTTCACCAGAATACTATTCCCCCACAGCCCTCCATCTTGGCATTAGCTGCTTGTGTTATCACAGTTCACCACCAGATCATCTGTTACTTGGGTCTCTGTCCAGGGAATATTAATTTGAAAAAGAGAATCATCAGCTTTAACAGCTTTCCTTTCCTGTGCCAGCTGCTGTAATTTCTTCTGTCACCTCTGAGGATTTTCACTCAACAGTGAGACCAAGCTGTGCAGAAAAGGCAAGGAACTCCTCCATTTAAAATAGGATCTGTTCAAGGAATGTTTCCCCTCCCCAAGTAAAGGCTGAATTCTCTCCTGGATATGTAGAAAGGGCCAGCTGAAATATGGATATCTAAGTACCATATTTTTATGAACATTGACTATCCCAAGATTTTTGATGACATTACTAGATGACCTCTTAAAGCCCTTTTCTACCCAATTATTTATTATTCTGGGTTGCTCTAAGATTTCATAATGGCTCCTTTATGACTCCTTACATAGTTTACTTGCTATTGAAGTTAAATGAATTGCTTAGTAAATTCCCGGATGCCCCTTTTTATGACTCAATTGAGTACTGTATTTTGTGGCTCTGAAATCCTCTGGCACCTCATCTGTTCTCCATGAACTTTCAAAAATCACTGCTCAAGGTATCTCACTTCCCTCTACTAGCTCTGTTAGCAATCTCCAGTGCTTGTCATTCAGTCCCATGGGTTTATAAATACTTTTCAGGAATTCTTTTCATCTTTCCTTTTGATTTACTTATGATTCAACCAAATCATCTGTAGAATCCAATCCTCAAAGTTGTTCCCCCCCATATCTTTGCCTGTAAAATGGCAGCAGTAATTGGAGTAGAGACCTCAGTTTCCCAGTGTAGGAGAAATGTTCTTGTTTAAGGCTGTCAGCTAAGACCCAGAAAGGCTAATTCCTGCCTTATATCGCGCAGTTTTCCTGCTCGTGATTGCAAAAAACACATTGGCCTGATAGCACACATATTATCCTTCTATAAAGGAAAGTTGTTGGTGAACTATAAAAAAATATTTGGTTTGAATATCAAGATTGAAAGTGCTTGAAGAACTGACTGCTCTGACCACATCTGATTTGATAATTTTGCTTCAAAATTTAAGTTGCATCAGCTCATCAGCAGATCAAATGGGCTACAACAAAATGGGATTAGACAAGTTATTGTCACAATTGGAAAAATACTAATAAAAAGCCCATAACACATATAATGAGACACTCATCACACATGTTCTGGATTCCCTTGACTAGAACACTGATAATTATATAAATCTGATCAAATCTTTAGTGAACTGGGCTCTGTAAGTAATATATAAGCAAAAGTTCCCTTGAAAGTGTGAACAATCTTAGGTAATTTGAACAAAACTGTAATAAAATAAATAATTATTCTGATTAGTTTTACATGGCTCCCATATGCCACAAGCTAATGAGTAGTTAAATTTAGATGAAGGAAATTCTCCTTTATATAAAGGTACATTTAAACAGACGAGAAGCAAGTTTAGCAGCAATCAAAAAATTAAATTTAAAAAACAAAAGAATTCCTAGTTATCAGGGGCACTTTTGTTGAGGGAATCTTGTGACAATAAGCCATATGACCAGTCATATTTCTGACTATGTGGTGGTCTCAAAACACTGTGGCCTATATCAGAAGCTGTTTATTTCTTCTCAAAATCCTTCCTGCACATTTACAGTCAGAAAAACTTCCATGTGATCCAGAGAAGAAAGGCACTGAGGTCCTGATTCTAGGCACACACATATGTTTACACCCATGAATTAGAGTGGGAACATTCATGTGCAGAAAGCTTAGCATATGTGTTAGTCTTTGCAGGCCTGACATGCCATCCTGATACAGATCCTTGATGGAGCTTGCTTTCCTGCCAAGTGTTTATCCTAAGCTCCAAATGGTCCAGTCCTCCTTCATGGCAAGGTGTGAGCTTCCCCCAAAGCAAAATCTGCCTGCAGAGAGATTTCCCACAGCAGCTCCAAAAATATGTCCTTAGGAGAATACTTTTCCCCACCTTCTGCAAGTCTCAACCCATGTGACGTTCAAACTTTTTTCTTATGTCGCATCCCTTCTTGACAGTAGAGAACATCACTGGCTGGTCTCTCCCTTTCAGGCTTTTCCATCCTCTTCTATTTCAGTAGCTTTTCAGTAGAGTTGATCTCCACCTATGGATATAAGGTGCAGTGGAGTTTAATGTCATCCATTCCATACTTGCAGTCCTCAAATTTTGCTCTAAAATTGGCGAGAGTGGGGTAGGACTTTTATAGAGATAACCAATGCTAATTTAACCAAATATTATTTCAGCTTCTGAACTCCAATATTTACAAGTGATAATAACTAGATTATTAGATTTCACCAAATACAGGCTGTATTTTGATGTGTGGGTGTCAGTTGAAAAATAGACCATGATCTTTAAAAGAGTCCATACTGTGATATTTCTGAATAGCCTGAATCCACACCATCTTTGAGCTCTGCTCCTGTGATCACAGCTCTGTCTGTGTCCCCACTGATGCGTCCCTTCTCTTTGGGTAATTTTATTGTGAGAAATCCTGTCTAGTAACAAACAATATTTTGCTGAGATCTTCAGTAAAGCACTCGTCATTTTCCCTCCTTCTTCCTCCCCCACACTTTTATTTGCTTTCACACTTGCAAATGTCTCTTCTACAGCTGATCACTTACTGCTAAATATAAAATAATGGAAATCTAGCTGGTAGATCTGCCCAAGATTGTAGATGCTTAAACAAAACTATTGCATCCGAAGACCATACTGAGTGAGTGATGCACAACTTCACCAACTGGTGTTTACAGCTGAAATATTTGCTGCTTATGTGAATCACAACTAACTTTCTATTGCCTATGTAAACAGAACCCTCTGCAATCCTGTGCATCTGAACAACAGATACCAGGGAATATCCACATTTGTAAAGGCAATTGAACATTTTTTTCAGTTAGCCATTTAAATGGTACTTATTAGAAAAGCTGCATTGAAATCCAGGCACAAGGATTTTCTAAACAAGGTGATAACAGAAATTTGCAACATACTTAAACGTATGCCATTTGTATTCCTAGAAGTATCACAGTTTTCTGAGCTTCCTAGAAGTGTGAAGTGTATCTATCTTTCCCACATACATTACTCCATAGACATAAGTAACCTGTTAGAATAGGCTCTGTAATAATCTGAGAAGTGCCTCTGTATCTAGCATGTTTGTTTTGACATTCATGCTCTACGCAGATGAGCGGGGGAGAGGGTGATGGCTGTCCAAGGGGCCTAGGACATTTGGGGACAAGTAAGTAAAATCAAGACATTTGTGAGGTAAAAGTCTATTCTTCCAATCTGCTCATCTCTTATAAAGGAGAGTGGATCAACAAATCTGGGTGACAGGAATAACCAGATTTGTGTGTATTACCTGCATCCACATGACTTCAGCCCCAGGACCTTTGCTTTGGCACCTCCAGAAGCTTTTCTGCTCTATTATTAAGCAGCACAGCACAATAATTACTTTCACAGTAAAAAAAGTAAAAGGTGTAGGACACACAAAATTGCAGCCCTGACCCCTGGGGGCCATTTGTCCAAGCCAAAGAGACATCCCAGTGCTGGGATAAGGATATGCAGTGGCGTGTTTCGGAGTGCTTTGCTAGCAGCTAAAGCCAAATTCTTCTGTTGCCCACTGCTTGAGGAACACGCTGCCCAAAGCCAGGCATAAGTCTGCTGCTTAACCCAGGATTCTTCCTTTGGGGATGTAGGGAATGGTACAGTTAACAGATAAATGTCACACAGGGACCAAAGAGGAGGAATTCTCAGAGTATTGTGTTTTTAATTCAGCCATCCTGTGCGTTCTCCATTGAATAAAACAGGATATTTCAGATATTCAATCCTTTATGGCTTAGAGGAACTTCCAGGCCCACTGGAAACTTGAAAAGATCTCATCTGATCACCACACTGGCACCTGGTACTATTGCAGTGAATGTAGCTGGACTTGGATTTTCAACAAACAGATAAACTGTGAGCTGAAGTCAAGGAGGCACCAGCCAGTGCTACCAGAAATGCCTTGCTGTAAGTATGTCAGAGGGCTGAGCAGCTGCTGCTGCCACCTTCCTGTGCTTCCTGCTTGGAGTGATGCAGAACCTGCTCTGAGCTTGTTCTGTCCATCAGTTCAACAAACTTCTGAAAAGATTTTTTTCATGTTTTATTCTCTGTCTGCACAGGCCAGATGAAGCCAGGCACGGGAACAGCAGCGCTCCTGTGTAATATGGTGAAAAAAACCCCAAAGTTAAATAACAGGATGCACTTTGCCATGTGTGTTTTCAAAAAATCCCATCCCAGAAATGGCAGTGTAGACTGTGAAAAAAGATAATAGCTGTGACTTTCTATTCCCAGATGGTCTTTAATTGATTGGCACTTCAGTATGCATGGATGGCAAGGTGCACTATTTTAGCTTTTTCTTTATATTACATCTAACTGTGCTTTGAAGGTAGATAGTTATCAGCATCAGTAGGAGCTGAAAGCAGCAAGGAATGGCATAGTTCAGCATGCTTCTGCTTTGAGAGGGTGCTGTTGAATTACTGTTTAGCAATCCAGAGGCTCACTGCATCACCAATATTTAACATGTTCAATTACCGTAATTTTGTCATTTGTTGTAGGATATTATTAATTGGTAATGTAACTGAAACAAGGACAACAAAGAAAGTAGTGAAGAGCTCTGTAGCTCTCATTTTTCCCCCTGAAAGAGATTTTCTGTGCATGACAGATTATCCTTCTGATAGAAATTGTAACAAACTAACAAAATACAGATCTGTTGAATGCAGTAAATCTTTGTCAATAGCACATATACACCAAGGCACAAGTTTTCTCCATGAAAAGTCCTCAGCAATAAGAAGCAATTTCTGTAACCATGTTTATTTTTGCCTTGTGATAGTCCCACACACCTATTTATGTAGACATTCCAGACATGAAATTACCTAATATTGGACAGATGTCTACACAAAATAAACATTCAGAGCTCACAGAAAGAGAGAAAAATTAGGAATTATTCTTCAGACTGCAGCAGTCAGCCCTGAAAATAACATAGCAAGGGTTGGAAAGCATAGCTCAAGTTAATAGCTTCTCTATTGTGGGCTTCAGAGTGGCACAGACTCTTCTTTCTGAAAGGGCTAAAGAGGAGTGAATTCTCCCTGTGCACCCTCTGGTTGTGCTGTTGCATAAGAGCTGCGATACTCAGCCTTTGTTGGCTGTGGGCTTTGTTAGAATGGGCCATGTTTGCAGAGCATCTCTGAAAGAATGTGGCAGCAAGTCAGGATTTCAATCAGGTGTCCTCCTAGCACAGTTGCATGCTCTGCTTTGCTGTGCCATCCAGCCTTTTTTGGATGAATGCAGTGACCAAAATTATTCAGGGAAGTGGGCTGTGTTTTTTACTTCATATTGGTTTTGGTTACTTTACTCTTCATTCTTACTTGGCTGTTTTTCTTTCTTCCCATATTCCCCCTTGTCCTCCTCATCCCTGCAGATGAGTAAGTATTGGAGGGAGCACCTGATGTGCCTTTTGTGCAGGCTGAAGCCAGCTCCACAGGTAGCAGAGCTCCTGCCATGGCTGTGGCAAGTGCTGTGCAGTCCCTTGCTGTGCCCACTGCATGATGCTTCTTGCCCTGCCTCTCCCTGTGAGGTGCTGCCCCCAAAGTCAGGCACCCACCCTGCTGCTCCCATCCTTGCCAGAGCTGTAGCCAGAGGGTGGGAAATGGTATTCCTAGTGTGGAAATGGGCTCCTCTGTCTTTTATCCCCGTGCCTGGGAGGAGAGTGTGCAAGGAAATGGCAAATGAAATACTGTAACTCAGATCTGAGCCAGTGAGGCCCATGTGCCAGCTGATGTGCTAGGCTGAGGGGATAAGTTTTAAGGCTGCTGAAATCAGTATCTGCAGAATGAGCTCCCACTTCTCACCTTTCCTTACAATGCATCTATTTCTATGGTCTTGTAGTTTTAGTTAGAATGGTCTATGCGAGTATCATGCAGTCGTATTAAATGCAAGTGGGAGATTGTGATGGCCACAGGTCCAGCCTGAGAGAAGGCTCTCAGTGTCTCTGGAGCAGAGACAGGGAAGAATTGTTGGAGTCGCTTCTGTGGGCTACTCAGCTCTCCCCTGTCTATGACCTGACCCACAATGTGCAAAAGCAATCTCCACAATGCCCTCATGTGAAAACACAAACTCACTTGGGCAGCTCTTGGGATTTGAAATGCACTTGCCAAGTTTGTTCAAGTTTCTCAGTGATTTACACAGTGCTAGTAGAGAAACTGCAAAGAAGAGTGGGGCTCCATCAGCAGGAGGTAGGTATGAAGCAGGTCTGTCAAGCTGGCAGATGCTTCTACAGTGAGCAGCATTGTGTTATAGGGCTCAACACCGGCTCCTTTTTGCAGACATGGCCGGTAGTTCGGTACTGAAGTTTTAGCAACAATTAGAAATGAGATGATGAAATTAAATGCCTTGCAGAAGGGTTCATGACCAGTGATTTTTGAGACACGGAATTGTATAAGTGGGAAGCTTTTGTAAGCCTTTGGAGGCTATTTTATACCATGTACGTTGTGGTGTGTGTTCTCAGTGCATGTTACTGTGAATGCTGTGCCAGAGTAGCACAAGGGCACTGAGAGATGGATCGTACATCATGTTCAAAATTGACTTCCTGCCTTCTCCTAGCTTAACATGAATACACAGACCTGCTAATTTTGCTGTAAATACTGAGATACACCAAAACAATCAACTAAGCCAGCCACAAACCCAATTGAAGAGCTTAGATATGAAGTGATTTTATGCCAAAGGCTTTAGCTGCTCACACCCAATTGTCCATCAGCCTAGCTAGAGGGTCTCTGAGATGTTCCACATGGCTATGAAGAGTACACAATGCCATGGCATAAATAGAGGTAGTCAAATATGATAATACCTGGGTGTCCAAGGACAGAAAGACTCTGAAGACCACTTTTTGGTATACTAATCTGTATCCAGGGTCTCCAGGGTTGTCATGGGGTAGCCAAATGCCAAACAAATGTGAGTGCAGAAATTGATTCCTTCACGTGCAGCTATAAAGCAGAAGCGCTGTCTCATGAAAAAGCAAATACCTAATAGATTTGGGAGCCAAGGAGAATTATTCCATCACTATAATATCTGCATTACAAGGATAAATATCCCATTGCTCTTAAACATGCGAGAACCATGTTTGAGGCAGGATTTATGCCAAATGATCCAGCATCAGAAGGGATAAAAACATGGCAAATCCAAGCAGGCTTTTTTCAGAGGTAGGTACAGTCTCCAGCACACCATAGTTTGGGATAAAGTGTACCATTTCTTGCCTAAGGCAAGAAAATACTTGAATTGGGGATGGCATTAAGAACTGAGCTCCTTAATGGTGGTCTGTGGCCAGGGAACTGCTGGCCTATGAAACAGCAGCCTCAACTGGATGGTAGAGAGTGTGCGACATGTAGGAAAGTCAAAGCTTCCTTTTAGTTATCTTTCCTTTAGCCTTTTTTCTAAATACTAGGTGTATTATCAGTGCATTTGTCATGCACACAAAGTTTGTGCCATGCTGGTAGTTTGGAAGTTACCAGTGAAGTTATTTCCACACACACCAGGGCTTTGATTCAGTTTATTCACAGCCCCAACCCTCTCTCGCAGCTTTCGTCCATCACTAGTTTTAAATCATATAAATGAGTTGTAATGCCAGTCATTTCAGCAACACAGATGTTTGCAATAAGCATGCAGCTGAGAAGTATAAAGTGAAAATAAATGTATCATTAGTAAGCATGAGTAAATTTTTGTGGCCCATTTGTCAGATCAAGCTGAATTACATTCCATCTTTCCAGATTACAAATGTCTTGTATTAAAGCAACAGGTTTATAAGAAGGCTGGGAAAATGTCCTACTCCTACTGCTCACTGTAAATACTTTAGTGCAGAAACTTTGTCCAGTATGTTCTCTCTCTTGGCTTTGGAAATAGAAGCT
Source organism: Petroica traversi (assembly GCA_025920805.1). Lineage (NCBI taxonomy): Eukaryota > Metazoa > Chordata > Aves > Passeriformes > Petroicidae > Petroica > Petroica traversi. The sequence goes on from JAHLSL010000047.1 coordinate 5,280,931, forward strand.
TAGGTAAAAGCTCTATTATTCCCAGTCTGAGACCTTATTGTGTGAGAGGCTTCCAGATCCTTTCCTATCAGGGAGAGGTTCCTAAGAGTTATCAACTACTGCATCTATGACAAGATGCTCAAGTGATATATAGATGTGTTCCTTCATTTGTTTTTAAGTTGCTCTTAAACACATTTTCTTTGGAGTAATGTTTCAGCCAAACAAGACAGGAAGGTAGATTTTTTTTTCCTTTAAACTACTGAACATTTTTAAAAGTGAGCTATGCTTCAGTGTTTTTTGGCACACAGAATCCATCTTAATGTGGAATACATGACAAAAAGTGCCATGCTTTCTATAAAGATCTTAAGGACAATGACTGAGCCCCAGTACCACATTGTAAATTATCTATTGTCCTTTGTCAGCGTTGAGTGTGCCCTGTCATGTTAAATAACCACAGCTGGCATCCTGTCTGTGAGCATGACCCCCATTCATTTCATTCACCCAGCAGTGAATAATTCATACAGCAAGTTTTTCCCTGGGCAAAATACACTGACATCAAGTCACTAAACTATAGTCATTCACAGAACAAAATAGTTATTCATGCTTTCAATGTGAACTGTTAAATCTAGCCAATTAAATTTGAGAATGAATCAAATTAATTAATTTAACATCATCTGAGCTCACAACAACATTGTTGCATATTTGCTGTGCTTTGCTTTACTTTCCTTTTTTTTTTTTTCCCCAAATTGTACATGGAAACTGATATACTGCACTGAGCAGTATATCAGTTTTTTTAAAGTCCTGTCTAGGGGAAGAACTTTGCAGGAAAGAGGGTAATTCCTAAGTCATGATGTGGCTCCCTGAGCTTACAGATCATCATCAATTACTAGATGGTAGTGTGGTTATTGGTAGTATTTTATGCAATTAAGCATGCAATGACTGCCCCCAAAAAGCTATCCTTGCCTCCTAATGTGTACCAGGGCACGGTGTGTTGCCTGCCAAGACCAAGGGGATGAGCCTGGAGCAGGATCCTACCCTTCCCCTTGGTGGTGGCTGCTGTGCGCCTTGAGGCTGGGAGATGAGGTGGGCCTGCTTCAGAGATGGAGGGAGAGCAGTGAAGCCCTCCTACCTGGCACATTGCTCCCAAGTAATAAATAGGTAATAGTGCTTCTGAGAAACGAAGCCCACTTCTTAAAGTTTTGAAGATTTATTAAAAAGGACAATAGGGGACAAATAAGAAATTATCCGACAAAGCAGAGGGGTGCAGCCAGGGGTCTGCCACTGACAAAGAGCACACCCAGCACATACCTCCTGGCTTCGGGTTAGTTTTAAACCCCTTCTTGGCCCCGCCTTTGCGTGAATTGATTAACTCGTTGTCACCAGGGCTCCTCTTATTGGTCTGTTGCCTTCCAGTGATGGTGGTCTGGTTGTCCCTTTATGTTGATTAGGCTTCAAATGTTGACACCCACTCTCGTCCCTTCTCCTAACAAGAACTTTCGAGAGCATCACCAACAATTAACAGGGTACATAGCAATTAACATCAAGCACGTATAACAATTACAATGAAACCATTGCAACCATCATAACAATCAACTGTTAAATCATCTGTGAAAGCCAACTTTATTAACTGTATTTATAACAGTGCTGCTCAAGTGGCAGAGGAGCACATGCAAATGAGGTTGAGCAGATGAGATAGGAGGAGATTACTGTGGTGGTTTTTGCATGGTTGATTTTTGGTGAGGAGGGAAGAAGCCAGCCACAGAAGTGACTTTTTGTGAGGAGCTGCTAAAACCTTCCTCCATGCCTGGCAAAACTAATCGCTGGCTGGCTCTGAGAATAGGTAGGCACACTGCTAAGCCAATCACAAAAGCTGGAAACGCTTCTATGATAACATTTGAGAAAGACAAAACCGCAGGAACTCTCTTTTTTTCTGCCCTCTGAGGGGTGGTGAGGGGGCTGCCAAGCCCGTTCCTGGCAGGGCCGCCAGGGGCCATGCTGGCTCCAGGAGTGGCCAGAGCCAGAGGTGGCCATGAGGCCACTGCCATCTTGGCATGGCCAGCGATGGACTTTGCCTGCCTGGCCATTTGATCAGAACCATGTGATCAGTAACAAAAGGCATAGCAAGCAAATCCCCGATGCAGAGCCTGGACAAGATCAACCTTTCAATGTTGCAGAACTCTATAAAAACTTTTCAGTTGATAGAACTTGAGAACAGACAAACCTGTGGACACTAATCACTAATTCTCTCCTGAGTCAGAGAAAAAGAAAAGGTGAAAACACGTGAAGAGGCAACACTAAGGTCAGTGCAAAGGAGATAGGGGGAGGAAGAGATTCTCTGGGCCTCAGAGCTGAGATTCTTCTGCAAGCTGTAGTGAAGAATATAATCAGCAAATTGTTTCCCTGTATTCATGTAGTGCATGGGGGAATTGTACCTGCAGCCTGTGAGAAAAAGATGCTCATGCTGGAATGTGTGGATGCTGAGAAACTGTGGTCTGGTGAGAGGCTTGAACAGAGAGAGAGAGTACCCTTGCTTCCAAAGACAGAGGAAGAGGACCCTTGCTTTTATACTAGAACAAACTTACCTTAAAAGACTGTACCCCATGAACCAAATGGTCCATGAAAAACAGTTATGGGAAGACAACTTTGCCTTTGGGAGGGACTCACATTGTAGCAGGTTTAGGCAGGATAGCTACTCATGGAAGTTTTAACTCTGTTGAAAAGTTCACAGAGAACTGTCTCCCATGGAAAGGACCCCATGACGTAGTAAAAGGAACTCCTCTCCCTAAGCAAACTGAAGAAAGGTTTTGTGTTTTTTTAGAAGTGACACATGGACTAAAAACCCCATGTTTTGTCTCCCTGTGCTGTTTGTGGGAAGGAAAGAAGAGCTAAGGGTGGGGTGTGGGGGGGGAAGATGTTCTAAAGGTTTTAGTTCTCATTATCCTCTTTTAATTCTGTTAATAAATTTTCCCTATAACTTTTAAGTTTTGAGGGCCTGTTTTGCCCTTAAAGTGTTTCTTCCCAATCCTTACCTCAGCTCATGAACCCTTTTTAATTGTTCTTTCCCCCTTCTCTGCTCAACTATAGCAGAGGAGAATGAGTAAATTTTTCATGGGTGCAGTGGCGTTTAGCCAATGTCAAACCTGTGACAACTATACAAAGAGTCCTGTAAAAATCAACACAAGCTCCTTTTTTGTTGTTTCCTTCCAAGAAAGAAAGTGGTTTTTGTGTGCTGGTGATGGCTTTGTGGTCATCACCCTATAACCACAAGACTGCAGGAGGGTGAGAGCCCTCGCAGATGGCTCCTGGCTCGTAGGCATTGGCAGGAGGCTCTCAGGGCTCTCCCAAATGCCTTGTGAGGGATTTGTGGGTGTTTTCTCAAAATGCTGTTACTTACAGGAAGAAAATATTTCCGTTGAAGGTTTATCACAAGATAAATGCCAAGCCAATGAAGTGAGTTTTCTTCTGCCAAGACCAAAAGAGCTGGTGGATGGGTGGTGTTGGTACAGTTCTCCTTAGTCATGTGAGGAGCAGATTGCATTGTTAAACCTCCAAGTGTGGTAACTCAGTCCTTTCAAAGCCTGAGGTGGAATGGGAGTGGCAACCAGTTAGGAAGAGTTAATAATTGACGCTTTTGTGAGTGAAGGATATACTAACAATATTTGCACTGTAGGCTCTCTCTCTTTTCAGCATAACTGCTTTAACCTGTTGTGCGCTGGTCATTTCAGGGATGATGGGTATCCATGACCTCACGGAAGGAGCAGTTTCTGGTTGTGAAGAGATTGATGTGTGTTCTTTGGCTCTGTGGCTGACAGCTTTTCTTCCCAGCCTGCAGTAGCCTCGATGCCTGTGTGCATCCCTTGGCTATTCGAGTCAGTCTCCAACAGCTTATATAGTCCAAGACCTCTCACATTTTCTGGTGTTTGATCAACTACTGTTTTTTTCTGGTCAGTTTTCAGTTTTCTTCCCTCGTGTGTTTAAGTGTGTTTTGAAAACAGCAATGGAAAGATGCAAGAAAAAATGTGGTTACCCTGTACCTGGCTACAAGCTGTAGCCCTGGTGTTAGCCATTCAGCTGAAGCAGGTTAGACCCCTTACTGCCACCTCTCCTCCTACTCTATGTTCAATGTCATATGTAAAATTTTATATAAAATCTTGAGAGTCTTTCAAACTGACCAGTTCACTTCTGAGATTATTTGCTTGGTTTGGTGCAAAATAATTACCTATCTTAACCTCCTGGAAAAATAGATCATATTCCAAAACACCTGCGTCCTTCTTAAAAATCACAGCTTATCTGTGTAATGTTACACTGACAAATCCATGTTTCTGCTTTTATTATAATTAGGTTTCTGTGTGCTGTGTTGTCGCAGCCTCTGCTCAAGGCCTGCTCCCTGTATGTGAAGAAGTGAGGTGGACAGAGACAGTGGAGGGAGCTGGATTTGGGCTGGACACCCTGAGGAAGGGTCTTGTGTAGACAGGACACTACTGTCATAGACTCTGGTGGCTTCATTGCCTCAGAATGGTACAGAAGAATTGTGCAAAATTGATCTGTATCTGTGTCTGATCCCCTGGACAGGTCTCATTGCAGAAGAGGAGTGGTCTCAGCTCTATGAGCCCTTGTGCCTCAATGTGAACTGCAGCTTCCTTCCCTGCAAGAGCTCAAGTATGCAGGCCAGGTTATCTAATGGGTGTGTCTAATGCAGCATGGTTTACTTTGGGTTGCAGTTCACCTGGAAAAGCCATCCTGGGAGCTGGAGGAAGCTAAGGGTTGTGTGTTCATTGTTCCAAGCTTCCCCGTGTCCTCTCTCACCCCTCAGTCCTTGCTGCCAGTGCCTGTCCTTGGGAGGTGGTGGTCCTTTGGTGCCACCTTCCCAGTGTGATGCAGACAGAGGAGCTCTTAGAGCTCCAACAACTCTAGTGGAGGCAGCAGCTTCTCACTGGGCACTCACTGGATCTTAATATGCACATTGGTGATCCATAAACTGAACCAAACAGAATACAGCTTCCTCTCCTCCAGCAGTCTGCTTGCAAGAGTGGTTATGTGCCAGTATGGGAAACTCCAGGCGAAGTGCAGTTTATGTGGGTTATCTGAAGGCATGGGCTCTCTGTACCCAGTTTTATTTTCATGTAATTTTTAAGGGTAATGGCTATGTAAGTTGTGGGTTATTGTTATTTTTCTAAAAGGAAATTTGTGGTGTAACTCATTTGCATTTTAGTAAACTGAATTTATGATCATTTCTCCTTGAAATTGCTCTGGTTTCCCTCCAAAAGTCATGCTGGTAGAGAGAAGAGCCCCTGCCCTTTCTGATGGCAGGCTTTGTTTCAGCTTCTGTGAGGTAGAGGCTGAGGGATTGCTGTGGCTGGCGAAAGAAGACATGGAAAGAGACAGTGAATAAACATTAAAAATAGACAAATTAATGCTCAATAAAAATGTACATTTCTCATAGTGGGCAGATTTAACCATTGGAACAATTTTTTTTAGGGATTCAGTGGATTATCCATCACTTCAAGACTTTAAATCAAGCCTGCAGGTACTTTGATATGTTTTAAGCAGAACTTGCAGACTTGATTCACAATTGCCTGAATGAGGCTTTTGGTCTGTTTTGTACAGCTGGACAGAGCAGATGGTCAGAAAAAGATCTCCCTAAGAGATCTGTGTTTAAATAAGCAAACAAACAACCCCCTTGAAAGTGATATCCACACATACAGATGAATGAAAATTGCAAGTCCTTAGCAATACTAGAAAAGGAAATGTTTGTGTTCGCTGTAACTGACCCATTTTTTGTATTCCAGAAGCAGGTTAATTTGCAGGGAAGCGTGGTAAACTGTTCATGCTGAGGACAATGTTAAGATGTGGCGCTTGTTGGAGGAATGACCCCACACCCATGGCATTGCCAGGAGCAGCCCCCGCTGGTGTAACCCTGCTTCCTGACCTCTGGATTCCTACCCACACCTGCCTGAGGTGCTTCAGGTCTCTGAGCACCCAGTGCCTGGAGGGTGCAGAGCAAGGCTCTCCCAGCTAGGCAGTACACAGGGAGGTTGGGCTTCTCTTTAAACTCAGCTGCCCAACCTGGGTCTGTCTGTACAGATCTCTGGGTGCTTGGATCAGGCCCCTCTCTCCTGACAGCCAAACTAGGAAGGCCTCAGCCATGCCAGAGAATGTCAGTGAACATTTGGAGCTATTCATTAGAACTAATTAGACATTTATTATTTATGTGATTTTACATTAATGGCCTGGCAACGAGATTTATCTCCCAACTTCTTGGTTTCACAATGTGGTTTCTTCAGCAATCAATTGATATTTGGTTAGCTTAATAACTAACTTGTTAAAATTAAATTAAATGCTACTCTGATTTAACTGTATTAAAATAAATGTTGTCATTGTTAATTAAATGCAAATAACTATTTAAATTGTGGCAGTGCTTCATTGAGTTGCCACTGTTGGGTGGAAGGGTGTTGAAGAACATGCCAGTGAGGCAGGGGATGACAGGAAGTGCTGGGAGCTGGAACTCCAGCCAATGCCAGCAGGGCAAATGGAAGCTTCCCCCTGATTCCAGCAGGTCCTGGATGACTGTCACTATCTGATATGCCCACTGGGCTAGGAATTAAAACACTCTGGCTATGAGCATCTAAAAGCAGATGCAGGCCCCTCGTGTCTAAATAGATAACAATGAGTTAAAATTTCCCTGCAGTGTGGGACGAAACCTGATAGAACACTGGTCTCTGTGCTTATTCATTTCCTGACACTGTGTGTTCCCGTGCTCAGAGACCTGAGCCCACTGCCCTGGGAGACATGAATAGAGGCAGGGGTAGCAAGAGGGCTCCTCTGCAGGTTCCTGCTGTGCAAATGCCCGCCCCTCTCATCTTCCTGTAACACTCCGTTCCTCTGGCAGGTAACAAAGATAGACATGGAAAAAGTAATCAGTTTGGGCTGCAAATAAGGATTTATGAGCAGACAAAGCAGCTTGCTGGTCTCTGCTGCTCTGAGGAGAAATCCCTGGATGCAGGTGGTATGTTGCCACACACTAGCAGACTGTGGACCTCTGCAGACATTTCCATCCAGTAGATGGAAAGAATGATGCCTGTACAAAAGTTAAAATGTGTTCAGAGCTTTCCACTGATAGGTGGATGCCTACATGAAACAGTAGAAACAGCATCTAGAGTTAGCCAGAGTAATTAGGAGAAAAGTCCTGACATGTTGCCAAAGCTTTAAGCTGAAACTATGCAATATGAAATATGTGGTGGGTAGGGTTGATCCAGCTTCCTTTGTAGTGGGCATGATATTACTTGTGACTGCAGCAGGAGACAGGGCAGGCTGCCCATATGAGAGAGAGGGTCAGGAGTAGATCCCTGCGTTTAGAGGGGTCTGTGAGCTGCCCAGAGCAATGGAGAAAATGAAAACAATGGTGCACGAGGAACTGGTCTCGTCTTTTGTTTACATGTGCAAATAATAGTGATACATTTATATCACTAATGGCCAAATTTGTATGCACAAGTTCTTTTTACTGAGTTACAAGTACTGCAAGGACAGTTACCTGGACAAAGTTGGAGCAATGCCTGCAGAGAAATCCTTGAAATAACTAAGTGCACAAAAGGATTTGCCACAGGGTGAGTTCCCAGTCTTTCTCTCTGAAAGCATGAGCACATGTGCATTTAATATTTGCACAAACTGTGTAAGTGGCTAACTGGGCAGCAAAGGGCAAACTCCTAAAACAAACCATGCTGCAGTTTGTAACGCTTGTAATTTTGCTCATATGTGTTTCCTGTTACTGACACAAGTGGAAGGAGCACATGTGCATGCTATTCAAGATCCAGTACTGTACTGGATATGCATTACCTTCACAGTTCAGATATATAGGCATTTTAATATAGGCATGATTTTAAAAAATTATTATTTTATTTTATTTTATTTTATTTCGGGATATAATGATGCAACAGATCTAAGCCTGAGGAACATAATAGATAGAATGAAGAATCAGGGGAAAAAAAAGGAGTTAAGTTTAGCTCAGTATGAAGTGTGCAAGGATTTAGACTTGGTATGGTTTTTAATAAACTTAGATGAACAATATATGATACCTTGTGTTATATTAATCTTCCAGTGCTTGATTTTTGATGTGATTTTCCAGCAGCTTTCATTTACTGAATTCCCTGCTTTGATTTTTAGTGAAAAGCAAAGAAGATTATGAAACATCCCGTTTTTAATTCTAATTTAATTGCATACAATTAGCTAAATACATCATTTGCTACAACTTCAGTTAATACATAGTTAAATGTAATTTTGGCAATAGTGTGCCAAATGACTTATTATTAAGATTCGATATCATTAGTATTTGATTGCAAAAATATTTGCATACTGTTTATTAGGATGTGATACGATGCATTTCTGCATTGGTTGACTATGTCAGTGACTAAGGATTATGAAATAATTCTCAACCTATACCCTGGATTTTAAAGCTTCCAGATTTGTTTGTTTATTTTAGACAAAATAAACAGTTCCTGACACTCTTTTTGTGACATGGTTTTCTAGAATAAGTGCATTCAGCCTTATTTCTGTTCAGACTACACTTTTGTAGTTATACCTAGCTGAACCCCAGTTCCCTGATGTTTGGTTTCTTTATTTTTCTCTGTTTTTCAGTCTGTCAAGAATGAAGAGGGGAAAATTGATCCTGCCTTAGGGATGAGGAGCTGTAGTAAATTATCTCTGTGGGGCCTTTCCAACACTGTTTTTCTTTGATCTTGCATAGTTTGGAGCTCTCATGCATCCAGCCAGATCATGGTGGAGTCAAAGCAAATAGGTGCCCACACTTGGCTGCCATATCTATACCGAGAAAGAGAGCAGTGCAACCCCAGTCACCACTTGGTGGTTTTACAATGATTGTACTGCTGAGACAGGGCTCTCTCCTGGCTTGGGTGTAACTGCCATGGCCCTGAGGGATTTAGTACTGGTTTGAACCCCTGGGCTCCAGGCTTTTCACTGAGTCCTGAGATTCTCATCGCCTCACAGTGGAGGGGGCTGCTCTGGTTCCTGACTGTGCTGGCTGCCCTTTGCTGCAGGGCCTGGAACATATGGCATTAGATAGTAAAGCACTGTACTGCAGAGAAATTGGGAGTGTTGCCTGGTGTTGTGCAGCACAGAAAATCAGCAGCAGCTTGTGCCGAGCTGTGCCAACCAGCGGTGTGCTGGAAACATCAGGATAATGCAAGAGAGATTTGAGATTCCAGATTTCATCCTGGGTTTGAATTTTGTCTCTCTGAGCCATAGGGATGGCTCACCCCAGGGCTTTGGTCTGGTCCAAAATCAATGACAGAAAGCATTTGTTAACTTGAAATGACATTTGCCTTTCCAGGGCCACCCAGTATCTGGGCTTGCCTTTCCTGGGCTACAAGTAACTCCAGGTGTTTGGGGTAGAGCCATATGTAAAAGCATCGTTTTCAAGAGTGATAGTGCTCTGCCACTTGCGCTATCTGCAACGTGGAAGCAAAAACAAACCAGAAACCTTAGGGGTGAGGGTCAGGCAGAAACATATATTCTGGCAACAGATTGAAAACATCTAATAATAATGATTAGTTTAGAAAAATCAAATGAGGTGTTAGTTTAGTTGTGGTGCCAGTTTCTGGACTGAGTGGCCTGGAGGCTGGAGTTCCTAGATGTGATGAGCAGAAGCTGCAGCAAAGCAGTAGGACTCTGTATTTATGCAATACTATGACATTGTTATTTTACTTTGAAAATAACTACAAGTCACTGCAACTGAAGAAACGCACAAATGGTGCCCCGGAGCTGCCTTTACTTTTCTCAGGGATCACCTCTGAAAAAAGGGGAATCTAATCTGTGTGTTTCCTGCAGTCTTTGGGCTGGATACCTGTGTCTGTACTGGTGGTAACCCCAGGCAGGCAGAGGCTGTGAAGGCTTTTTGACAGTTGTGGGGCATAATGGTGAGCTCATGGAGGAAGAACAATTGCTTTGGCTTTTATTGTGTCCTGCTCGACTTTTGTTCAAAGGAACAGTTACAGGATGCTCTTGGAGACTTTTTAAAAATTTCTTTCCTCCTTTCTCTGTCTCTTTCAGCGTCTTGAGACAAAACTGTTTAGCAGCAGAGCTTAACAGAGTGGAAAGTAATAGCAAAGAGCAGAGAGAGGTGAGGTGAACATAAAGTGGTTTCCGCAGTCTTTGACAGCTCCTCTGGTGGGAATAACGAGTCATTTATGTAGCATTCCCCACTTCAGATTATTGAGTGACTAGACTGAAGTAGGAAACACTCCAAGTCCAAATCAGATACAACCAAGGGGATATTTGTAGTCATTTGTGTATTCCTTTATTTTACTCATTTTTATTAATTTCCTAATACTGAAAATATTAAGGGAGGTGGGGGAGGGAAGGCAAAGTTTCATATCCCACACTCTGTCCTCGTGGTAGTCACTCAGGGTGTTGGATCAGCACATTCATTGCAGGTTTGTGAGGCTGCACTGAGAGGTTTGCGCAGGAACTCTGCCCTGCTCTGCTACACAACTTGTCATGTCTTTGGCTGAGCCCACCACTGGTCAGTGAGAAGAAACTGAAGAAAAAAAGTACTTAGGTTTAGTTTACCAGTAGGGAAGGGTCACTGTGAAGTACCACCAAATCATTTGCTGGTCTACAAGCAGGTTGGTGTACCTCTTCACATCCAGACTGACACTCAGTTCTGCTTTGTCCCAGAATCTGGAATACCAGGGGATGGCTACCCCTTCACTGCAAGGGCAAAACTGGAGTCCCTATCCCTACAGTCTTTGCCTATACAGCAGCTCCTCCCCTGCTGAGTCTGGCAAACAGCCTGAATTCATAACCTGGTGGCTGTGTGTACAGTCCAATCTCACACACAGAGTCAGCATCACTATGGGTGTCTTGTCCTGCCCTAGGGAAGAAGGAAGGTCAGAGAAAAACTTGGCCCGGGATGTGACTTCTCCCAGCTAGCCAAGGCATGCTGAAGACAATTTCCCATCTTGAAGTTCAAAGAAAGGCAATTAAATCTCAGGAAAAAAGTGTTTACCTTGAAAAGCTTCAGAAAAAAGCTAAGGGAGAATGTGGTCCAGATGATTCTAGATGCTGACCCCATCCCCTGCTGCCTCCAAAATGGCCTCATTCCTACTCACAGTGCAACCACTCTGTGTAATGAAGATACTTACATGGGTCAGGATGAGGCTCTGTGGCCTGAACATGCCAGGGGAACTGGGGTGACCTGTTCAGACCCCTGAGACTGCTGCACCTGCCTATGTCCTGCCTGCCCTCCTCACTCTTTGGAAAGGTTTGTGCAGCCTAAAGACAAATGATACACAGTAGACTTGGAAATGTCTCCTGTTGTGTGAAAACAAACAGAACTAGCAAAATCCAAGCAAACATCTTAGAGGCCTTTTCTTACTGCAACTATTCTACTATAAGGGGTTAGGATAACTTTTGTTGGCAGGGGGAAAAAGGGATTTTGGCTGGCAGCATTTTTTGCCTGTTTTGCTGCTAATGAAATCCCATGCTACCATAATGTATAAGGTCATATGACCTTACAGACTGTAAATAACTTTTTGGGACAGCTAATAAACAAATTTAAATGTGTGCTGTTTACATTATTCACATGAGTTAAATTATTTGAAGTAGTGTTACTTTTCCATTTGAAATCTATATAGCAAATTTAACATTTCTGTTCGTTTCTGAACATGTATGTTCTTGAAAAAAACATACCATCAGTTCCTCTGAGCCTGATACTCTCCAACTGCAATCCTTTTGTGCCATTGCGCCCGTCTTTTGTAGACAACATGACTTGCTCTGGTTTTATACTATTATGTCTAGAAACAGAATTAGGTCTTCTACTTCCAGTCAGCATCATTCAGCATTAGTCCTCTTTGGTGGAGGGACCAGCCTGCTTGCTGCCAGCTGCTGGCAGGTCTCTGCGAAGCACTGGAGTTTATGTCAGTTTTAGAAATTGAAAATGCATAGTGTTCAACAGAAAAGTATCCTAAGTTTGTTTAAGATGAGTGAGCACACTTAACATTTAAAGCATCTCTTAGGATGGGCACTCTGTACTCCCATGAGCATTTGGTAGCTGCTAAGAGAGGAAAATGAAAGTGAATAGTCTGTTTATTTCCATTCTTATGGCAATTTACTGTGCTAGCATCTCAATATCTCAATCTGTCTGTAAAATGGACAAATTGCTCATCTGGACCCTCTACTACAGAGTAATGAAACTTATCTAATATCCTACACTGATAATGTAATTATAGCAACTGCCATCAAAAGGGCTAAAAGTGGTCAAAGGAGAAGTTGTTATTCTATTTTTCTGAGGGGGGGGAAGTGAAACAGAATGGTGATGACCTGTCAGAGGGGGCAAGTGGCAGGAGACAGGTTTCCTGACACTCCCTGCCTCTCCTTCAGGGCATCAGGTGTGAAGTCGGGAGAAGCCGTAGGGACACTGCCATAACACAGGAGTCTTCTTGTACCTCTTGAAATACTGTGGCTCTATAAGCAGCTCATGTCCGTAGGAGATTGGCAGGAGCAGCTCCTGCAGAGCCTTCTTGGGGCTTTGTGGATGAGGTCACCTGAATTTTCCCTGCTGGATCAGGACTGAGCCTGTCTATCGTAAGAAGAGAAATATCTGCAATTCTCTCCTCTAGAATCTGATATTAAGATTTTTTAATGCCGTAGCTTATACACGTTTCCTCACTTTGTTCTCTTTTTATCAATACAAATCTACTTTTTTTCTCCTTTTAAGCAAAAAGCTAGAATTTCTTTCCATCTCTAATCTAAGCTTAGAATACCTGCAGTTAGCTTAAACACTTCTAACAAAACCTCTACATTTTACAAAGAGTTGCAAGATGTTGTAAAATTCAAATTTAAGTATATGAAAGCAAAACTAGCATTTGGATAGCTATGGATAATTCTTTCTATCCCATAAAAGACTGGTAGTTCATACTGTTTTTCATACTTTAGTTGCTGGGATTTCATACCAATTATGGTATTCATTTAAAATAACAAGCTATGTGAGTCCATCCAATTTCCAAGAACCCTATTTCCACAGTTCATCACAAACTATGATTAGTGGCAGGATTACATTGTTAAAGTGTTCAAGTATTCTGAGTATAGACCTGCCTTTTGCATGTAGCTCTCCTCTCTGGTTACCTGGTTATCTGCTTACATTCTGACACCTTGTCCTGGTTTAGGGTAAATATTTCGGAGGAAACTTCTGGGGGGTCTCCTCTAGGAAGAGTCGATTCTAATCATTCTTTTCCTTACAGGTCCGGGAAGAATTTCCTTAGAGAAAAGTGGAAAAAACTATTTATTTAACAAATAGAATATTTACAAGTATAGGAAAAATTTGGATAATATGAAAACAATGAAACCTCTCCTTCCTTTGAAGAGATGGTAGATTTAGAGTCCGTCTGAGTCCGGTTCAGTTCTCCAGTGGAGGGGGGCCGATTGCCGGGCTGTAGGAGTCTGTGGGGGGTGGGGGGGGGCCCGGGGGTTCCCTGGTGTCCTGGGCCCATGCGATGCCAGCCAGTCCCAGGTAGAGGAAAAAAGGAAAAAATACTCAGTAAAAGAAATAAACTCTTTTCCTGTAAAAAGTCTGGAAAAAAATTAGAGGAAACTCTCCGCTGTGAGCTCTTCCAGCACCCACACCAGAGAGAGTAAAAAACAGGGAAGAAAAAAAAAAAAGATAACGCTGTCTGCTGGAATGTAGCCTCTCTGCTCTCTCTCGGTCTTGGTTCGTAGGAGTAAAAGTATCCTGTAGACAGACGGTGAGTGGTTTTATTTTCCTCCACCTTTACTTTCTCTGTCTTTCTGGGACCAACTTAAAACTGCAGAACTTAATGTCCAGCATAAGTAAGAGGACGATTGGGGATACAAACAGGTCATATGGCCAACCCAGGACACACCTCAAATCTTTACCAACCAGAAATTTCACATGTATAAAACAGACATACTGTTCTATTACAGTGAATCAATGGCTTTGCTCTCAGTCCTCTTTCTCTGTGTTATTAAAAATAAAGGATTTTCTACATACTGCATGAGTGTTGTTGCTGAATAAAAGTTAGCATTGGGGTTTGAACTGAATCCTCAGCACAAGAGAGAAGGTATAGGTCTTGCTAACAGCTTGCAACTTTATGGCATGTTTCTTCAAAGTTGGAGGTGGGAGTGGAAGACACAATGATGGATCTTGGTATCCTTTTAGGGAAGGATTGGGTGATAGACTAGACTTTGGTCTCCAGAAGACTGAGTTTTATTTTCTATTGCAAGCTGGTGTTGGCTTAGACTGTGTTCTGAAGTTTTGGCTAACTTGCCATATAGATCTACTGTTCTGATTAATTTGTAACATTTCTAGAATATGGCTTAACTTTCCCACTAACCCATTCTTTCATTAAGAAATCATGTATTTAAACAGGGTTACCATCCAAAACTTATGGCTCTGATTTCAAATTCTATTAGGAGAAGTCAGCAATAGTCAGGTTTGCTGTGGCTCCTTGAAGGTGTAGGACAGCCCATATGACACTGCAACAGCTGCAGAGGCTTGTTAAACACCACAGGCTTGTGCTCCTAGAGATTTGGCAGGTTAATTCACATGAGAAACACTTCAGTGTTTTAGGCGCAGGAAGTGTAAATCATAGAAGGGTTTTGGTTGTGAGGGACCCTACAGACCATCTAGTTCCAACCCCCCTGCCATGGGCAGGGATGCCACCCACTAGATCATTAATATATAAGTAGGTATGCCCAGGTATGAAGTGGTTACCCTTTCTTCTTAAATGCAGTCTTCAGAAATGTGTGCACTGCCCCATACAATGGGTAGAACAGTCCCTTTGTGGAACTCTGAAATACTGGATTGGCACTATGGTAGCAGGGTGTCATGGTTTGACACTGGCCCAATGTCAGGCACCCACAAGAGTCACTCACTCACCCTCCCCTGCCACAATTGGGAGAGGAGAGAAAAAACAATTAACAAAGGGTTTGTGAGTCGAGATAAGGACCAGGAGAAAACACTTCAAGGGCAAACCAGGCTCAACTTAAGGTTGCAAAGTGAATTTATTATTAACAGAATCAGAGGAGGATAATGAGAAGTAAAACAAGCCATTAAAACACCTTTCTCCCCCCAGCTCCTCTTTCTTCCCAGTGATAGTGCAGGGAGACAGGGCATGGGGGTTTTTAGGTCAGTTCATCACTGAGATTTTCTTCTGCTGCTCTGGGAGAGGAGTCCTTCCCCAGTGGGAAAGGGGAGAAATAGGAGAAATGGAAGAAAGTCTTCTGCAGATTTCTCCAGTGTGGGTCTACTCTCACGAACAGCAGTCCTAGTGCACCGGCTGCAGCCTGGATGCCCCCCATGGGCAAACAGTCCTTCCAAAACTGTTGCCATGCATGGCTCTCTTTCCATGGAGTGCAGTCCTCCAAGAACAGGCTGCTCCAGCCTGGAAGCAGGGGCCCCCTGTCTCAGCAGGGTTAGGGTTAGTTGGATTAGTTGGTTAGGGTTAGTGTTAGTCTTCCACTGGATCACAGCCTTCTCCAGGCATCCACCCACTCCGGCATGAGCACCTC
Source organism: Petroica traversi (assembly GCA_025920805.1). Lineage (NCBI taxonomy): Eukaryota > Metazoa > Chordata > Aves > Passeriformes > Petroicidae > Petroica > Petroica traversi. Next base: position 5,296,450 of record JAHLSL010000047.1, read on the forward strand.
CCCCATGGGCTGTGGGTGGATCTCTGCAACCCCCATGGACCCCCATGGGCTGCAGGGGCACAGCTGCTTCCCCATGGTCTCACCATGGCCTGCAGAGGACTCTCAGCTCTGGTGCCTGGAGCACCTCCTCCCCCCTTTCTCACTGACCTTGGTGTTGCCATGCTGTTTCCCTCACATGCTCTCACCTCCTCCTCTTCTCTGACCAGAAGAAAGACTATGTGACTTTGTTTTGATTCTCTTCTTAAATATGTCCTCAGAAAGGTGTTACAAATCTTCTTCACTGGCCTAGTTTTGGCCAGCAGCATGTCCATCCTCAGAGCCATCAGGGCATGGCACTGCTGAACAGGGTGGAAGCTTCCAGCAGCTTCTCACAGAAGCCAACTCTGTGCTTCCTGCTACCAAAAACCAGGCCATGCAAAACCAATACACCAGGGGAGCAGCATTTGCCACACTCAAAGGAAAGTACTCAGATGACAGGTTTGAGCTGTGTCCGTCACCAGAATTTTTTTCCAATGGAAACATAATGCAGATAATCTAAACAGGACACTTGCAGAAGATTTTTAGTACCTATATTGCTGCAAGAATGAGACAGTTTCAGTTCAAGTGAAAAGAAGCCCTCATTCTGAGCCCTGCATTAACATATTTTTCATTTCTTTCTTTCCAAGTTGACCAAACTGAAAGCAATCTTCTTCAAATTTCTGAGTCAAAATTTTGTGCCAAGATTAGCTATAAGTAGGTCAACTATTCAAAGCTGGTAATTTATGTGAATATGGGATTTGTACCAATTTGTTGTTATCTAAAATGGCTAATGTTTCATAAAAACAATTTTCTGCTTGTGGATTGCTCTGAGAGTGGCAAATACTGCTTTTGTACTAGCATGTCACCCACTGCTCATGGGTGACTGGTGACTTCAGCCAGGCATGCCTGTCTCCCTCCTTGGGCACTGGTGGTTGAAGTGCAGAAAAGCAGGGTTGCCCTTGAAACAATCCAAGAAGGAATTGGAGTAATTTCTGGAGTGAAAGAGGAGCTATGCCAGATGGATTTAAACATTTTTTTAGGTAATCTGATATTGTTTAAGGGGGGAAAAAAGATCTTTATAATATGTTTTTGCAACTATAAAGTCCCCCAAGACCTTCCTCATGGCAGGAGATAGTTGGTTGTCAGGCTTGTACATGTTGAACTTATCACTGTAATAGTGAGAGGGCTAATAGGTACATTGAATTCAGTGTTAATACTTCTCCTAGGTGAGCTTTGCCATAGATTTGGTCTATTTGCATCCCCCTGGGGCCCACCAGGCGTGGGACTGTAGGGAACATCCCCTGCCATGGTTCTCACCCATGTGTGATCTCAATGCTCTCCCTCTCCCTTCCGTTTCCCATGGCTTTCTGCCTTGGCAGCAAAGCTCCTTGCTGCAGGGCAGGCTGTGGGATGAAGCCATCTCCCTGTGGAAGGGGTGGGTCCTTGTGAGCCCCCTTTTCAGGGGTATGTGGACTGGCTGGGGTGGTCTTCAGTAGATTCTAACACGTAGGCCATGGAAGAGCAGCAAGAAGCAGATTGGTGCACACTAAAAGCAAAGAACCTTTTGGCATGCAGTCATTAGCTGCTGCCAAGTGCATTAGTCCTCTTATGTCTTTCAGAAAGTCATTATTCCATAACAGAAAATTGCTATTTTGTTTCAAGTAGACTGAATTTCTATAATAAGAATAAAGCCCCTTAATAAGGATTATGAAGAAGCAGACTATCATGTGCTTAATAGGAAGGGCAGCAGCTGCTAAACTCAGGGAGGGGAATGGGCTGTGGAAGGGACGATGAGGATGCTGTGGCATGGTGTAGAGTTGCACATGTGTCCCACAGCCCAAGTGGCTTGTGAGGAGACAGCTGCTGTCTGGTGCCACTGGGACAGCACTGGCGAGGTGTGCTTGGACTCTGGCAGCAAGACTTTCATCTCTGTGTGCTGTAGTCCCTGCACTTCAGAGCCTTCCCGGCACCTCTGCCCTCAGCCACTGTTTCCCCTGCTTTTGCCAGGGGACTGGGGTGGATATCGTGCAGATTTGGCTCTGTCAGAAAAACAAATCTCGATCATTTATGTTCATTTAGTGTGATTTTGAAATTGGTTCAGCTCCTGATACTACCTTTGTTGCTAGCATCCCATTGCAAGTGATCAGCTGTAGCATGTCTTTTCTTGGTCTCCTCTTCGTTCACCATTGCCAGTAAATGAAATGACACTTCCATGTGTTCAGTCAAGTCCTCTAATTAACGTGTTCCTTGGGCTGAGGTTAGATGGGGTGGCCTGTAACATCTCTAGTAGCAGCAGGGCGTGTTACAGTGGAATACACACTGGCCCTGAGGGTGAGGGGAATAGTGAGCGGGCGTGAGCCGCTCCGGTGGGGCGGGAGAGGGGCCGAGAGCATCTTGCACCCATTCGTTGTCAGTCATCACCACCTAGTGGCAAAAAGGCTCAGTCTGGCTTCATCTGCCAGCTTGCGTGTCTCTTGCAAAGCTATTTCTGCCTAAAAGCCGAATTTTCAAAAAGTGTATTAATTTGCCAGTCTTATCCTGGACTCACACCAGCTTTTATAACTATTCAAGATTTTCTTTCGTGCAGAGAAACTTCTGCCCGCTGCAAACTGACCTCTACACTGATTCGAAAATGTTGTCTCCTGGACACCTCGGGTGCATACACAGTTAAAATGGGAGTGTTTTGTTTACGTTTTGCTCAGGAAGTGAACTGGTCTTTGACATCACCCAGATTCACATACCCAAATTCACAGCACCAGTCCTGAAATCCAAGGAGATGGGCATCTCTGGTGTAGGTTTTCATCTACTTACCTCAAAGGAATAGAAATCCCTGTCCCCAAAGTAAAAGATGATCTGGTTCTTTTAAGTCCTTTAGTGGTGTACTCCAAAAGGTATTGAGGTGGCGCCTCCATTTCCTCTTTAAAAAGTGGTTAGCAAAACTAGAAACTTACTGAAGGCCACTAAAAGAATAAATGAGACTAGAAACTATATGATTGTCCTAGTCCCTTCTAAAGAAAGACTATGATAATCTGCCATGATAATGGCACAGGCCATGATAATCTGTTTCAGCCGCCTCAGCTGCATGTTCATTTTCATTCTCCCCGCCCATGCTTCTGGAATCTTAAACTTATGCCTGTGCCCTGGCAAATGTTCCTCCTTGTTCACTTGGGCTCAGGTTTTTGTCTTCTGCTTGTTGCTCCCTTGGAGGGAAGTGAACACCTGAAATCTAGATAATGTCTGACAACAACATTTTCTTTAGAAAGGGACTACAATAAAACTTGTCACCAACAGCTCAGTGTGTTCACTGTGGCAATTAAATTAACTGGCAATGGAGTTATGGTTCCTTCATTTAGTTTGATTATTCTTTTAATTTCATTATTTCCTAATGAATAAAATGTTTAATGCCATTAAGAAGTACATTGGCAAGGTGTTTGCTGGCAGAGCAGTCTCCCTCTGCCCCATCAGAGAGCTAGTTTGCTCCCAGCCTATTATTTCCAGTCCAGATTATTTCTGGACTGGAAATAATCCTCTGCCTCTGGGGGACCAGAGAAGGGTATGATGAGCCTGTGTGTGCTCAGAAACTGCCCTTTGAGATGGTCCCTCTGTGCCTTTTAAACCCTGTTTTAAAGCTGCTGTGTGCAAGAGAATTCTTTAACCTACCCCCATGCCTTCCATTACCCCAAATCTTCTTAGGGTTGGCGAGAAACCTAGGCAGGCTTGAGAAGTGCACAGCCATGCTGGCAGCCACAGGAGAGTCATGGCTCTTTTCACTGAAAGGGGTTCAGCTCCCATAAATCTAATTTGCTTCTCCTGCAATCGCCAGGCTTTGGGTGATGCCTGACCCATCCCTTGGTTCCTCAGGCTAATTCCCACAAAGGGCTTCTGCCTGGGGGTGGCCCCAGCATAGCTTGGCACAAGCACCATGGCATGCAAAACTGGTGACTTTCACGTGCTTCTCTTAAACAGGTGTCAGAATAAAGCTTGAGAGGGTGGGATAATTAAACCATACCATATTTAGGAGGTCACCTCTACAGCCTGGATCTCAGAAGGGTTGGTAGGCAAGGCAGGCTGACATAGAAACAATTACAGGCTCACTGCTGGGTGCATTTCTTAGTGAAACCCTTGTGGGTACTGGTTCATGACAAAATACTCCAGTTTTCCTGCCTGCTTTTTTTCTTTCCTGTGAGAAAATAATTTTTAAAGTATCTTCAGAGCCTACTGTTTTCTGCAAGAAAGAAAATTTTCTGGAAATTTGCTACAGATTGATATGTTCTGTGATGCCAAAAGTGCTTTTCAGGGAAAGGTGTATATACAATTCCTGGACTAGCTTGTTGTAGATTTATTTTGAAATGTTTCTTTTAGGGTTTCTCTCTAATAGTGACAGAATATTAATACAGAGTAAAGTCAAAACAAAACCAACCTTCTTTTGGTTGTTGTCTTGACCCTCTCTTAGTGTGCACACCTGAGAATCTATGTGTGTTGTTCATATGACCAGTGTTCAGCCCCCCCTCTCTTACAAAAGTACCCCAAAGTACTGGCTGGTGGGAGAAAAGAAATCTCTTCAGGAGCAGAGGTCTGTGACCCTTGCCTAAGCTGTACATTAACAAAGGGCAAGTACCATGTGTGTAACATTATTTGTGAAAATACTTCTGAAGTGTAGGACACTCAGCCAAGGTTACCCGAGTTCTCCAGCCGACGTCCTCTCAGAATCACACTCTCTGACCAGCAGGCACGAGAAGCACGGATGGCAACAGGCAGCCTTGTCACCCAGGCAGCACAAAGCCAGCAGAACAAGTGGGAATGTGCCACCTTAGTGCAGCAGCTGCCCACAGGCTGCCACAGAAAACATTTTGCAGTGCCTTTGGTGCGATGCAGTAACTTATCAGCAGGCGGAGGTTCAGGGAACACACCTGCTACATGAGCCTTCTCTCATGTTAAAGGCACTGAGTTGGTAGAAAGAAGGAAGGAAGCAGACAAAAAAAAATCAGCAAAGTTCTGTAAAGAAAAGCACTGCTGTGGGAACTGGCTAACAGTCAGCAGGGTGAGAGTCCAGCAGAACTACTGGCACCCAGCCAGCTGCCATCAGTCACTGAGCAGAGATGAGGAGAGCAAGGACTGGGAGAACACAGAAATCCCTCACTACTGACAAGCCCCCCCCGAGCACAGGTTCCCTCTGTAAGGCAATATGTATGACTTGAACAAATACTACAGACAGAGTTTGGAAACCCTAGTGCTAAAGTCTACTGCTTTGAAATTAGTAATTAGGCAGCAAAACGTGTGTGTAAAGCATGATTTAAGGACTGAATGTGTCAGGCTGAATCTATGCTGACGTTCTGTAGGTCAAAGCCCCTAAGAAACAGCAGGCAGTAATGAGTCCCCCATCCTTTCACTGCTGCCTTATGTGTGACTTTGGCTTTCCTTCATCTCACACCAGCACACACTAAATTCTCCAACCTGTCACATTTATCTTTGAAAGTGACTTCTCTAGGAAGTGGAGTATCTCTCTTCCTCTTTCCCTCTCAGCTCAGCCTCTTCCTCTTTCATAACATTCTAATGAACCCAAAATCTGTTGTATATACTTTTTTCCATGATTTTAAGAAAAATTCAAGCCTAATTTCATCTGCTTGCAGTGTGAGATGCTAGGACTGAGACAGTGAGAAGGGAAAGGGTTGTCAGACCAATGACTGCATTTAATTTATTCTGCTTGTTTCCCCTTCTCCTTGGAGAGATGTACAAATGAAAATTCAAGAGATCAGAATAAAAAAAGCATGGCTAGATAGAGGGTGGCATTAGCAACAAAGTGGGAAAGGACATTTTGTTTGTGTTGCAGCAGGATCTATTTTTAAGAGCTTCATGTAGTAAAATCACTTCTGGAATTAATTTTTATAAAAAACAATAAAAAATAATGTCCATGTTCACTGCAGACAGCAATAAATAGTCCACTCCAACCACTTCAGACAGGAGGTATGGAATCAATCAGCATTAGTCTGAGGTAAGAACAAATACAGGCAGCTATCTGATGACGCAGAATAAAGAGAGAGAAGAGCTGGATTTTGCTCAAGCAGATTGAAAGAGTCAGTGGCATTGGAAAGATTATTAGGGATGATAGAAGTGACATCTTGTTTGACCTAGTACCTGCTCTAATTGGTGGCCATTTCTTTGAATATGAATATCCCATTGAATATTTGCAGTAACTCTATTTGAAACAAAACTAATGTGTTCAGATCTCCTCTGGGCAGGGGGAGGCTGTTATTACTACTGAGTCAGAGCTGAAGGGAGGATCACATGTCATTAAGTGCTCTGAAAACATGCTCTCTCTTCAGCTGGCAAGAGCATTTCAAAATGATTTGGGTTTTTTTATGTATAGCACTAATTAAAGGTCTGGGGTTCAATTAGTCTCTTGTTTTCCTGGCCTATAATCACATGTCTGTCAGAACATTTTGTTTTAAGCAGAAAGCTCCCCTATAAAGGCCCAGCCTGTACATATACTGTTTTGAGATATTTTTAGTAATAAATGAGATGGGATTTAAAAAATTTATATGGGAATGAGGCATCCAGATCCTAATGAAATTAACTTTGAGGTGAGCATACAGCCTATCAGGGTGCCTTCAAAGCATTGCAAAGGGCAAAATGTGGTAACTGCGCTTAAATAAATTTTCAAACGTGAGTGGTCAGCTTTGTCAGAATGCTTTCAGATTTAAAAACATTTTAAAATTGCCATTTCCTGACTTAAGAAGTCCCCACAAGCTAAAGCTGGTTACACTCAGCCTGGTGCAGGTACCTATTCTTCTCAAATATTGTTGCTGTTTATGAGAGAGGAACTTGGTTCCCCCATGGGAAAATCTCTCTTTCCAGGTCTAACCAGGGAGATACCTGATGAAATGATGGCTCTGCAATTGGCAGTGTGAGAGGAAGACACCATCACTAACATTCCCTGGGAGCCCCTCTGCCGTTAATTTCCTTTGCCTGACCCTTCCCTCTACTCCCCATGCCTCTGCTTTGGGTAGTTATCTGACCCCATGCTTTATCTCAGGGATAAAACAAAGTCCAAGATGCTGCTGCTTGGCTTTTTCTGTGCTGTTTGGAGGCTTTTGTAAGAAACAATGTATTTGACAGAGTTAAATGACACAGTGACTGAGAAATATATCTTTATTATTAGAACGTTTATATTCTAAAAACTTTTATCTGGGTTACAGTACAATCCAATTTCTTTCTAATTAACTAAACTGGCATTTGTTTAGCATGTAAGTATAAATTAGGCTTTGAAAAGTTTAAAAACATGCAACTTCTCTTACACTTTTCCTCTTCCATCCCCAAAGGGACAACTTACAGTCAAGATTTTGGCATGATAAATAATAAAATAAACATCTCATTTGTGAACTAGTAGTTGCACTTAACTTTGGTGACTAACAGAGTAGATAGGCATTTAAAAATAAAAATATTCTTTCAGTGTCAAGAGGCTAAAGAATCGGATTAATATGTTTTACTTTATTATCCTTCTAACATTGACCTTTATTATCTTCAAAAAGGTAATTTTTTCAGGTTTGTGGAAGGATGTGGGAAGCAATAGAAAAAACCCTCAAGAATGCTTCAATTTTAGTTTGCCTATGAAAGTTGTTGTAACACACAATCTGACCCAAGCCCATGCAACACAATGAACAACTCCTTTTCACCAAACACAATGCCTAGCATAAGGCCAAGTGTGGCCTTGTGACATAGTTAAATAAATATTAAAATATCATTACAACCTAAATACCTGAATTGGTTTTACACTGTGACTTTCTACTGAAACAGTGCTGAGAAACTTTTAAACATATATCTGATTGTTCCATTTACACTATTCAAAATAAAAGTGAGGAATAATACTCTTTCTTCCCTCTATTATTTTCTGGGAGCTCTGTACACTGAGAGATGTATGACATCTGTAGTTATCTGATCCTAGCTGACTGATTGGTCATCTTCTGCTTTAAAAATATTGCAACTTGGGTGCTTATTGCAGCAGTAATCATAGTGATACACAGTCTTTTAATTCTCAGTTCTGCTTACAGATATAGTTATAAAAAATGAAAAACATTTTTCACAAATCTTTGTACACATACTGTAAAAATCACCTTCCACATAAACAATTTACATCTGTTATGAGCGTTTAAAAAATAAATCACCTGTCTCACCTATTGTTTCTTTCCCTTGAGAAAACAAATCTCATCAGTAACACCATGAGGCTGTTCATATCTGTAAACATGGCATGTTACAAAAAAACTGTACACACAAAATATCATCTTGATAAATAAATTCTCTGATCAATAAGGATCCTTTTAATTGGCACAAACCAGTGTAAACACACACATTCCTGTTCTGCAGTCATCTCTAACTGCACTGCACTTGGGTTCTTAGTTCAAAGCCAGTGATCTCTCAGCCCTGTAAAGATTCTTCAAAGATAAGAATGTGAAGGATTTGGGTTATAATCATGGTTATTTGAGCCTCTCATGCCTGAGACCAAGCGTAGGCATTGAACACAAGCCATACAGTAACTTGCTGCTTTAGCCTGTCACTTGCTGCACCACAGCTGATAACCTGCTGCTGGCACTTGGCACTGAAATTCCTCCTCTGGCCCAATTTGGCCTGTCCTTGTCAGGGCAACTTCTGGTCTCCTTGCTAAGGGACACCTCAGAGAAGCCCAAACTTGCACCAATAGACAATATGGCTGCTGGCAGGATCAAGTGGCTTAATGCATTTAATTGAAGATGGAAATGTGCTTACAGCCAAAAACCCACAGTAGCAATCTACTGCTGTAAACAGCCTTCAAGCAAGCCTTTTGTATCTAAGTATGTCTGTTAGTCACTGATCTTACACCTACCTAAGCTGCAAGATTGAATATTTAGGTGCCAATTAAATGGATTCCTCTGAACTTCATGAATAACACAGATGGAAAATAAATTACCAGACCACATGCTGCCACTAAAATAATTAAACATACAGTCGCAGTACTGCCCAGCAAGATAACTGCAGTCATTTAAAATAAGCTCTATAAATGACTAAATAAGTAAGTAAATAAATAAATAAATACATGAATAAATAGAAAAACCTCCATGTAAACTGAATAAAATGTCACTTCTTTTATAGCGCCCAAAGAGGGAATGGTGTAACTAAACAATATAAAATTTCCATATGTATATATTTCTCTATATTATATCTGATAAGTTTTAGCTTGGCCAGATGGATAGGAAAAAGTAGGATGACTAACTTCATTCAATATTTGTTGTGTTGAAGCCAAGTTCCTGTGTTGCTGTGTATTTCTCACTGTTCCTATTGCGGTTTGGCTTTTTTACCCATCTTTGATTTTGCGCTCACTTTCCTGGCAGAGCAGACTGGTTCACCCTTCTTTTGTGCTCTCCATATTTCTCTTGGGCAATCAATAGGTTCATAGAAGCATTTTACTGGCTGCAAGCTGGCTTTTTCATCCTTTGCTTTTTTCAACAAGATCCTTCCTTTTTGAAAGGAATGAGGCTTTGCATCAGGGATGTTATATGAAGCATGTTGACTTCCTCGGCTCCTAAAATTAATAATGGTGATTATTAATAACTATTATTCTGTTTTGCAAACTGATAGGTCCCCAAAATATCCCAAACCCACACATTTTTGAAGACAAAAATAGTCTTGCTTTACAGAAAGAGGCTGCATGTTAGAGTTGCAAGACTAATTACTTTTCTCAGTATTCAAAAGCATTCCTCACTAAAATAACCTCTATGTGTGTTATTGGTGCACTCTTCATGTGTGTTCATCTACACTTTTATTCTAATAAGCATTCTGCTAATTTTGGAGTGCTGAGACCTTACTGACATCTATACTTGGTGACCTGCAGGGATTTTAAAGATGCACATGTTCACATCAATGAACATCTCTTGGTCTTTGGAAGACCACACAGCACCAGTAAGAGTAGAAAGTAGGTGCAGGAACTGTACCTTCTTGTGGAATCTCAGTGCTGCCCTGGACTGCACCTGGGCCCCAGGGAGATGCTGCTACTAATGGCGAGTAGGCCAGGAAAAGTAGCTCATGCTCTGCCTTTGTGCTGACCACCCATCCAGGGAAACTTTAGCTTCCCTTTCAGGTTTTGATTTAAAAGAAGAAGAAAGGAGAATACAAACACTGGTGGGAAGAAGGGTATTAAAGCTTAAAGGCCAAAGTAAGTTGAATTCTTTGTTCAAGCCCACCAAGATTTGCAGAAATTGTTGAGCTCAGGTGGAGTGACAGGAAAGTGCCCAGTACTGCAAAGGCTGAACCATGCACTCTGCTCTGAAATATTACATTGAAACTCCAGTTCCACAGTTTAGCCAAGATCATTATAGTACCTTTTAACATAACCTTTTACAGGAAATACATGTAGTTTAACAGCAGAACTATGAACAAAAGACACCATCTCATGTCTACCCAGCTCCTGTGACAGAAATGAAAAGCAGATGTGCTGATGTACAAGTCGACCTCTTAAGGGACCCCATAGGGCTATTTTCCATAGCTTGTCATTTCTCAAAACCATGTATCTGTAGAATTACTTCTTCTGGGAGTTAAACTTGACAAAGCCAGTTTTGGAAAAAGCTGTGGTTACTCCCATGTGTACAGTGTAAACTCTCTCCTGCTCTTTAGGAAAATGAGAATGGTGTTATGAAAGCCTGTATTTGTTGATGGGAGGCAGTGAGGGACATTGACATCGTAGGAACTAAGCCTTACCTATGTAACAGCTTGGTTGGCAACTTTGCTAACCAGATTTCACTAGTGGGAGATTTTGGGATGTGAAATGATGTGCAGGTCCAAGCTGGACTTGCAGGCATTGTGTCATCCTGGCCTGGTGCAGGCCTGGGCTCTAACAACTTGCTGGGGTTTAGGAATGACCTGTGTAAATGCACAAATCATGGCCACTCCAGTTTACCATCAGTTCTTGGGTAATGTTTGTGACCATCTATTATTTAGTTTTTGTTTAAAGATGCAGTGTTCTGTTTTTCTCAGATGTTGTTATGGTGAAGAAGCTACAGCATTTATTCCCAAAGCATACACAGGTATTATTGCAGTGATGTCAGGCAGTCCTCTGCTGCACTGAATGATGCTATTAAAGCTAGAATTTCAAGGTCAATATGATCTGAGGGGCTACCTAAAAGGTCTAAACTGTATTTAAACTGAATGAGTTAATGGAAGAAAAGATAGATGTCTGTCCCCAATTCACACTCAGGGTAAGAAAGTACCACAGACAGAGGAAGATGCAGGTCACTTCATGTGAAATGTAAAGCTGCCAGCTCCAGATGTAGGAAATGCTTTTTCAATGAAAGCAGCAACTCTGCAACCTAGGTGACTGTGAGAGATTCTGAACTTCTACTCACACATATTTCTAATCTGTTGTGAACGACCTGTAGGGGTGCAATGGGAAAGTCCCAAACTCGTGTCCCCACAAGGAAAGGCTGCCCTGAAGAAGGTGCACTGCCTGACTATCACTTGGCCAAGCTGCACGTGATGCTCCAAACCACCTGCTGGGACTCATGACCAAGTCACAAAGACACAGGAGACCAGACCAAATCAGTTTGGCTGCTCCCAGCTGCTTGAGTAACCTGAGAGTGTTAGTGCCCATGCTTTGGCACGGCACATGATTGGTTATATGATTGCTACTTTGGGAAATGACAACTGTCTCTTTCCTACCTATAAAATATTAAAGACATTTTCAACTGAAACTTGGACTGTGTTTGCCAAAGAGATTCAACTCTTGTAACTTTGCAATAGGCTATTATAGTCAGCAGGAAGGAGCAATTAGTTTAACAGAATAATTTTCTTTTCAGCATTCTTTATTTTCTTTAGAGAATATCTTATTTCTGATTTTACTTTAGTTTTAGTAGAAATATGTTTTTCCTCAATTTCATGACATAAATATAGACCATGTGCAGGTCCCAACCTTTAAGGTAAAATGCAAAAGCAGAAATGCGAGCATGTCAATTCATTGTACTTAAGTTTAAAAAAAAGGAGATATACATACAGGCATCTGTGTTTCTTATTTAATGAAATGTCTGTAAACTGCAATGAAAACAAAACCAGGTTATTACTATTACATTTTCAAGTAATTAAAGTACAAGGATAAAATATACACAATTTTTAAACGTGTATTTTCATTCTCACCTGCTGTTAAAACTAGAACATTCATGAAAGAAATCAAAAAAGCTGCCTCTTTTACAGATTATTACTCTTGCATCTTATGAACGTGTTTTTAAAATTCATAATGTGTGAGTTGTTAGTGGTTGGATTTTTCACATTATTTTTATTGTAACTATAATCAAAGCAAATTGCTGAAGAAGTGTGGGCTGAACAGAGATCTTTCACATTAGATTAAACAGTATGGATAAAATAAGAAGTAATTATTGTGTTCAAGAAAATTGATAAAGAGCAGTGGCTGAATAAGCCGTATGAAATTAACTTTCTCTCAGATCCTTTAATTTTTCAGTGATACATTTCCTTTACACAAGTTGCTAGGAAACTCCAGCTAAAAGCCCTTGGCTCTGCAAGATTTGCATTGAAGGGGGAGGGCGAGGACACAAGCATTTCTCTCCCCCTCCTGCAAATCCTGAGACCAGCTGGGGACAGCATAGCTTCAATGCCAGCCCAAAATTGCATGACTTCTTTTTTTACAGCAGTTTGGTTCACAGAATGGAAATACTTTGTCTAGTCCCTCTTTTTGTGGGGGTCAGAAAAGGAGGTGTATACTGCCAGCTCAGCTTAAATTGATCTTAGTACTAAATAGGTTCTTTGTACTAAGCTCTCATCAGAGCTTCTACACTGAGCCTTTAAATATCATTTCATGAAATCACTGAGCCAAACAAGTCCGTTTTTGCATCTGAAAATGATTATGTTCCTGTAAATGTTCCTTCTGTCCCTGGTATTGTCCACACTTTTGCAGATGGATTTTTGCCCAGCCTGACTTTGCTTGTCATCTGTCTTGGTTGGAGTCTGGAGCCATCTCATGGTGTACTTTTCTGTACCTCATGAAGGTCAGGATGGTTAGTATTTGGATGGATGACCTTAGAGGAATGCTGAAGTCACCCAGAAAGCAGGGCAGGTGCCTTAAAAATTAGAGCCCTCCCCAAGGGACACTGCTGAGCCTGGCATTACGATAAACGCATCCAGAGCAAGAGAGCTTACTTAATATTGAGGCCCATCAGTACAGTGCCCCATAATCTTCTCACAGATACTGTTTGAGAAGTCCTGCACTGGATTTCAGCTCATCTACATTTATTCAGGTCTTATCTAAAGCTTGTTGTCTTCCAAGTAACTCTGGGAACCTTTCCTTTTCAACATAGCATACCTGTCCAGTACTGTGCATGATCAAATGCCTTCTTCTCATATTCCAGGGTGAGCAACTACTTAGCACAGGCGGCATGGGATATTAATTTAAACTGAAATGTTCCTCAGAAGTCCTGTGCCTAAAACTTGTCATATAAATGTAATGCGTTGTAGGGAAATGAGTACAGGTATTAAAAATGAGGGCTTTTAAAGAAATAATGTGTTTTAAAAAGCAAAATGTTCTTTGATTTCTAATCCATGGCATTCAGGCCTGTGGGAATCCATTCACCATTTCTAAGAGTCCCATGATAAGTTACTACTAAAAGCAAGATGACCTGCCAGCAAACTGATATATCACCTACAGGGATCTATGCCTTTCCTGAAAATCTTTAGGCATCCCAAAAAGACTGCCAAATTAAATTTTAAAATAAGTGTTCATGGCAAAGGCAACAGCAGCAACAGCCAAAGATGGTAAAGGGAGAGCAGGGAGTATTGAAATATTTGATAGATGTTTAAAATTTTTTCCAGCTTTGGCTATTGCTGCTCTTAGGCTCTCTGCTCCTTTTCCTCATGTAAAGTGGTAGTTTAAAAGATAAATAAGACACATATAAAGAAACATTTCACAAATGCACATCTGCCTGCAGTACCGATTAGCCTGAGCAACTGAGCCCACCCATATTCCAACTCCAGTACTTTGGCTCCAGAGGGAGGGTGACAGTAAGAGAAGGATTCTGCTGGCTTACCATGTGCTCGCTGACGTCGGTGTGGTTGCAAACCATCTGTTGGTTTTGGTAATACTCTAACTGCCTTTCTGCCAGATCCACGCGCTGCAACAGGTTCTCAATGAAGTGCTGGAGCCTTGCTTTCCCCCGCACTTCTTTTTCTGCTGCTTCTTCCAGGAAGTGGTTGAAAGTAACAACTTCTCTGCAAGATGGAAACATAGCAAAGAGGCCACATTTAGATAACACAAGGTCCCTGGTCTCACTGTTGTCAAAAATTACTGGTGCGTTTCAAGTTTTCCATGGCAATAGCCTGTGGTGGCTAACTACTGTCCTTCACCATTATCAAAAGATTTCAACTTTTTTGTGGACAAAGTGAAGATCTGGAAGCCCGAAAGCTGAATTTAAGTTTATGGGCAGTGGGTTTGGCGTGGGTTTTTTCACATTATTTGGTATCTTGGAAATAGTCTTTACTGGTTCACAGGGTAGAAGTATCAATAAGTATCACCTCTTTTATCTGGAGACAGCTGTACCTGCTTCCTCTTTTTTTTACTCAACCATGGGAGTATCAGCTCTGAAACATGAAGAGAAACAGATGAACTCCCAAATTTATCTTTTCATTTCATCATAATCTAACAATGGTTGTTTAATGTTGCTGCTGGGAGTTCCTAAATTAAAAGAGCTCCTGTGGCCATTAAACTTTATTTTGGCTGCAATCCTACAAGTATGTCCAAATGTGGTGTTATGACCTGGAGCCAGAGGGAGCATGGAGGATTAACAGATAATCTACAGATTATAGACCAAGGAGTATGTGCGTGAGAAGATCAAATTTTAGGTAAGGAGTTTTGGAATGTGTCTTGTCTGGTAACACAACTGGAAGAAACAGACAGCACCAGTGACTGTGAAAGCTTCCAGCTCTGTACTGAGACATTTTTAAGTTCCTGCTCATTTCTAAGTTCTCTGCATACTTACTATCAGTAATCAGGACACCATTTGGACCTCTGATATCAGAAGACTGTTTGGGTGGAAGAAGTTTGGTTATACATTGAAGCACATATTACAAAAGAAGACAAATCTGAGCATGTAGGACTTCCCAGGTTAATGAATGCCTGGATAAATATTTCTTACTCTGCCAATGAAACCTTGTTAATTTTTGCTTTGTACTAAATGGGTGGGAGTTGAGGGAACCAATGCTTGCCAAATGAGAAAGGTCATGATTGCCCAGTAGAAACACATCGCCTGAGGAAAAAGCATTTAAAGTAGAAACTATGAAACAGTTTGTGGCAGAAATAACCTTTCAAAGCTTAGCTTGTTGAGGCAGGAAGTCTACCCCCACCTCCTGTGAACTGAGGTAACTAATGCATAAAGAGATAACCCAGGGGTCAAAAGGCTCAGCAGGGGTCATCTCTGGTGCCAAGAGGGCTCAAGCATCAGTTAAGAATAAACACCCTAGTCTGGAGAACAGATGTGGGAAGAGATGCAGGAAAAGTTGCTAAGAGACACCACTCTGCACTATAAAAGATACTAGAATTATCAGTGGGGCAGAAGCTTCTACACACACACCATGAAGGTGTGTAAGAGACTTCTCCCCGAGTGCTGGACGCAGGCTCGTGGTTACTTTTCTGGAAATTGAGGGAAAGGATCTAGATGTGTGCCCCACCAACAACTGGATGGTAAGATACATTGAATGCTAAGCTTATACTATTTCTTCGCTGCCTATAATGTAAAGGGTACCTTATCGTGCACTGTATGAAATCTACTAGTAGTTCTTTTCATTTTATACCTGTGTAGTATTACTTTACTTTAAGTCTATTATCTGTTAGATTCCTTGTCTATTAATAAATAATTTGTTGAATAATAGACAGAATCAGTCATTATTAAAAGACTGATGAACATGAGTGGGTTTTGAGGTGCTGGCCACCTCAATATGGTTACTCCCTGCTGCCAAAGGCCTGGGCAGGAGGCAAGGACTTATTTAACTCCCACATCCAATCGTGACACTTGTTTATAACAAATCCAAAGTTTCTCTGCATTTCATTGTTTTAACTCAGCACAGTTGTAGTTAATTGGTTTAATGTAGTAGAGTTATTTCAACAGTGAGCTGCTTTGTGCTAAGAGTTAGGCACAAGTGGTCAGCCACGGAAATTCACAATGTAGGATTCAGGCTGTGCCTGCCTGCTTATACTACAGCACAGCTCTGTTTGCATGGCTGACCTAATGAGGTAAAAACAAGCACATATTGTTTGGATGAAGAACATCTAAGAATGGCAGTTCATACTAACTCACTCACAAAATCTGGCTTAAGAAACAGAGAGGTAACTTGTATATTAAATTCAGCTAATCCACTTCATGTCAAAGCTCTGAACAGTTTTAGTGACTCCTAGCTTGCCCAGAGCAACCTGATACTGTAGAGCCATTGAAGAATGCTTATGGTGAAGCCAATCTAAACTCACTGAGATCAGTTTAGGGATTTATTGTCACTGCACTTACAGTGCAGATTAACTGAATTCTTCAAAAGAACTTCATTAGAATTATACAACAAGCTATTACAGTAAGAAAGTATATAAAGAAAGTCTCTCTCTAAGAAAGGTGTGCTCTGGCTCTGTGCCAGTACACCTGGCGTCCCTGGGACGCTGTAATTCCTTTGCTTTGTCTTTGTCTTTTCTTGTTGTTTTTCTATTAAAAACCTTTAAACTTTAACAGAAAAGGACCTCGTTTTTAACAGAACTGTAACTTCTTTGATTTCATAATGGTTTTGGGTTAACGTAGGAGCAACCTGAAGCCCTAGTGTTGGGGTTTGGATTTCTTCCCTTTGTTTTTCTTAAGGAATTTTTTCTCTCATAAGATGCTAACGAAATAATGGTTGGGTACTTTAGAAAACAAAAGAAGGTACCCGAGCCAGGGAGAGGCAAGCTTCTTCTCAGGGGGCAGAGATAATGTGAGATTTGGGCTGGTAAAAAGGCAAGATGAGTCAGTTTTTGCACTCTCACTCTCTGAGGGGTCTTGGAGCAGACTGGTCAGAGCTGCCTTTTGCTAAAAAGGAGGCACCACCCACATCGCCAGCACAGACCTGCTCTCCTCTCTGCTGTGAATTTTCTCCCTCCCCCTGTCCTGTCCAGCAGCTGCCGGGTCCTTTCCTGCTTATCCTGCCCTGCTCCCTGCTGGGAGACTTTGCTACGTTGTAGCTTCAAGCCCCTGCCTGCCGGGACATCCTGCTGTCCCATCTCGCTGTTCCCGGGGATGCTGCTGCAGCACCGACATCGCTGCCCCGAGGGCTTGTGAAGCAAAGCCTCTCCTCCACCCCTCCCTGCCCCGGCACAGCCGCCATTCCCTCGTGTCCCCTGGGCTGGCGCCGGAGCGCCCCCTGCAGTCGCGGGGGAATCATCGCACCCGCCCTGCCCACAGGGAGCCACCGGCGCCCCTGCCGGCTGGAACTGGAACTGCACCACAGGGAAAAGTGCCCGAGGCCGAGCAGGCTGGGACTGGGTGTCTGCTTCTGTTTGAGGTTTTATGCCTTAGGTTGTTTTTTTTATTTTGTTAGTTTTGTTTTACGTGTTAGTAAAGAATTTTTATTCCTATCCTCATATCTCTGCTTGACAGCCCCTTGATTTCAAATTTATAACAATTTGGAGGGAAAGGGTTTTACATTTTACATTCCAAGGGAGGTTCCTGCCTTCCCTAGCAGACACCTGTCTCTCAAATGAGGACACCTTGGCATTTCTTCAGGTTCCTGTTTTACAAGGGACAGGGAACTCAAAATGATAGCAACTCAGAGGGTTGGCTCCCAATCCCTCTCCTTTTGGGTAAGGAGGAGCTGTGCATAGCCTGGCAGGCTGCTGATCCTCCAGTGGGAAGGTGGGAGAGCAGCGAGTTGCCAGCCTGGGAACCATGAGGATGCCCCTCCCAGGGACACAGTTAGCTTCTGCGTTTTGCTGCAGCAGGAGACCACAAACATGAGTAACTGGCAATTTTTTCAAAGGTTGATAGTTTCAAGAATGCTAACATTTGTAACTTTCTCAGCAAAGGTAATTAAAAAGAATTCACTAATTGTCTGTTCTATGGCATGAATAATCACCAACAGTTTTTCCTTTTCTACAAAGATCTCACGAATATGCCATAAGGAGGCAAGGGGGAAAGCAGTGGTTTTTTTTTTCAGGAAGATCTAGATGACTATCAGGAGGAGGAGAGAGTCATAATGTCAATAAATTCCCTAGTATTGTCCTTGCTTTCTAGACTAAAGATAACTTGGCATTCAACATGCCATTATTTGTAGGAACTGTTATTAGCAGCAGCAGTACTAGCAATCCATAATTTCTCTCTATTTAGCTGCCTCTGTACAGCCTATGAACCTGCCTTTAATAACTATAATCTAAAAATTTTCCTTTGGGCTAAAATGCACTCTTTAAATTCCCTTTGGAAAGATGGGAGCCAGAACCCACTCATGCCTTAGGGCACTGTCACATGCCTTGCACTGATAAACAGCACTTCTGTTAGTTCAGCTACTTTCTTTGTTTACACTTCATTCTCATCTCTCAGAAGAACAAGATCAAATTGTGAGGAGTGACTGCTAATAGGTCTCTCTACTTGCTCCAACATTTCTTCCTCAGAGAGCTGACTCCATGCCACAGCTATACCTTGGTTACCTGAAGGGAGTTCTTCTGAGAACTTTTACCCTCCTCCCACTGTGAACAATAGGGAAACTGTTCAAAGAACTCATGTAGCTTTTTGCAGCTGCTGTTTGTCTAATTGCACTTCTTGTCTCTTGAAGTTTGCCCAGACTTTCTCTAAGCCATACTGATTACCCTCTCCCTAAAATTCTATTTCTGGACACCACATGGTGATGATTTTTTGCTTATGTTCTTTATTTTACTTTCAATTTATTTCACTTTCAATTTATTTCTCCAGACCTCTGTCAAGTTTTTGAGGATTATGTGATAGGATTTCTGTCTTTCACTCTCTATTCTTATGCTTGTGCAAAGATGGATGTTCACAGAGGTCTGACACTATTCTTCATTAAGCTGGGGGGAAGCTGAGGCTGTGAATATTGTGGGACCCACTTGGTAAATGCATAACCAGAGCATAGCAGCATGGGCCCACTGGGCTCTGTGTCCTGCCAGCACAGTCTTGTCAACAGTGTTCACCTGAAACAGGAATAATTTTATTAAAGCCCGGCTCAGATCAGAGGTGTTGCCCTTTTTTATGAGGTCTCTGCTACCCTGCACTGACTATTCTACATCTGGAGCACTTCTGTTATATTGAGAAATATAAAAGGTTACATGGAGTTATTAACTCCCCCTGTGAACTCCTCTGCTCTCAGCATCATCTCTTCACTGCTCTGCTCTGCTCCTCTGCCCAGCAGACTCCTGCTCCCTTTCACCCAGCTCTGCATCCTGTTCATAGTTTACTATACCAATACTAAGGTATACTGTATGCAAAATGTTTACAGGGCTGTGACTGGGCAGCAGGGAGAAAGGTGGGTTTCTTGCTTTGTTTTGGGGGATGCTCCTGTCAGAAAGCACCTTTCAGGAAGAGGGAATCGCTCCTGTCAGAAAGCACCTTTCAGAAAGAGCAATTCCCTCTTTCTGAAAGGTGCTTTCTGACAGGAGCAGTGGGAGCATTGAGCTGCCAGCAGCAGGGTGAGGCAAGCAAGAGGGAAAGACAAGGGGGATGCAATCTTGGAGGTATCAAGAAGAGCAGGAAATGCCTGTACTGCCAAAATGTCAGAAAGGAGCTCTTCCCAGAGCTAGAGGAGTCCAGGGGAAATTTATTGCAATACAGCAGGCACCTCAGAGGTATTCAGCTGAAAAAACAAGTGCAGGGGGAAGAACTCACTGTAAGGAAGAAAGACATGCTGCCAAAGCATTATTTTAATCTGACTCTGCCAGGGAGTTAACCTATTACAGTTAACTAGACTTAAGTAGTTTGGCATTTTGCATCCCAACTGCAGCCTAGCCCAAAAACTTCTTTATGGAGGCTGTTACCATGAAACAACTTGAGATGTGGTAAATAAAGTTATAAATCATAGGCTGACTAGGTGACATTTATTCTTCTGCCTTTACCACTAGATTATTCAGTGCTCCTTTAGGATGAGCAATCTGCAGTACTTGTTTACTGGAGCAGTTGCCAGCACAGGGATCCTGGGATATGCTTAGTATTTGTATGACTTTCAGCAACTAAGTATGTGATACACTGAGTAGATGCAGAGGGTGGGACAGCTTCAGCTCCTCAACACCTGACAAGAAGGGCTAATGAGTTCCACATTGCAAGGAAGCCCTCCCACGGATGCATAGTACTAGCCCCAGGACTGTGCCCAGCAACACAGACATCTACAGCTGCTCTGTAGGTGGAGACAAGCATGAGGCTCCATGCAGATTCTGCACCCAATATCAAATCACTTTAGAGAATTACATTTAGTAAAACTCTGCCTAAAATCAATTGAAAACCAAACACATTCTTTTATCTGAAGGTGGGAAAATTCCTACCACAGTAAAAGTAAAGTGGTTTAGTTGTCAAAAGATTTAATATGTATATTCATTAAGTATTAATGGCACTGACCTTATCCATCACGCAACTGGTGTTTTTGCCTGAAGGCTGCTGTTATTCATTAGGCTCTGGTTTCACATTACCACACCACTAAAAGCACATTTGATTTAAGAGGTTCACACCTCCTCCCTCAGAAAGGCCCATTCAGTGGTCTGTGTTCTAGATCTGAGCCCTGAATTTACTGGGGTGACACTGAAGATTAAAAGCTCTATTTCACAGAGCCATTCTGTGGGTCAGACATGCTAGGCTTAAACCTGTGCAGCTGCATGGAGGGGGAGTAATCTCTTGAGTAGGAAGATGAAAGAAAACAGGAAAGAGGGAGCAAGATTACCTGAGGGTGGAAAAACAATGTGTAATTGTAGCTGTACTCTGCTTAAAGCAAATCAAAACTGTTTTGTTGTACAACTGATATCCCTGTTTTATGGAAAGCTATTTTAAAGCACAAATTGCAGTGATCTCTAAGAGCCAGTTTTTAATGCCATTGTCAAGATGTTATCTGCACAGATAATTTCATTAATTGCAAACTTAAGGTGAACCCATTGGCAAGAATAACTACTGCCTACAATAGCAATTGTGAAATAATCCTTGCATTCCAGGCTACGTCAGAGGCATGACCAGTCTCAAAACAAATACATTAGACTGGTTAGAGAAATTACTGTCAGAGATATGGCAAGGTACAAATTAATGATCTTACTCTATGATTAGGATACAAAGTGAAACTGTGTAAGTTACCATGGAAGGTAGATTCCAGCCAAAGACCATCGCTTCAAATGCTTACCCTGTTCAGACTTACTGAAAGTCAAACTCTACCAGTTTAAATTTTCTTACACAACATCCAGAAACAAGCCTCTCAGTGTCCTCCAGAAGTTAAGTTTATAGCTGACTTTTATTTCAATGGTTTTCTTGGTATCAACAAAGTCTTAGGCCTTTAGGCTTTTAGGCTTCTGTGTTATCTCTAAGATCACAGTACTCACTCTGAGTTGCATTCTCCTTCATCAAACATTGAATAATCCCTTTCAGGGCACATTTTCTAATTAAATCATTCCTTTGCTCAGAAGCTCTGTGCTTAGAATAATACTATTTCAACAATGTATTAGTATAGTCAGTGCTGTACCTCCAGCTGTCCTCCCCTCAATACAGTTCACCTCCACAAGGGCCTCACACCAGAATCACACCACGAACCAGCATGCCCATTGGCACTGCAATTTTTGTAAGGAAACAAAGAGAAAATTTAACTAAAAAGATCACTTCATTGCTGTCTTTGTTGGACCGCTAAAGGCTTTATTTAAAACAAACAAAATACAATCAACAGGCAAGTCTAAAGAAATAACCCTACTGATCCTACAAGCTCTTCAAATGGGCAGCCTTGTTCCTGCTGATAGTCTAAACCAACACGCACATGTTTCAGGGAAGGTATTTTCTTTTTTTCTCTTGCTAAGAAGAAAACATTTGCAGCTACACTAGCTCAATACCAATGCTAATTTTAGGAAAAGTTATCCAAATTCACAAGATTCCTTATGAAAAAGAAAAATCCAAAGAAACTGATGAAAGGTCTGTAAGTATGAAAGCAGCCCCTAAGGGATGCCTTTGACTTTGCACAACCTGCAATGAGAACTGCTTCTGCAATTTCTATTATGCAGTCTTGTTTGGCTTTCTCATCAGCTGGACTTCTTCCAGAAATCAAAGCCGAAGTCGAGATCCTTCTTTTTTGAAGGACAATGTCTTTTTAGCACACCAAGTAAGTTTTGAACACATAAAGGACTGAATATGTAAACAGGTCTCAGAGTTTACCAATGGTCCATGAGAAAGCCAGACAAGTGTCACTGTTGTTACCAAAGACATGAACATCCTTTTTTCTCTCCTCTACCACAGCACATCACCCAGTACCTCCCTGCTGCTGGAGCAAAGCTAAATGTCCCAGTCATTTTTAGAGAATCAAATCTGAAAAGCTGCTCTAGAACTATCAGTCCTGTTCCTACAAAGCACTGTTTTATACCTACCTTCCTTCTCAATTTGCTAATTGTACAATGACCTTTCAACTGAAAAGCCAAACAGTACATTTTTCAATGGCACTATCCCTTGTTATCCCCCAAGATGGGAAATACAGGAACCATCTAAATGAGAAAAAACCTATCACATTTCCAGTTTTTCCTAAGTGAATTCAACCTATTCCTACACCCTGCCTACCCTCCCAGTGTCCTCAGAGTAACATCAAAGGCAATACTGTGGGGCTGGGCATGGACATAGGCAATAACATTCTGACTCTCCTCCTCCCCCCTTGGTACTGTGGGTTGCTATTCTTCCATCCTACCTACTACCATACATTATGCACATTTACCTTTAGAAATTAACACACTACTGTGTAAGAGCAGTTCAATCATTCCTATTACTGCTCTTGCTTCCAAGTCTTTTGGTTGGAAGTGGAAGCAAAACCCTAAAGAGCAATACCCTGTACTCTGGGAAATCTCTTGTGCAGCTGCCTCTTTTGTTTCATGTTTCTTACTAGCCAAGTAACCTTCAGCCTTCTCTGTAACACCAACTTTGGAGCTACCTCATCATTTGTTTATGCATCCACACTCTTCCTTTCAAGACTAAAATTCTAACAGCAATCATCTGAGCCCCTTTCCTGAGCCTGGCAATGTCCTAGTGTGAAGGACAATGTTTTCCCACTTCTCCTTATTCTGTATTTAGTCTTTTCTGGCCTCAGAAAACCAGCCTGACTGTGCAGCTGGTAAGTAGTCTGCCAAAGAGCAAGTGGCCTCTTCCTTGTTCCTTTTACTAATACAGTTAAAAATCACAACTTTGGCTGTCTTTTTCTTTTCAAAGATTAGTGTCCTTTGCCATCCTCCCATATCATACCCATTCTTTCTACCCAGATGACTCAATTGCCATTTTCCTCTTTTTCCCCAAGGTCTTTTCTTCTTCTGCAGCATTGCAGAACTTTGCGGTTGTCCCACTGAATGGTTTCTTTCTCCCGACAGTCATGGTTTGGGAGACTAGTCTTCATTTTTAAAAACACATTCTGCTTTTAGTTTGGGGTAAATTTCACACCACTTAACTTGAAAGATCTGAAATTCTACATCAAGACATGGTATGTGGGGTCGAAGGACTGGTGCCACGTCTCTCCCACAGTGTCCCTCGTGGAGCCACTCTGGCGGTGCCTTGACAGTACCTATGCTAACACACAGTCCAACCTGATGGACTCGGGCAGCCACTCACACACTCTGGAGCATCCCTGGAGACAAAGAGGCAGGAGGAGCTATCTGACCTGCGAATCCAAGGCATCTATTGCCCCAGAGGGAGCAGGAGCCAAATGATGCTGGAGACAGGAAGTCATTGGGTTTTATCCTGTGGAGTTAAGGGGTGGGCAGAGCATCACTGATCAACAGTCTGAGGGCTGGGGGTGGAGACAGGGTTGATTAACATAAGCATGGGCTTAATGGAAAAGGAGAGGGGCCAAGGGGTCCATGGGATACTGAGAGAAAAGGGAACTCTAGGCAGGGATTTGGTGGTGGGAGACCACTTAAAACAACATGGGGGAGTGTGGAGTTTGTCACCACAACACAACCCTAAGACAGTTGCTAACCTGACATCTCCTGGTAGTCTGCAGAGGGAAGAAGGACCTTCACAATGCAATCCTTCCCCCTCTAAGATACTCTTCTATAAGAAATAGGATGACTCATAATGTGGAAGAGCTCAGAAGGGCAGTCTGGCTAGATGGGAACACCAAAACTGCTTGAAACTATAAGTCATCTTCATGGCTTCCCTCCAGCATACTTTCAAATCTGCCTATGTTACACTGTTATCTTCAGCTTCACCTTAAGTCCTTCAATCTTCTCTTCCACGAAGATCACCTGAAAAATCACTTTAAAAATCTGAGGTTCTTTTGAATATCCCTTCAAGAAAGATCTCAGAGGCTCAAATCCCACCACCTTTATGTATCCCCTCTTCTGGAAAATCTATAGCTCTGCTTCAAGATAGATCACTCCTACTGATATGGAAGCCATCCTCATCTTTTTTTTCTTGTCCTTCTTCTACAGGAAGGAATGATGAAAGCCCTCCAAACTTCCTACACTGAACTCCTACACCACCTTCCTTATTTCTTGTAAAATCAGTGTCATGGCAACTAGTACTTCTCATATTCCGTTTGTAAGCTGATGAATTAGTTTAGAGGCATACCATTACAAAGGCTCTTTATTTCCATTTCTCTAAAACAAGTTGTGTTGCTCTGAAAAGCCTGAAAGGCTTCAGAAAGTGCTGAATAAATAAGTAGTTAATGTATAAATTATATATCAGCTATCACTACATTTTTAATGGATGCATCGTGAATGTATTTTTAGATGGCTTAGGTTAGTCAGAACTCTGGCATCTGCTTCCCAATCCCATATAAGCAATTCCTGTTCCACAGTTCTGTGTCCATCTAAAATAGTAGACATTGGACATGGCCTTTTCAACACTGTCTCCAGTAAAGCTTTGTTGATGCACAAGAGACTATCACACTCCCCAGGCAGCCTGCTGACCATGGTGGGACAGCTTAAGGAAAAAGGTGCTATTTGGTATTCTCGCATCCTTCATCCAGACTTATCCACCCAGATTTTCTTAAAATGGCGATGCATTAGAGGTATCAGTATAGATCAGATTACACGCTGATGAGTTTCTACTTGCCTCTATCCCCGTCAAAATCAGTGGCACAAAAGAGGCATTAGAATGTGTAGAAGTTAAGTCACTGGGGAGCCACCTGCTCAGGGAGCTGTCCCCTGTCTTAAAGGGGACATGGTCACATGGGCTACAACTCTAGAAATACAGTGATAGGAAGCTGGTGAGTTCCAGGCCCTTTCATAATCAGCATGCAACGGAGCCATTCCCTCTCTTCTCCCCTAAAGGCTGTCAGTCGCGCAGGAGCTGGCCAGCCCCCGCCAAGCCATCGGCTCTCGCCTCCCCACTTACTCCTCTTTCCGATGAAGCTCCTCCTCGGACTCGCTGAGCCGCTGCTTCAAGGTTGCGATCATCTCCACCGCCACATCCACCTGCCTGCTCAAGGCCCGCTCTCGCCGCTGCACCTCCTGTTTCTTCTGGGACAGCTGAACGAACGCTGCCCGCACCTCCAGTAGCTCCGCTGTCTTCTGGGACAGCTCTTTGGTAAGCTTGTCGATCCGCTTCTCGATCGTTTTGTCCACGGCCTCTACCATCCTGTTAAACTTTTCTCTGACGTGTGCCTCGAAGGAGGCTTTGGAATCAGCGGCCAGGAGGCCGGGTTTGGACACCTCGCTGGGAGACTCAGCCGACACATAGCTGGCCAGGTAGGATCCGGGCCGCTCCGCCGCCAGCTCCCGCGGCTGCCCGGCCTCCCCG
>JAHLSL010000047.1:5322792-5343217 GCA_025920805.1 Petroica traversi
CGGGCCCGGAGCTGCTCCCCTGCCCGGACTCCTTCTGCCCAGCCTGCCTTGAGCACCTGGCCGGGGGCGTTCGCGGAGCTTTGCGGAGTCCTCTCAACATTGCAAAGCAGTGAGTGAGCTGCGCGGGTGTGTTGGGGAGATGCTGAAGGATAATGCAGTTTAAAGCGCTTAAGCAGCAAGACAGGACTAGTACATGCAAATAAGTATAACCTGGCCTTGGCTTTCGGGGAGTATAATTATCTGTGTGACTTTAAAACTGTATTTTAAAGCCAGGAAGTTTTGTGGTATTTTTGTTTGTTTGCTTAGGGTTGGTTTGTTTTTTTTTAATGTGACCCCAGTTTAGTCTCAGTATTTAGGGAGGGGAAGCAGTAATAATAATACTTCCATTTGGAGTATGACAAATGGATGTCATAGACATATAGAATGGTTTGAGTTTACCTTCAGAGGCCTTCTAGTCCAATCCTCCTTTAATTAGCAGGAATATCTTCAATTAGATCAGGCTGCTCAGAGCCCTGTCCTACCTGACCATGAAAGTTTCCAAGGAAGGGGCACCCACAACATCTCTGGAAATCTGTGCCAGTGTTTCACCACTCTCATTGCACAGAAATTTCTTCCTTAAATCTAGTCTAAATCTACTCTGGGTCTAAACCCATGTGATTGATATTAGAGAACCCTGCCAATACGTCCTCTGAATAAGGAGATGTGCTTCTAAACTTTTTTTATGCCACAGATGTGTGTCTGTTTTATAAATTTTTGGAAACACGAGTAAGGCCGATTGTAGAGTAGCAGCCTTTTTGAGGTAATAGTGAAATATTACTCTTCCTAAACCTAGTCCTTGAGGCCATACTGGTAATATGCTGCAGTATTTTTTGTTTTTTTTTCATTACTGTGGGAGTACTGCAGTAAAGTTTAATTCTGTACTAATATGTCTGTTCCTTGAGTGCAATATACAGGCAGAGTCTTAAACACTGAGAAAATCTGAGCACAATGATAGATATCTTTGATATGATTAAGACATTCCCAGTAAATTATTCACCAGATGGTACATCAAAGGAAATTACTCAAATTGCATTTCAGATCTTCAGCTAATCTCTATAATGTCTGGGCTACCATCCAGGCTGCAATATTTTGCTGTTGTCCTTTAATATAGTAGTCCATTATTACCTTGCCTAAATATGGTGATTTGCCCTTATTTTGTCATGAAGCAGTACCAAAACCTAGAAAGGAGGTCAGGAGGGAATAGCTTGGAACCATGTTTGCCTCCAGATTTGGGACTCCTGTCTATTTCTTTGTAGGAGACCAACATTGGCAGAATGTAACCATGTTTTGGTTACCATTTTCCTGGCTGTTGTCCTTTACTGTCCATTATCTCTCTCTGTTATGCCCATTACCTTCCTACCTCCTTCATATCACAGGTACTCAGTGCTGATGCTCCGAGGTACAGATGAAGTGTGCAAGTGTGGTGAATTTAGCATGATGGTACGATACCTGAGGCTTCATCAACATTTAGAAGAGGTGACACTCACCTGCCCTCTCCAGCTGACAGTAATGAGAGCCCTCATGGTCTTAAGGAACAGAAAATGTTGATGATTTTGAAGGAGCCCATTGTTCTGCAGCCTAAGCTACATGGGGTTTGGCCATTAGGTCTGAAATCAGGCAACCATTTAGCCCCAGCAATTCTTCTTTCAAGTTTTCTCAGGGTTTACTTGCACTCCAAGTATTTATTTTGCTGGATTGGGATCCAGCTCCTTATGTATTCAGTTTTCAATTCCTTATGCTGCCATTTGGATGTCCAGTTCAGTCATTCTCTCAGCATTCGGAGAGGAACAGGCTCCCTATAATATACCAGTAACTGTGCATTTTACAGCAGAGAATGTGCATCAGCTATTACATGTCTGAACTTTATCCTCTATGATTTAAATCTAGAGTGGTAGAATCTACCCTTATCACTTACACAAAGCCCAAATTGACACAGCCATAATGTAGGACTGTGAAATTCTCCTAACTGCTGGGGAGGCCTTTTCCAGTTTATTTGTATGCACCTCTATCTTTCAAGACATTTTTAAACACTTTGTAGTATAATTTCCAAAAGGATAAAAGTTACTTAAATGAAAACACCAGTTACTAACCTGTTTGGTCCTGCAAGGAAAGTGGAATATTCATAGTATTCAGCCTTTTTTCAGGTATTGATTGGTCTGTATCTGTTGTACAAGGTCCCATCTGACCTTAGGTTAAAGCTTCCTTAAAGCTGATGATTCCACTTTACTGAAGGTAGGTAGAAAAGGGAGTATTATAAAACTGGTTTGCTTTTCAAGAGTTACTATACTTGTTTATCTTCTGATATTTTATTTTTCTTATTCTAAATGAGGAACATAGGTGAGTCAGTTTTGTTTTCACTTGCCCTTCAGGCTCTCAATGCTGACATGTTTGTGGGAGCCTTTTTTATGTGGTGTAGAACTGGATTCACTATGATCACTTTGGCTGCATTCAGCAGCCTCTGATTTCCTTGTTTGCATACTGGTTTGCTTTGAAAAGGGGTGTCAGAAATTTTTGTCTCTCCCCGTCATGCCCACACTCCCCACACAGGTCTTCATTGCATGATGTAGCCAGTTTATAGGAGACATGAATTTGCATGGAGTTACTTTTGGGGAAGTTTACATGAACTATACACAGCTGCACATCCGTCACTGTTTCATACAGATGGGATTGGGATATCAGCTCTGGCACAGTCCCCCCATTCTGTAAAGCTGTGCCTGAAACAGGTATTCCTATTCAGCTCTTAATTTGTATGCTGTGGGAAGTGCTGTGTTTTTCTTCGTGTTTGATGTGAACCACAGATGCACATAATTTGAGCAGCTGAAACTTACCTGCATTTAGTAGTTGCCATCTTCCTGCTTATTGAGAGGAAGTAAGAAGTATTAAAGTGTAAGAAAATACCTTAGAAACTTGAAAAAAGTATTTGAGTGACTTACGTGGCAGTGGTGCTGATGCCTTATAGACTTACCTAAAAACAGAGGCCAAACAAAATTAAGGGAATAAAAAGTGGTTATATTTATTGAAGGGTGTTCATGTACATTTAAGGCAGAGGAAGCCCACCCAGGGGCTACACCCAAAATGGACAACTGGTCATGAGTTTTCACACTTTTATAAATTTGGTCCAACATTTGCATATTGGGGGTTAAACTTCAAATTACAGCTCCAGTTAATGACGCTATTTATCCCAAGTTTGGTCCCCCCAACTCACTTGTCTTTACATCTCTCAGGGCCTGAGACAGTCAGGTGTCCTTGATTCCCAGGCCTAGAGAGGAATTGTTTTGCCTGACTAAAATGTGAAGACAGTAGCTAGCATTGTATATGGAGTTTAGAGTTATACACTAAAGACTTGCAGGATTACAAATACATGAAAAATATAAAAGCTAAAATCCTAAGGGATCAATGCTTTGAATTCATATTACCTTTGCATGCAGATATATTTAGGAATCATCAAAGATACAACAATGTTCATTTTAGTGCCACAGGCACTCATACCCACATAGTAGGAAAGAGACTTTTGGTGGTGCATTTTAGGATAAATTTTAGCAAAGCCTTCTCTTTTTAAGAGGAACTTCAATCTGATCACTGCATGTCACTCTACCATCTTTTGAAATCACATATAAAGTCAAGTTTGTGTTTTCAAATGAGTTGTCACAGCGTCAAGAGAGACACCATGCTGCAAGACTGCCCTTAGTCCTGCAGCAGCTTATCCTGCCTGATTTGCAGTCACCTTCCAGCCTTCCTGCAGGCTCTCCAAACTCACTATTGTCCCCAGAGGAAACCCTGGCTGGAGCTGATTCTGGAAAGTTGTTGAGCTTTCCTCTTCTCTACCCATACTCTTATGGGAAAACAAAGAATAAAGTGTTCTCTGCTGGGTTGATTTGCACATTTAGTCCATGCGTGGTGAGAGTTCTCAGGTTTGTGATGGCTGTGGGCATATTTTCCAAAAGATAGAAGATAGGATGTGGGGAGGAGTGTCAGCAGTAGATATGGCTGGAACTTCAGCTGTTTTGATTTTTCTTCCGAAAGAGTGACTTCACTTAGTTAGGAAGATAAAGAAAATACAACTAACACCTCTTGAGAGGAAAGCTGGGGGGACTTGCCTTCCAACCAAGTGACTCTTTACTGTGCTTATTTTGAAAGGGAAGAGGAACATACCGAGTTTCCAGTGCCTCTTCTTCAGAGGTCTAAAGTCTAAGCTCTGAGTTGTTACATTCATGAGAATAAATGGGAGCCTTTTAACAAAGCCATTTCACTCCTGCTCCTCATGTGAGCAGCCACAGTGTAGCAGCACCTCTGGCTATAGCACTGGGGCTGACAGGTTTGGTACTTCAGGATAAGTAACAGCAACTGGAAAGGGTCAGGACATCACTGGTGGCAGCAAGGGACAAACCTAGCATGGTTCTTCAAAGAGAATGTTTTCTATGGCTGCAACAAACGCCTGGTGGAAGCCAGCTCCCTGCAGCACATGAGTTTCTGTTCAAGTACTAATTTTGGGATTATCTACCAGGTTGCTGCTTCCAGATCTCTTCCGAAATGAGATGTAATCTGCAGCAGAAAGGGGTCATTTGTGAAGCTGCCTCACTCAAAAAAGGAGACTGAAAAATGGCAAAAAACATGTCAGAATATCTTAAAAAAAAGATTTCTCCCTGCGGCAAAGTCTTTCCCTCATTGAGACTTATAAAAATATAGACATTTTCTCCAAAGAAAAGAAAAGCACAAAGCCTGCCATCAAAGCAGAATTTCAAGCTATTTCATTTGAACAGCATTATTTCTGCAATGGGCACTGCATGGTAAGGAACATTGCTTTTACAAGTTTGTATCACATGCCTTCCACGTTTGAGGAACTATGTGCAAAATAAACCACACTGATTTCCCAGCTGGAAAAAGTGCCCAAAATGGCCTGAAAAACCCTTAGAATTGCCATCTATATCTAATTAGCTGACTTGGTGCCTCGTCCCATGTGCTTGGGTGTTAAAGGTGCTTAATTTATATAAAAAGAAACATGAAAAAGTGTGGTGGCAAATTCAATCCTCTGCAATATTCCAGCATGTGGCAGAGCGGCTCCAAGTCCTGTGGGAAGCAGCAGGGCTGGGCTTCCCCTTTCTCCAACCCTGTCTGTGCCAGGACTGCAAGAGTTCAGCAGTCACTGAGAGGCAAAAAAGTCACATGGCTCAAGAAATCAAAGGTCATCTAAAGGTCAAAGATCACAAATCCAAAGGTCACCTGGGGGTCAGAGGTCACAACAGGGAAATGTAATGTAGCGGCTGCAGGTCAAAGTCATGCAGAGGTCAAAGGTTACAAAAGTCCTGGTGCCAAATACCATTATCAGACAAGAAAGGAGAAGTATTACTGTTATCAATGGGTTAAAGGTAACAAAAAGCCAAAGGTCATTGAAAAAGTTAAAGATCATCCAGAGCTCAGAGGTCATCGAAAATGTTAAAGGTCATTTGGGGCCAAAGGTTTAGCACACATGTGCCAAATGAGAGACAAGAGGTTTGCATTTTTTAGAGCCAATTCTTAAAAACACCTTCTTGAACTTCTGGGCACAGTTCATTAGGAGCCTGGCTCAGTCCCTCAGGCACCATGATAACCTGGGCATCACACCTCATCCAAGACAGTCAGAGACTGGGAAACACATTCTTGCCACCCAGCTCTGTGCTTCACGTTGCCTTCTGGTTTAAACAGAAAAGCAAAGAATGCCAAGTCCCCGTGTACAAATCAGAAAGAACACAGAAGGTTCAAAATATTCCCAAAAAAGAGATTAAAACCAAATGAGGTTAAAGGATGTTGTCAAAAATTTGATTTTTTTTTTTTTAATAGTAAAAGAGGCCGAGAGAAAGAAAGGGAAAAGGGAGAAAGAGAGTGAAAAGGAAGTGTGCGTGGGGGATGAGGGACAGGGGGACAGTGACAGGGGTTAGTTGGAAGCATATCACCCA
This sequence comes from Petroica traversi, assembly GCA_025920805.1. Lineage (NCBI taxonomy): Eukaryota > Metazoa > Chordata > Aves > Passeriformes > Petroicidae > Petroica > Petroica traversi. The sequence continues at coordinate 5,328,765 of JAHLSL010000047.1, forward strand.
TCCTGGGGTCCCAGTGATATCTCCTTGCTCCCTTCCATCCACTCTCCAGGTGCTGAGGGTCCCCCATTGCTGCTGCCGTGGCATGCCACACCATATCCCACATGCTGCCACACGCCCAAGAGTGTAAAATCCTGTGGGTTAACACACACTTTGGGCCAGGTGGGAATGCCCACGTGCCTCTCTTGCAGGGAGCCGGGGTGACACTGTCCCTTGCAACTCTGAGGGTCTGCTGCATCATCTCTGGAGCTCTGGTACAGGGTCTGTGGACCCCTTAGGGAGGCCTTTGGTAGGCCATGTCACCCCTCCTGCTGCAGATAAGCTCCCCCCAGGAGAAGGGCCCTCAGCAGCTCTGCACATGGGAGGATGGGCATTCACTGCCTCCAACCAGGGCCTTTCCAACACACACCCAAAGCCTCTCTCCCCCCCACCCTTTGGTGCAGGGTCTGTGCAGCCTGGCAGCCGATAGCCCTGGGGCTGTGCTCTCCTTCCCAAAGGTGCTAAACTTGTGAATGTCCCCAGTCCTGAGTTGTTACTTTATCTTATCTTCATCAGCAAATGGTTCAGGACCTCTCTCTGAAGGCCTTTTCAGGGGGTGATAGTATTCTTTGCAGCTTTTGTAACACAGTTCTGAAAGTCCTTCATGAAAATGTTTAAGTCAAAAACTGTATTTCAGTCTCTGACACCTCCATACACTTGGGAGGAAAGCCCGGCCATCCTTGGGGCTGTCCTCCTCCAAAGAGCATTCAGGAAACCTAAGGAAGCAAGTGCTTTCCCCCCCCCCCCCCCAGTCACCCTCCTGGTCCTGCTCATGTTGGAGGCTGGTGGCCCTTGGTGGCATGTGCCACACCAGGATGCCCAACAACAGCAGCAGCTGGGCAGATGCTCTCTCAGATTACCTCAAAGCTATTCCACTTTTGTCAGAAATTACCAGAGATTGTCTCATGGATGAGGATTCTGTAGCTTTAAGATCAAAATACATTGCAGATGGTAATCTATTATTAAAGCTAAGGTATTTTTGGGGGGGGCACTTTCTAACATGGCTGATAAAGCCCAAGTAATGGAAGAGAAGAATCTGCAGCTCATCCCATTTCAGTTTAGTTTATTTGAAATTGTTGCTTGTTCCCATATTCTGGCCAGGTAATGCTATCACATAGTCTGAAATGGATTCGTGAGCAACAGGAAGTGACAGCACAAGCAAAGAAGTTTCCACACAACATCCAGCCATTCAGACAAACCAATTCAATTGCACAAAGCCCACAATTCTTCCGTCATTGGTCTTTCTGGAAATTAAAATATCAATATGAATGATGATAGATTTTTTCAAAATTATGTGTCCACTGGAGTTTCAATTAGCAGTACAATTGCCAAGTGCTGGTTGGAATAAGCATTGGAAAGGCAGAACTTCAGAAGGTGTTTATGGTCCTTTCAATTCTAATTTAATTTCAAATTTCAATTCCATTTCAAATGTCCTTTAGGCATTTTCTGTATTCAGGTAAGTATTTTTAAATAATTAAGAAAATGCCATCACATTTCCTATGTAGTATCCTTACTAATATGACTTAGATGATTTGATGTAATTTTCTTAAGTAAAATCTCACATTCATGTCAGTTCCTTCAGCCAGGGACTTCAGTGCCAATGAATTTGCCATATTGGTTCAGGTTCCCACTGGCATGGGCTGCTTGGTCTTTGCTGTCACATATCACCAATCTTAACATATGATTTTTAAGGACCACTAAATTTGGGGCACTTTTCTACATCTGATAATGCAGTAACTCAGAAGTACACAAAGGAAAAATATATTGAAAATACCCAGATTGTGAAGCATACAGTACACAGCAATTCTTTCAAAAGGAGGAAAACCAAAAGAAAACAAGAGGAAGGAAACAAAAAGTATTCTATTCTTTGTTTGTTATTACACAATGGTAATAAATTCCAACCAACAGGGAAAACTTAGCTGGGTTCAGAAGAATACTGACAAAACTTAGTAGAATGCTACAAACTCTTCTGTAGCTCGAGTGTAGGCACTTTTCTAAGAAAACCTGTCTCTTCAGCTTTTCACATTGATGTCATATAGTAAATTATTCCATATTTTAAATTCCCTTCTGCTCAGGGTACTCAGCATCCCAAGTATCACATAGGGACACAGAAGACTTGTTTTTTAGTGTCATCTGAAAATATATTGATTTTATTGGATGCTTAGGACAATTTACTTCCATCCCTTCACGCTCTTTCCTCTTTTTTTTCTGATAATTCATGTGAGCAGTTCACTTTCATGTTGCATTACATGTAAAGGTCTGGGGGATCAGCTATTGCTGTCCTGGGAGGATGACTGAGCAGGCTGGAGGTTCCTGCTGGGCAGGACACTGAATGGGGGGATGATTGAGGCTTTCAGAGTTACTGGAGAGGGGCTCACTTAAGCCAATAGGCTTCCTATATGATAAAGAGAAGACATGATCTACAAGAAAGGGACCAACTTAGAAGAAAATTACAGAGCACTCATTAGTTTCTAGATGGTAGTGATATGAAAGAGCATGATTTTCTCCAGTGTTTTAGCTTTGCTGATAATGTGCAATTTTCATGTTGCAGCTAAGCAATGCCCAAACTGGGCAGGAAAAATTATATGGCTGCACAGCTGTTCTGGGGTCCTTTGCTTCTTCTGCAGCAGGTTGCATGTGGCAAGGACAGAAATCTGTTAGATTATGTGAAATTCACCTGAGCATGAAGGCAAGGCATTGTTTGTCTCTTGTGGCAGCCCTGCTCTTCTCTAAGTGGTACTCACTATGGAAGTGTTAGGCAGTGTCTTGCTGCAGAAATGGGCTTCTTTACATCTGGTATTTTGTGCCAAATGGCTTGTGTTAAAGCAGTGTCTTGTGTGGTCCAAAATTAGGTGAGTTTGTTGTCCTTCAAGGGACAATTTTATTTCTGTTGTTATAATGAATGCTACCCTTTGCAATTGCTAAATCTGCAGTGTTCAGAGCAAGGTGATGGACTGCCAGTTTGAAGGCCCTACCTGTGCGCATGTGAGAAGGTTCTGTCAAATGGTTTTATGCACAAAGCAGCTTCTTCTCAAAAGAAGGCTCTGAAGTCAATGACATGTTCTTATTCACAGAGCCAAAAAGTGCAATGAACTAAAGATATGTATGCAGGTAGCAAACAAATAAACAAACTGTGCTCTAGATAATTTAACAGATCTGTGTCCTTGGAAAAATTGAATAAATAAAAGGCACAGTCCTTGGGAAATACTGTGCTCCTGCCACTGCCACATGCGCAGGGAAACATAGATACATTTACAATTTTACAGATAGGTAAGAGTCAATATGTAAAAAGATTCCTGAAAACAGATGTTTTCACATACACATCTATCTCTCAGGCAGTAGGTCTTGAAGACTGTGTGACCAGACACTTCTCACTCTATCTGAGGCTGGAAACTGAAAGAACATGTGTTCACCAAAGGAAAAAAACCATATTGTGCCATGGTACTTCCTATATTTTCCTCAAATTTCTTGCTACCAGATGGCTGTTAACTTTATATAACTTGCAGCCAAGGAACTTCCCACAAGGAGCAGGAACAGAGCCCAAACTGATCTCATTCAAATGGGGTTTGGTCTCATCTCCAAACTGATTCATGCCATGTTAAACTCAGGTAAGCCTTCCCAGCATGCAAGATTCCCCATGAAATTTCTCTCCAAGGCTTACATGAAAGCTGCAATGCCACCTGGAATTAGTTTGCTGCCCATTCTCTTTTGAAACACTTTATCCCAAACTCAGGCTATTTGGTTAGATGAATAAATTTAGTTTAGAAATGCCCAGAGGTGAAACGATTAGTAACAAGAGAATGATTCATTCCTTACAAAAATCTTATCCCTCAGAGGCATAGCGTGGTGAAGCTTGTTTGCCATGGATGACTTTCTAGCCAGCTATTGAGATAACTGCCAGTAAAGTACACTTGGTGGTATGTAAACCATTATGGTGCCAAATATGTACGAAACTTGTTACCTCTAGAATTGTCAAAGAAGTTATCCACCAACCTAGAGATGTCATGTAGTAAGATAATTTGAAAGGACTGCTTAAAAATTATGTAATTAGGGTGGTAATGAGAAAAACGTGTTCAGATTAGTAATATGTGTACCGCCTGCATGAAAGCTGCCAAGGAAGTTCTGGGCGCATCAGTGCCTGGTGGTGCCAACTGGCTGTTTAAATCCATTCAGCAAGAGCGTGTACTTGTCTGTGTAGCAGGCAGATGTAAAAACACACATGGGTGAAAGAACACAAAAGTGTGAGAGAGATGTACTTTTGGAGAGAGACTTTAAGAAAAACAAAAGGTAGATGAGGAATAACACCTCACATGTGTCTTTCAAAGGTCCCTCCTGGGCTGGTGTTTTAAAGATGGAAGTTAATACAGTTCTGCAGGGGAGTGTATGACAGAGCAGGGGTATTTTTAAAAATTGAAGTCTGTGTTGTGAGTGTCCACCTGTGAAATAAATAAAGAAAAAATGGTCTTATATTAGATAGTGGTATTGCTTTTGCTGGTGTGTCTCTCACAAAATATAATGCCTTATCTATGTGAGCAGGGTGATTCAGTGTTGCAGAGATTGTTGATGGGCAGGGAAGACATTCCTGAACAGGAAAGAAATAAAAGAAAGCAGAGATTTTAACTTGTTGGTTAAAACAGCCTTAGTGCACAAACAATCTTAGCAAAAAAGTATTTGGGGATTATCTTGAACAGGTGTCCCTCTGTATCAGACTTGGGTAACTTCCCCTCTGGGTCTGCAGTAGCTTTTTTTAAAAACCCGTTATATAAAATGGGTTTGATGTTTGTTGGTTTTTCTTTAAACATCCTGATTGCTTTTTGATGACGCTGTATAAACACACAATTAGAATCAAGTGCTAGAAATAGCTTCCTAGAACTCAAATTGATTTTTAGATAAGAAAGTAAACGTATGCATGTGTGCAAGTTGTGCATGCATCCAGGCAAAATTAGTTATTTTTATTCTTCTAGATGAAATTGTCTGTAAAAACATGAGGTGCTATTTATTGTTACCATAATTTTAATTTAAAATGCTAAAAGTGACATGAAGTGTTGTCTCAGCTCATTTAACTGTGAAATAGTTCGAAGGATGATAGAAATCTGATAGAAATCTGACAAACCAACCTCAGGTAAAATATACTCATATTTACTACTCAATCCATGATGTTTTGTAATGATGAGTAAAAATGGGTCATCTTGTTAGGCAAAAATATATCATTCGCAAGAAATGTTTCCATCTCACATTGAGGAGCCTGCACAGCCTATTTTCATCCCCTCCTCATGATTTGACTTTGAGGGAAACTGGAATAGGTGAAAAAAATAGCTGGACTGGTTTCCTTCAGTACTGCTGTGGTGAGCTTGAAGAGAAAGTGTGCTGCCTGTCACCTCGGCCATGGGGTGTCCACAGGGTCCTTTGCAGCAAACTTCTCCCCTTGGATCCTTCTACCCTTATCTTAGTCGCTCCTGCATGGGAACGGACAATTTCGATCCAAAACTGCAGTGATTCCACAAACAAGCATCACCTGTATAAAAGATGTAGTCTGACCCTGGGCTTATTCCCCAGGAACAGCCTTATATCCCTGTTGGGGTATCCAGTATTGGCTGTGCTGGGACACACACACATACACATACTTTTTGTTGCATTACGGCTCTCTTGAGGTTTCATGGAAGCAAGTTATTTCACAGTGGTATTGCACTCTGAAGGGCAGAGGAAGAGATTGGATTTCAGGAAAAGTTTGGTGGAGGCACAGTGACTAGGGATGCTGAAAATAGAAAAATTATCTGGCAGTTCTAAAAACTTAAATCCTTTTATCCCTATGGATGTATTTCTTTAATCTAAGCACTTGAGTGGATGAACTATTCAATATTTTTCTGTATCTATTTCTGTAAGAAACAGGACGTAATTTGCAAGCCAGATTTTCCTTAAGGACCAGAGGCTTAAAACCTCTGATAGAAATTTCCAACCAGAAATGGTTATTATGTTGCACATATCAATACGTATATTGATAATAATGAGACTTTTTTTTACTGTGCTATTTTAATGAAATAACATTTACCTTAATCCTTCTTGCTTTGGCTTAATCTTTCTTGGCCTGATCTGTATGACAAATGCCCATTTATGCAGCTGGAACCCAACTCAGGATTTAGAAAAATGAAGAAAAATGACAGCTTTGTGGCAAGGCAGTAAAAACTAAGGACGTGCAGATGGTCACAGCCCCAAGTGTGACTGGGACAATTATTGAGACAAACCAATCTCTTTTTAATGAGAAACATTTCTTAGGGCAAAGTGAGAGTTCGCAGTGAAGTATAGATCCCTATCCATGCTCCTTTGAACATCCTCCCTGAGACTGGATCAAAACAATCCAAATAGTGTGTGAAACACAAAGAAATTAATTTACACTGAACTACTGTACCTCAGTTATTGGGACAACAGTAGTCACCTCAAGAGGTGTCATGGTAAGGGCGAGTCAATATTTATTTCCTTAGCAATGCTGCAGGGCAGGGGGAACTTGAATGCAGGTGGCTGCGCAGAGGGCAGCTAATGTTGCTTGGTCTCCAGAGCACATTACTTTCCCAAATTTTTCTCCCTAGATACCTATTCCAGTACTTGGAAAAATTCAGACCAAACCACAAACTCGCTTCAGATGGAGATTGTTTCCAAGTACTGTATTCTGCAGAGATATTTTACATTGTTTGGGAAAAACAGAGACCATCTGCAAATACTCAGCCTGGATGTACCTTCAGGAAAAAGAAATTATGCCAATTACAAGACCTAACTGGAGAATTGCTCCTTTTACCTGGGCGATTGCAATCAGAAGTGGGCTTACATCGGCTCTCACAGTAATACACGGATGAAAGTGTATCAAAGGAAGATGATTTTCTGACATTATTTTCTCATTTAGGAGTTAATATTTGTGATGTTCTCAGTGCACTTATTCCCCATTTCAGATTCAAAGTGGCAATCCAATAAATGATCCTGTGACTTCTCACTTGCCTGTGCAAGATCAATTGGAAACCTATGGAACAGAGTTAACCCTGAAACCAGAACACAAGGTGCCCAGTGAGATTCTCCCATGTCACAAACTGGTGACTTCACCAGCACACTGCCTAGCAAACATTTGGATGCAGCTGTCTCAGATGGATATTTTATACATTAAATGCCACCTCCAGTAAATGCCTAAGAAATCAAACCAGAACTCTGTAACCAACAGAAGAATCCTGGTAAAAGGTATGATAAGGAAGTGACAGTGTAGAATCTCTAGGAAACCCTCCTTGTATGGAACATCCCCATAATATGGAGCTGAAAGGACCTCTCTGGGTTTAAACAGCAGTGTTATTTTTGTCTGACCGTTTATGTGTATAAGTGTCCCCCTATTAGCAATGGATCCAAGCAGCCAATTTCAGCCACCTTTGATTTTGAAAGGAATTAAAGATAACCTCATTCCTTCAACTGCAGTAAAGATAGAAAGTGGAATAGAAAAGACAGATCACATAAATTTCTAAACCTAGGGAAAGGCTGCAAAATTTATCCTTTGTTAGACACTGTGAGTCCACATTGTCTTTTAATCTGGAGAAAGGCTTCTAGTGAAGCTGTCCTCTGCTTGTGAGATCTTGTCCAACAGGACACTTCTGGTGGGGTTGATTTTGTACCTGTGTGGGAACCACATGTGAATTGGCTTCAAAACCAAAGCCTCCCAAGCAGGAACAGAAGAATACATGTGACTGGTATACCTTAGTTAGGCACTCATCCACCCTCTAGGACACAGGCAACTTTAAGATGTAGAGGATGATCAAACTGCAGTTTAAAGTAATGGAATATTTAATTTGATTGTTAAAAGTTTTTCAGGATTGATCTCAGGAAGTGGGCTTACAGGAACTGTTTTCCAAATTCATATGGGAATGAATTTTATGTAACTTATTATTTCTGTTAATAATGTATGAGTGCATTTATCTCATATTCAAAAAGCCTACATTAATTTAATCTGAAGGCATTTCAATACAGGATTGACACTAGGAATACTGGGAGGAGTCAGTTTCTGGCCTCTTACTGAAAAAAGGAAACATAATTCCTTGTACTTTCTCAGCTACAGTTTCCTTTAGAAATCCTACAGGAACATGCAGTGATCAACAGAATAATTCATTGAAGCACCTTGGTGTCAATGTTTAGTTAGGATCATACAGGGATGTGATCCCAGTGCCACTAGGAGCACTATAGCAGTTGAAGGAGAACTGAAAACATAAAAAAACTAGAGGAGAAGATGAACAAGCTCTCAGGGTAAAATTAATCTGAGAACACCTGAAACAAGTTTATTCTACACTGTTCTGGCCTCTCTGTCTAATTATCATAGCAAGGTAAGGGTGATGTATCCTAGCTGACTGAGGCATCTGCATGTTATAGGATGACATCTTCAGCAATTGCTCCATGACTACCTTAGAGAAGATACTTACTTCACACTGCTCAGTTAGCTAAGATGAAGCCTATAGTTTTCTCTTGCCATAACTTTCACCATGATAGGGTTAGGCTTTAACTTAGTCAGACAGATGATTAATTTTCAACTTATCCAATCAAAACTGAACCTGAAGCGCATTACAATAAGGTAGTTACCCATATTTAATTTGTTTTGTGGGCCTACATGTTGTCCTTCAGCCCAGCTAAGAGAATGGAAAGACTTTCAATTAACCTAAGCCAGCTGAACTGAAGAAATTAGTTACTGAGGCTCCAGTAAGTGTTCAGGTAAACACCCTAAATTACAGTCTCTGCCCATTTCACCAATCTATAGTGGTCACATACCATGGCAATCAAAGGCAGGGGCAATCAATGGGAACAGTTTGCTCTTCGGTTTAAAATTAAATAAGTAGTCAGTTATAAAAAGCCTTTGCAAATTCTTTCCCATGTGTCCAGTACAAATCTTCACAGATTTCTATTTAGGATAGATCTGAAGAGGAATCGAATGCATTTCTACTGGCACATTCTGATGATATTCAAGGAGTAGGTGTAGCAAGCTGTGAGAACTAAGAAATTAAGAAAAATACTGCAGTGCTGTCAAGAGTAGGTGTAGACATTTTGTACCTGCTAAACCAAAATGATGGGCCTAACATTTAAAATAATATGTTGATCTAACACTTGAGCAGAACAGTGATTTAGATAGACAATGATCTTTTCTCTGCTATCCAGTTTCCCTAATATTAGAAGGAAACCAAACGCTTTGCAATGCAAATTAAATGGCAAATAAAGGGATAGTGTGATTAATCTGAAAAAAATGTTTCACTTAAGAAACTCCAGAAGTCAGGATATAGATCCCCTGTTTAATTCACCCTACCCCTTCTGAATTCTCTGTACTAGCAGCAGTGACTGTGCAGGATTTTTCTTATTTTGCAGACTGTGCCTTGGGTTTCTCTGCCATTCAGTGGAGGTTTATCTGGAAAAAAAACCCCATCATTATAATGCTTCCCTTTTTTTATTGCTCTCTGCTGGATTTACTCTTCAGTTAAGGAGCAAGCAGAATAATTACTAGTTGATTCCCAAATCTCTGAATAATGTAGATGGCATAAAGCCCTCTTCATTTCAAGTTAGTTTGTGTGCTGTAACAGTAGCAGGAGAGCTTCATTGGACCTAGACATGAAGTGTAGAAAGAACATCTCACCTCATTCTAAACCTATAGAAATGCCTTTTAAAGCCTCAGTCTCATGCTCCCTTAAAATATAGTACTAGAATTTTGATGAAATGTTTAATTTTTAAATTAAGCATCCGAGAGATTCAATGAATTATGAAGCCTGATTTTATAATGAAAAAAAACGTAACATCTCTAGAAAGTGAATGCAAAGGAGGACCAAAGCAGAAGCAGGTGCAGGAATGAGACGCCATACTTTGCAGAAACATGTTCCTAATGTATTGGAAAACTGGACATATGAACCAACTGAAGAGCAGGTATGCACTGAGCTTGAGAAGAAACTATTCAAGTTGCTTGGGCTGAGTTCCTACACTTTTAACTCCCACTGATTTCTTAAGGGCTCCAATAATGTCAGTAGGAGTGTGTAAGTGCTGCAGGCATGGGCTCTTTATGCTACTAGCAGTCACATTTTTGGGATTTTATTAAGACTCAGATTTGCTGAACAGAGTGTACTGCAAAACCATGCTAATTAGCATCTAAAATTCTTGGACAACTGCCACAGATTCCTGGGAGCTGTCTACCCCACCAGGAAAAATGGTTTTAGAGATGCTGATTGCCTGAAATAATTTGGGGCATAACTTGTCCTTTTGCAGTGATTTTTACTGTATCCATGTAGCCATCCTGGCTTTTGACAAAACCCTGTTGGTGCATACCAGAGAGCTGTTCTCAGGAGCCTTGGAGGCAGTGCTTCTGGAAAGATTGAACCAGTGGGTTTATTCTTGAGTCTAACCCAAACTGCTTGGGATGATGCTGGGTTGGAAGTATTTTAGTGTGTCTTTTTCACAGATTGTATTAACTTTCCATGGTAGTGCCCTATTTGGTGAGTTGGTGAAGGGATTTTGGAAAGGCAGAATTACAGTAATTCCTTATTTATCTCTACAGGAAGGTTATTATTTTCAGCTGCTCCTACAGTTTACATCAAACTCATCAAAGGGTTTCAGCCATTCAGTCAATGCTGTAGCCTCACTCAACTTCGGTCAAGCTTCTGATGCCTATACAATCTAGGGTAAAGTTACAAGGTGCTTATCTAGGTTGAGTTATGAGATATCTGTGTAACCTAATATCAATATAACCTAAATCATGAATTCTTATCAATGTAACCAGAAGCATAACTTTCTATACTTATATAGCTGGAATAATAGTTTTTACTTATGTAGCCTGAATTATAGCTTTTATACCTATATAACCTGATACTTATATAACTTGAATCATACCTTTTATATAATAATTTTTGATACCTATATTTAATCTGATATGAATAACTTTTTATACAATGTATAGTTAACTAATTGCTTAAATGCTGAATAGACAAAAGGAGAGGAAAAAACCAAACCCACTCATCAGGTGTATCGTTTTACAGATAGATGTGTGTAGTACTAATGAGAAATTGGCAACTGCAAAGCCAATTAGCCACAAAACAAAGAATTTGGACCGGTGATGGGGCTTTGATTTCTTCCTTTTGTTTTTCTTAAGGAATTTTTTCCTCCCATAATTTGCTAAGGAACTAATGGTTGGGTACTTAAGAAAACAAAAGAAGGTAGCCAAGCCAGGGATAGGCAAGCTTCTTCTCAGGGGGCAGAGATAACACGAGATTTGGGATGGTAAAAAGTCAGGACAAGACAGTTGTTGCTCTCTCACTTCCTGGGGAATCTTGGAGCACAGCAGAGCTGCTGATTGGTACAGGGACGCACCGCCAGCACAGACCTGCTCTCCTCTCTGCTGTGAGTTTTCCTCCCTGCCCTGCCGAGGGGCTGCCGGGTCCTTCCCTGCTTATCCTGCCCTGCTCCCCGCTGTGAGACTTTGCTACGTTGTAGCCTCAAGCCCCTGCCTGCCGGGACTTCCTGCTGTCCCATCTCGCTGTTCCCGGGGATGCTGCTGCAGCACCGACATCGCTGCCCCGAGGGCTTGTGAAGCAAAGCCTCTCCTCCACCCCTCCCTGCCCCGGCACAGCCGCCATTCCCTCGTGTCCCCTGGGCTGGCGCCGGAGCGCCCCCTGCAGCCGCGGGGGAATCATCGCACCCGCCCTGCCCACAGGGAGCCACCAGCGCCCCTGCCGGCTGGAACTGGAACTGCACCACAGGGAAAAGTGCCCGAGGCCGAGCAGGCTGGGACTGCGTGTCTGCTTCTGTTTGAGGTTTTATGCCTTAGGTTGTTTTTTTTATTTGTTAGTTTTGTTTTACGTGTTAGTAAAGAATTTTTATTCCTATCCTCATATCTCTGCTTGACAGCCCCTTGATTTCAAATTTATAACAATTTGGAGGGAAAGGGTTTTACATTTTACATTCCAAGGGAAGTTCCTGCCTTCCCTAGCAGACACCTGCTTCTCAAACAAGGACAACCGGTTAAGACCAGATGAACCAAGAAACACCAAAACTACGCATGCCTCGAAGACAAAGTTGAAAAGTTCAAGTGCAAAGAAGACTTTAGAAGCCTTCATCAAAGACCCCCGAATTGGGGAAGCACAAGTGCAGTGCAAAAAATTATCTAATAACCTTGAGATCATGCTATGTAAATTATTTCCAGCGCGTATGCAATGATGCTGTAATGACATAAGCAACATTTAGCATCATTTACTGTATAAATGTACTACAACACTTGACAAGGATGGGTGAGTTAGGTGGAGAAATTCCCCTCATCACCAGTGCTGCAATAAACAAAAACCTGCTCTACCAACATCGGTCTGTGGGGATTTATTTTTGGCCTATCTTTCAGGCACCACATCAATTCTATGATAATGAAGTTCAGTTAACCTGAGACTTTTACCAGTTTGGCTCGATTCCACTCCATGATATATTACTGTTTCTAGTTTTCTTCTGTAGCCTGGAACTTACCAGTCCCATCCCTGACTGATTCAGGAGAGGCTAGACCTCACTTTAAGAGACAGGCCATACTGTAAAGTAAAAGGGCACTCTGATTTGTCATCTCATATTCTCCCCTCCTTAGGTGGATTGCTTTTGCTGTATCCAAAATCCTGAACTCTGCAGCAGAGACAGGAACCCACATCTTATCCTGGGTTATCCTGCGTGAAGCACCAGAATTAGGTGGAGATTTTTCTTTCAACCTCCCTCAAGCCCACTCTTAGATATACTGACTGTCCATATGCAGCTCTAAGTATCAGACCTTGATTAAACAAAAGCCTTTTGACTCCCTGATGGGATTTCTCCACTGAATGAACTGGACAAAGACTTATTTTGGGAAAGTCACAGTACCTAAAGAACAGGAGGGAGTATCTAAACAACAGGAAAAAATATAGCATCCATAAATATATAACCTGGGGTAGTGTTACAAAGCAGAGCAACACCGACTCCCTAGACAGGTGCAAGAAAGAGCCCTTTATGGCAAAAACCAGGCCTTTTAAAGCAGTTAGGCCTTTATCTGTTACATTCCATTTAAGCACAAAAAATGTAATTCAACCAACCAACATAGACAACCATGTGAACACGAAATGGTTATATAACTTGTTTTTCCACGTTTAGTACAGCTGAGTCACTTTCCCATAGTCCTTTTCTATTTAGCTGAAGTAACAGGCCTGAGCCATGATTTTACTAGGCTAACAAGGCCCTTATTTTTGTAAGGTTTTACCTATATCCAACAGGGTAGGGCTTCCCAGTTGTGGTATGTGCCTGGCCAGTGGTACGCAGAGGACTTCAGGATGGCATTAGGTATTTAATGAGTATCTGAATGCCTCTCCTTGCCCAAAGGAACACAGCCCAAGATGGAGACATGAACTCCTAAAAAGCTGCCTTTGCCATCTCTGCCTCCAGGTGAGGCTTTAGCACTCTGGAGGGAAGCAGAGCTCCCTGTCCTCTGCCTTGCACCAAGGAATACATACCTTTGGTCCAAAAGTTCATGATTTTCCTTCAATGTGAGCCTGCTGTGTTTGCGCCCCACTTGTAAATGTCAGGGGTCCAGCTGAACTGCCGAGCACCTACGTGAAATCCTGATGAAGCAATGAGCTCAAAGCTTTAAAAATTTCCCCTTCTAATTGCGTTTTCTTATATTTTAAATAAGCATATGTTATTGCAGAGACTTCTGTCTCCTGTGGAAAGCTGTTAACAACATTGAGTATCTCACTCATTCCAGCTTCCCAACATTTTACTTCCCACAAATGTTGACAACCCTGTGCGAAGCAATGAGGATCTGTGATTCTGACCATCACCTGTCAAGGAGGAATTCAGAGAAGAAAGCCAAGAAATCAGGGATGAGGAATGGATAGAAGACATTATTTTGGCTCATTTGTTTCATCTGCCGAAGACAAACAGCAGCAAAACTGGCAGCAGAAGAGAGAGATATGACTCCCATTCCTCTCCAGTCAATCTAGTGAATAATTAATGCACTTTTATTCAGTATATAACAGTATATTTTTAACAATACATGCTACCAATGAAGCAATTGAAGCACCGTCATATTAAAGATGCGTAATGAGATGAACTGCAGGAAACCAAGAACATAGTTAAAAATTCATGGCATGCTTTGGAGCAGCAGTCGTTGCGCGCTGTGCAGCCGTCGGGAAGCTGCCATGAGCTGCTCCCTCCCGCTCCTCGTAAGAGCACTCATTAGAAAGAGGTGGCACCGGCCTGTTTCACGAAAGTAAATTAACGAGGAAGAAAAAAGCCAAGATACTGTCCCGGCCTTAACTACTGGCACTCGCTTTTGTGGCTAAACATTAGGGGATTACTGCTGCCTTCAGTAACAGCCCGCAGGCACCGAGGCTATACCTGCAAGTCTCCCTGCCGAGCCCCGCCGGCCGCGC
>JAHLSL010000047.1:5343617-5510932 GCA_025920805.1 Petroica traversi
GGGGGCCGCTGGCTGCCCACCCTCCGCGGCCCGGTGGCGGCGGTGATGCCGCCCTCCTGAGGGGCCTCACTGGGGACGCTGCTGCTCTGGGCTGAGGCCGCCGCTCACCCTCCGCAGGCTCTCGCAGCTGATCCCTTGCGCCTCTTTCATCTTTCGGCTACTGATTTTCCGACTCATGAAGGTTTTTCTACACCTCGAGTTGGTTGAAAAGCCGAATAAGTTGACCCGTGGCTGTCAGTTGGAACAAACGCTCATTCCTATCTCTACTACAAAATGCCCAAGCTGTTGTCTTGACTTCATAACCCCTGTTTTGGAGCAGCACCCACTGCCTGGCTACTTGCTTATTTTAAATAGATATACTTACAGGATTTAGATGTGTGGCAGTAAATCAGAAATGTACCTTGGAATACGATTCTGAAAGCCCGTGATGAAGTTACTGATTAAATGAAGTAAAATTTCAGTCTGTCCTACCTTCAGCAGTATCCGCATAATTCTTCTGTTGTTACTTTTGTTTGTTTTGTGACTGCATTACCTGTGTAATGCTAGAAATACTTAAAATTTCTTTTACGAGGTATGCTTAGGTGGGGAATTGAAAGACATATTTTGGAAGCGTTGCTTAGGTAGTTCCTGAGCATGGGGCTGAAAATCCCAGCAGCTGTTAATAATCTCTTCTGGATTGTGTTGCCACTAGTGGGGGAAGGATGGACCCCACAAGGGAAACGGTGCATTAGTAGACAGCATATGGCAAAATAGTGCTGTGTCATTCCTCCGAGTCCAGATGGTGTGCCTGTATTTTTAGACAGGATGGGGGGGGCGAGGGAAAAGCTGACCAATCTCTTTTGGTAAGTACAAGGAGCTTCATACATTCCCAAATCAGGCTGCTAAGTCCTTCCTTCATATGAGATTTTTATGGTGTGGTTATTTCAGCTATGGGCCAACAGCCATTTACTGCTAGTTCAGGTGATTTTATTTGAGCCTGGCTGAGATGTAGTGTGGACTGAATGCTTCGTGTAGTTCTTGAAAGCCCCAATATGGATACATGCGGATGCCTCAAACGGGAGTGTTTATTTCCTCACTGTGGTTCTGTACCAGGAGATACATGTGAAGAGGAGCCAGGGCGGTGCAGAGGCCTGCTGTCCAGGGAAATATTAGAGCGAAGGATGATGTCATTCTTTGGAGCTTTGTAACAACTGATTTATTAGTTTAGGCTCAGAGAATAAGTAATTATTTCTTAGGAACAGGTGTGGGCCTTGCTTAGGTTTTCATGTAAAATTTGACTCAGAAGAAAAGAAGATGGATGAAAGCTATTTACTGCTCTCCTTTTTTTTTTTTGTTTTCTTTTCTGGGAAGAGTCCTAAGAAAAAGTGTGAATAGAGAGGCAGGTGCTGAGAATGCAGAGGTGTTGTTGCCCTGCTTTATCCCCTTCTGGCTGTGATTGAAGCTTTGAAAAGCAAACCCCTGAG
Organism: Petroica traversi; assembly: GCA_025920805.1. NCBI lineage: Eukaryota > Metazoa > Chordata > Aves > Passeriformes > Petroicidae > Petroica > Petroica traversi. The sequence continues at coordinate 5,345,081 of JAHLSL010000047.1, forward strand.
GTTAAAAACGGGATAGTCTGTGGTGCCATACTGGGACCCAGGCTTTCATATATCACTTGTATGGAATACCAGCAGAGAGTATGGAAAATACCTCTGATGCGTGCTTTGAGAGCTATTCACCACCAAACAGCCATGAATTTGTTAATTCCAGAGGTAGTTGGGGCACTCTTGTTTAGTAATGAGAAAGTGTCACCCCTCACTGACTTATGAAGTATTTGCAATGCAACCCCGAAATACCATGACAACATTCTGTTATTCGCTCTGTTCTTCACATGTCAGAAATATTAGGTGGGGCCAGGGATGGCCACATAACAAGGTAATGTATATCAACCATCAGTGGCATCTAGCAGGCCTTTGGGAGACAGCAAACAGTCTGTGATCCTTCATCTTAATATTTTCTGGCCGAGTGTGGTATGACTTCTTTGAAGCAGCAAGTGAGGAATAGTGCACATTTATAAATGTTTTCTGTGAAAGATAGGCAGGAAAAAGTCGACTTCCCAGCAGTTTTTATAAAACCTTAAAAAACCCTACTCCTTCAAAATACAGTGATGGTGAATTCTAGTGACTTGCCAGCCATGTTTATTTTACTTAATTGTTTAAATGAAAAGTGTGCCTGGCATGATGCCTGTATAGTTTTGAAGTAACCACAGCTATTTGACTTTTCAGTTCATGATCTGATGCAGTTGAGTATTGGGATATGAGTATTGCGATAGTCTCCTTTTTTTTTTTTTTTTGCTGTGCTGTTACCTGAATGTAACAGCATTCAACCGTAAGTGAAAAAAAATTTCTTCACTTTTTAAAAGGCAGCCAAAGAGGTAATGAGATTGAGTTTCTGATTTAAAATATTTCAGGCATTTTCTTCAGTTTAAAGTTTATTTTAGTAGGGGTCACTGTGAAAAGTGGGTTGTTAATTTATAAGCTTTGTTCAGTTAGCCCTCTCTAGGACCATGTTACTATTCTATGAATGACACATGAAGGCACATAAATTTTTAGTAACTTTCAGATGGTACAGTGAGTTAATCTTGGTTTGGAATTTGCATGTATAATGGGTATAGTAAATCTCTTGTCTTCCATATTTTACGCATTTGCTCCTGAAGAGAGAACTACCATTCTACATTCAGTAACCACTGCAGTAAAAACTGCTGATAGAGTTTTTTATCCCAACAGCAGAGAATATGGTTAGCTGGTTTTTTGTTTAATCTTTTGGGGTTTTTTTGCATATCTAGGAATGTGACATCCAAGAGAAGATCAACTTTGAGGTACGCATGCGAGAAGGCATCTGCAAGCTGCTTGCAGCGAGCACGCAGAAGGAGCAGCTTCTGCATGCAGTGAAGAACCTGATGGTTTGCAATGCTCGCATCCGGGCCTACAGGGCAGAGCTGCAGGGCCGAAAGGATCCCAGCCTGGGCAGGACTGAAGAGCAGTGAGTAGCAGCTCAAATTCAGAGGGAGCAGGATGAAGAAGGCATTTATTCACATGAATTTTTAGCAGTCCGTGTAGGAATGTGGATTTAAATTCTTCCTTATTTCTTAAGCATAAGTTACTGCTGCATTAAAGCATTACTTTATAAAATAAATCCATTATCCTTTTCTTGCTTTAGAAAATTAAATACAAGTAAATTTTTTCCTGGGAAGATTTTATTTTTGACATTAAACTGTAATTCAGTAGCAAATAACACAATAGACATATTTTCTTAATTACCCTTAGCATACAGAAAGGTACCTAGTCAAGTCTGATGGGAGAAAACAAAGCTATCCAAGTCAGAATACAGCTATTTTTATTTTTCGTTCTTTCTATTGTTACGGGGGTCCTTTAACAATGACCCCATCGTGGTTAATTGGTACCCTCTGCTGGCCACTTGTGTTAACTACAGCGAAGTGATAAATGCAATACTCGATGGGAAGAAAAGCAGCTGAAAATATTCTCACAATATAACTCTTGAATAGCTAAAGTATGTGTGTTTTATTTGAAGAGTGTTGTAATTTTTTGGTATAAATGGAATTTATTTGGAGTGAGAATCGTGGTGCAGAGACACTATTGCTCTCAGGTTAGTAATTTAATGAAATATGTTGCAGTTTAGCAAAGAAACTTTTTTGAGTACTTGCTTGGCTCCAGTTAATTGTATCTGTAGGAGCAGTTCCACTACTTTTTGCTGTCAGAAATGTTGCCTTATAGGAGAAATGTGTTGGAGAAAATAGCAGCATTTTCTGTCAACTATTCTGAAGCTGATTTTGAAAACTAACACACGCAGTATTCTGTTATTATTGCATTTGTATTGCTTTTTTCTAATAAAATAAGGAGTTTTGTAGTGATTAAACTTTTATTTATGTTTTTAGTGATGGGACAATATCAGGTCTGTATATGTGCTGATTTATTCAACTTCCTGTCTTTGATGTCTGTGAGCATAGAATGGTGGCACATGTCCAGAACAGGGCAGGGATATTTGGACATGTATCTGAACAGTTTTTTTGAGTACTTGATTTGTGACTGCCGTGCACTGCTTGGACTTCTGTCTTCAGGGGTCCTTGAGATATCCCTGGAGGTCATTAGAAGAGATGCATGCTACAGAGTTATTTCTCTGTCATTTAAATTGCTAGCTGATAGCCCAATTGGAGTTCTTTTCTTTTGATATTTTCTTCAGACTGGTATTTGTTTAAGGCTTAATCGTGGCAGACAGTGAAAATTCTAGGATTTTCTAGGGTTTATCATCTGTGAATTCTGAAGATATTCTAACTGCCTCTGGAGGTCATGATACTGGTAGCAGCTAGAAATTTTCATTTCATTAATAGAGGAGGAGGCAGTCCTTTAAATAATAATGATAGAACCAATAAATTAAGTTACATCTTTATTGCCATGTACAGATGGGAAAAAGTGATACTGTATTTAATCCTGTTGCAGCTGAAAAAGACAAGGAAGATGAATCTACTTGTCTTTTAATACTCAGGTTACATAAGGGAGTAAAATCTTCTAGGGAATTTTTAAAAATGGTGGTGTACCTTCCAGATTATGCGTAAAACATTAATGACTCATGTCTTAAACCAGAGATACCAAAATTAACTTTAAAGAAAAGCATTTGAAATTAGCTATAATATTAAAACCCTGACACTTCTTAGTGTTTAAAGGGTTGAGTTTTAGATATCTAAATGCACAGATCTCAAATGTCTTTTTTCTTCTTTTTTGGAGGTCTTCGGAAAATGGGACAACAGACCGGAGGGCATGCAGAGCAAAGGTTGCTATATCAGGTAAGAGGCTGGGTTGTCACTTAATTATAGAAGCTAATTAGCTGGACAGTGTCTTGTAATACAAACAAGGTGGTATTATTAAAGTGTTTATGTGGTTCAGAGACATCAATCCTCTAATGCTGCAAGGGGTCTTGTGCTTAAGTCACACATGGGCTTCAAAGATCCTACCTTCTATTTCCATTTTACTCACAGAGCATTCCACAGAGGGAAATGCTTCTTTCTGTTTGCCATTAAACTACTGAATGCATTTCAAAGCTAAATAAGTGTGAGTGTTCTGAAAACTTTTTTCTCCCCACAATGTCAGATTTTGAAGTGATAGTACAGGTATGTCTAACAAATTGAGAGCAGAATTGTAACTAGTATGCAAATGTTATCTAGGCAATGTAGATTACATTACTACAGCAAAGGTATAGTGGTATGGCTTCAATACAGGCCAGGATGTTTAACCATTCCTAGTGGGCTGTTTTCTAGCAGTTTAGATTTATTGCTTTGTTTGCCTGTGACAATAGAGAATGTTACTACATTCAGCAGTCCTGTAGTGTTCTACCAACATTGCTAACAGATCTGTTTGGGCTCCCTGACCTACTTCATTAAGAATAAAATAATGTGAAACAGCTCACTACAGAAACCGTTTCAGTTAATTCTGCATATTTTGGTATATCTTTAAGTAAGGTAACTTCTAGTAGAAGAAGAGTGATGAACACATGGTTCAATAATGGTTTTTTGCCAGGACAGCTGTTTGCAGAATGTGTATCTGTCTTTCCTCCATATGGTAGTCAGATGAAAGAATTTGTTTGCCTGTGCTGTGGTTGCACATTTTTTCAAATTTAGAGAGCTATCTGCAGTGAAGACTTTAGGGTCATATAAGAAATTTCTGCTATCTTTAGAAAATGAGAATTTTCAAAGAACACTGTTTTTAGTATGAAAAACTTGCTCAGGATATGAAAGATTTAGCTAGTGTCTTTTGTTGGGATAAGACCACGGAAGGGTGCAATACACCACTTTGTATTTGCCTGTTAATGATTCTGCCCTGTTACCAACACAGTGGCTCTCAAACTGAAGGTTATATCCTCAGAAGTGTGGCACAGATTGAGGTGAAGAGGAGGAAGAACCAACTGCCTCAGTGTGCAGTCCAGCGTGGGAGTGCTGGATGCTGCCATGTCTCTCCCCTCTTCAGATACTCATGTCAGGAAGTCTGGTCAGGTCCAGTTAACAGCAGAAAAGCCTAAATGTTATTCTTGGCCTCTGCTAATTTATTCTTTTTGTAGGTCACCTGTTATTACCTCCTGATGTTCTACTCTCAGTAATTCATTCACTTATAAATTTATTAGTATGTCATATGGTTAGTACGTGTCATATGACAAGTACAAAAAAATAGGACAATCGAACTGCAAAAGTTCAGGAAGAGCTATGCAGGACTACTGAGGCAAATGCTCCCACAAAAAGCAACTATGTCAGATACTGTATGGGAAGTGCATTCCCTAATCCATAGTTTTTCACACTTCTATCATTTTTACTTATAACCCATATTTTTAAATAAATTATGTCATTTATGTTATTGTACCGATAGATTTTTTTTGTCAGAAGACAATACTTCAAATGTTGATCAAAAAGCATAATCATAATTTAAGGTAACTTTATAAAGAAATCATTGTATTTAAATGTGACTAACTGTAGTATTTATCATTTATAAATGTATCCAATTTGCATCCCCACAGATTTACTGCTAATGGTAACTGAAATTAAGGTGTGTGAAAACTGATCTTTATTTTTGATAAATGACAGCTCTTTCAGTTCAAGAATGAATTGAAAGATAATTTACAAGTAGCATGTTAAACTTGTTCCAGGACTGACTGTTTGTTCCCTGATGATTTTCTGACCAAGGTGCAAAATTTTCAGCTAGCAAGATATTGAAAGCAGCATACAGAAGTAATCTTTAATCTAGTACTCTAATTGTTAACAAGGTCTATTGAGCACATTAAAATTGTCCTGCAGAGTTTGCAATTATTAAAGATTGAAAAAGCTTTTATTTGTAACTGTTTTCACATATGAATATAGATTTGAGATCTTTGTATTTGAGGAAAGAAACTTTCTGTCCTTTGTCTCTGACAAAGATGAATATATGTATCTTTTAAGAATTTGAGAGAGACTTCTTTAATGATTTTAATGAAACTATTTCTCTTTATGTAAAACCCTCTATTTTTAGAAATGCTTGCTATGCAAATGCATCTTTAGAAGTGAAAGGCAGTTTCAGAACATGGTAATGTATTGATTTTTAAGGAAGTTAAAAGTATAAAGCTATACGCTTGCAGTTCACTTGAAAGTTCATTAGTTTTCATGAACGCTTAAAAATAGATGAATTTGAAAGTGTCAGTATTGAAATAGCTCTTATAATAAGATGTCTCATAATAAAAATTAACTGAAATTTGAATTTTTCATTTAACTTCTGAGAGAGTGACTATATGTGGTTTCACTTAAATCAAGAAGTATTGTGAGTTAACCCCTGTAGGAACACATGACAATCTGATGCCAAAATACTATAGCACCATTTTTCACCTTAACATAATGAGTGTGGATTTCTCCATCAGCCTCATATGAAGACAACACTAGAGTCAGCCATACTTCTTTGTAACAATATTAAAGATTTTTGTCAGAAGACAACTGAGGTCATGCTGTTCGCTGCTGCCATCATGTGTCGCTTAATATATTGCATATACTTTTAAACAGTGCTCTTATACTTCAGAAACCAGGATTTGATCTATAAAGCCCCCACAGCATTTGTCTTTTAATAGGGGACTAATAAAAAACACTTTGTCTTAACCTGAGTCCTCGAAGCTGGATGAAAATGTCACTTAGTACTATGTTGAATTTAGTAGATAAATTGGAAAATTTAGTGAAGAAAATACTTTTCTAATATTGAAATGACAGGCATGATTAAAAAAATGGTTCTGTAATTGCCACTCTACTATGGTTCTGAAGTAGAAAGATATTTTTGAATTGAAAGAAAAAATATTTCTAAACTTTTTTTATGCTAAGACAATTCTCACTGGGAATGTGATTACAAGTAGTTTGCAAAACAAGACTGAAGTGTTTGCAGTATAAGCATTCCAGTCTTGTCATTAAAACAGGAAAGTTTTCCTCTTGCAATGCAATGAGTGGTTTCCAGTACAAGGCAAATGGGATTTTGGTTTACATCTATGCATAATAATGGTCTCAGAGAAAACCTCTCAGAACTAGGTTACACAGCTTCTCTGAAATGTTATTTCAGGTACTTTCAAATGAGCTTTAAAATATTCTCTACTCTAGACTAATTTCTAAACTGAAATGACACTTCAAGTTGAACGAATTATTGAATTTTCTTTTCAGATAATAAACTTGGAATAGTTATGCTGTTGTTTGAGTGGAATGCCCTGTTACCACCAGAACATCAGAAAAAGAAACAACACACTTTTTGTAATTTGTTTTGATTGCAGATCTACCCTATTGCCTATAACTTAATCTCCCTACCTTCTTTTTTTCCCCTTTAGGTATCCGAATACCATTAATGTGGAAAGGCTCTGATCACTTCAGCAAAAAAGAAAGTATGTAAGATGTAATGAATTACTCTGATAAGCAATTGCTTATGCCTGTAAATTTAAACTGAATGAGGAAGTTCATACTCATTTCAACCCTTTTTTGACCTTTCATTTTGTCTATATTTTACTCTTCGTTATGTAAATGCTTGTTATTTGAAGTTGCTGGTTGTAGCAAGCTGAGTTAGTTCTAAGTCCTGTGGTTCTGTGTTTAAACCCTACTCTCTGAAGAGTCCACCCACTCAGGAAGAATTCCAGAGGAAGTAACAGAAAAATGTACTAAATAGTTAACTGAGAAACTTCTGATTAAACACATTGTTCTAAGTCTTGTCTGCACTTGAGAGACTATATTGGAGGCTGTTTCCAGTGAGAAATTTAAATGAAAGTTGACTGTTGGTGTTGAGTATATTATTTGATAGCCTTTAAGTACATGCATTTTGCTGTGTCATGGAGATTAATCCTAAATCTGTTCCAGCTGTCACCTGGCATTGATTTCACTTTGATTTTCAGTAAGGTCAGAGGTGCATAGCATGGCAAAATAGACTAATTCTATGTAACACCTTCATAAAATGATACAGACTTTGGATCAAATGTGGGGGTTTTTGTGTAAAGCCAATTTTACTAAACAAAATTACATTTTAACTAAAGTTTTTGAAGTTGCAGACACTATACCTGATCACTCAACTTTTTTTTTCCCTCCTAATAGCGGTAGGCATTTTTTCCCTTTGTATATGTTGTTCCACCTATGCAGCAGCATTGATAGGTCAATTTTCATAAATCCTATAACGAAAATTTCTGGTGGGAAGAATTTGAGGACAATTCCTTAGAAGTCTGAATTACCATTTTTGTTTAGTTTTGTTTACTGGCAATGTTTAGTATTGTGACATGCAATTTGGCTAATGAAAGCTTTCTCTGACTCTCTTCAGAATCACAGCGCTATGCAGTGTTTTGTTTGTTCAGAATGGGAGCTGAGGTTTTTGATACTGAGGTGACTATTGTGGATGAAGCAATAACAGATATCTGTTTTGAAAATGTAACAATATTGTGAGTATAATTTACTTTTGTTGAATGAAGTGCAAATATTGCTGTTTTCTTTTGCAGGTGGATGTGATTATAAATAAGATTGGCTGAGGTCCACTAGCTTTTGCTGTGGTCAAATCAATCAGTAGAGGCTCTGTTCATTTTAGTGGGTGGAGGATCCCCATCTCTGGAATGCTGTTTTTTGTGTACAAAATGATGCTGGTTGTAGATGTGCCAGTTGGTCATTGGTTTCATTTTTGCCATGCTGAAGCATTTTTCTTTCTATAAAGAGATAAACAGACTTGCATCTCAAGGTCAGCATTCAATTAATGCTAAAACCTTAAAGCATTATGACAATATAGGTGTAAATTTTGCACCCAGTGTCTCATTATTATGCTGTCCAGCAGGTTACAGTCTCTCTTATCTCATGTGACACCTCATGTTTGTTACACCTACCTGCGAATGTGCTTGACTCCACTTCTTGCCTTTATTTTTTATATCAACAATTCAGAATCTGTCTCCTGAGAAAGACTGACTGGAAAGGTAGAACTACAAAAAACTTTAAATCAAGATCGTGAAAACTGAGTTTAAATCAAATTTTAAACTCTCTTAAACACCCGTTCAAGTCAAGAGTAGGGACAAAAATTTAAATCTACTTCTTCAAAGATATGAGACTTGACCATTATAATTTTCTGTGAAACACTGCAACAAAAGCAGAAAGGCCCCCTAACTTGCCTTGTATCCCACAAGGCATAGAAAGACTTGATATAAAAGCTTTTGGGATGATTTCATTATGGCATGTGTATAATGACATGATTTGTACCTGAAAGATGAAGTGAGGCTTCTGATTTGATGATTACGCTTGAAAACAAGAGAATCAGTAGAACTGAAAACTGTGGCCCAGAGGATGCAGCAGTAGGTGGTTACGTTTTGAATGACAGATTTTTTTAGATAGCATTTTTTTTCCAGTAATTTGAAGGGGATGAGGTGCAGCTAAGATATCTTCAAAACAATTCAGTCTGATTTAGGACCATAGGCAGGGATAGGTTTTCAATCATGTGATTTTTGTGTAACAGTAGAGGGCAGATTTAAGTGTGTTTGAATGTCTTGCCTGTGTATTTCCATAATGTGGGTGTTTTTTTTTTCCTTTTTTAACCTAAACGTTGAATTGTTTGTAATTGTTTATGGTGCAATTATATATCCATCTTATGACCTCAATGCTGCTGTGTACACTAATTCTTTATTCCATATTAATATATATTTGTACCTGAATCTTATGGCATTGCTTCCCTTGATTAGAAATATATTATTTAATCTATAAAGTAGCAGCAGCCTTCCTTGTCTCTGTGCACAGTTTGGTAACAAACTCTCTGAAATTTTCTCCACCCCCACTTCAGTGATGAAGCAAGCCCAGATTTCCAGGTGAAGGTTGAAGTGTATAGCTGTTGTACAGAGGAGTCTTTATGTATAACAAACACTCCTAAGAAGCTGGCAAAGAAACTTAAAACATCCCTCAGCAAAGCTACAGGGAAGAAACTCAAAGCTGCACTGGAGGAAGACAGCACTGAACCCCTTTTGCTCGCTGACCCAGTCATCCAGTAAGCCACATATATTGATGTTCTGGTTTTAGAGCTTTTAAAATAGAAATAGGCCAAATATAATTGTAAATTTTTGACAAACTGCCAAGAAACAGATTTTTTCTCTACATTTTAAATAGGAAATGAAGAAGTAGGTGTGAAGTCCAATCATGTTGATGAGCTTTGGGGCCTGGTTCTGACCTTGAAACACACAAGCATCCTTTATCTTCATGCTCCACAGCCAGCTAGCTGTTAAATCCACTCTTCTTTGCAAACTCCATAATATTTTTAGTTTGATCTATAGAGGAAGTTGAGCTTGTACAGTGTCTGTGTCACTCTGTCCATCTACATCTCCTCCTCCCCCTTTCCCCATTTACTTCCTCCCCCTTACTATTTTTGCACCTAGCCAGTGTTGCTCATAGTTGACAGATAGGTAGACAGTCTAAAAGTTACAAATTGTGTGAAATAAGAAAAGGTATTAATGTAGGCAGGGGAAACTACTCCTCTGCCCTCTTCTCTAATTCCACTTGCCAGCTTTTCAGTAAAACTCTGGACTGCCAAAGGTACTTTATAGTTACAGGCTACTTAACAAGAGATTTCTGAATTGACTTTAGCACAGAACATTTTAAAATGACTTACTGATTTTTAGTGTTCATAAGCATTAATGCTTTTCCCAATAATTTACTTGTTTCCTTTTAAAAATTAACTGCTTACTAATATTTTCCAGCTACTTTAATTTCATTGGGATTTAAGCAGTCTAAATACCTAATTTGCAAATATTAATAGCAGTGGTTAATTTTATTTATTTATATTTGTTTTAAAGCAATTTTTTCAAGGAATTACCTTTTTTGGTAGCTAACAGTAAAGAATCAATGCTTAATTCTTGCCAGGTGTTGAGTGTAGTCTTAGCCTAACGTCATATATCTATTCCCCGGGATTTTAAAAGGAAACATTCGAGCTCATTCTATTTTTGTTGAACTGATATAAATGTAAACTGATTTTACTGTTTGACTCAAAAGTAGGCATCCAAGATATCGTAACCACAGAGCAAAACAAATTTTAGCACTAACTTTCCCAGTTATACTAATGACAATGTACTTTTCAGATGCATCATTTTAGGGGGCTATGCTTTCCACCAGCTTCAGCTGGGCCATGAGACACTATCATTAGACACAGTTTGAATCAAGCCACTGGCTTCTTTGCTTCAATAGAGATTGCCTGTCTATTAAGGTAGAAGCACCAGTAGACAATTTAAACAGCTGCCTCCTCCCCTGGGTTTTGCTTTTGGTTTCTCAATTGAATTTTCCTTTCCTCCTTCTTGGAAGTTTGTTGTTTCTACTGTAGATAATCATATCACAATGACTATTACTTTCTTAATAAAATTAAATTAACAATGAAGTGTTTAATGATGGCTTTGCTGGATGATTAAAATAGTTGTTTGAAAAGAAATGGGTGATTATATGCAGAAAATAAGTTGTCAATTTTTTTTATAGATTCCCCCTAGGATTTATATTAGTTAGACCTTGGTATGTAGCCCTTATAAAGGGGAAGAGACTGCAAGATTACAAGAGATCTTTCAAGTATTCCCAGAGAGTTTTACCAGTCCAGCAGGGGAAATTAAACTGCAACAAAAAAGTAAACTTTCTATATTTTGTGAAGACCTTTTCTCTGTAAGTTTCACTTATACAAGCCTTTTACTTTTCAGTGCACACATGAGCGAAATTCTCCATTTTCCAAAAACTCATGAGCCCTCTGCTTCAAACTTCTTGGCTTAGAAATCTCTCTGGTTAGTGAGGAAACTGTTACACTTGGAACTTCTTGAAAAGTCTTAATGGCAAAGGGTTTGATTGGTTGCTTAGGTGGTTAATTTGAGTTACACTGATATTCTCTCTTAATTATCCCTGTTTTAGTTTCTATGCAGTCTTTTGCCTGCCTAGTTTTTTTGATTCTAGCTTAAATATTCTTTTTTCTTTTTTACATTTTTCATAGAAGAAAAAATTTTCAATGCAGTTTTACTATTAAATTCCAATGTAACCAGGTTGCTCTTTGGATAAATCACTGGAGAATCTCCCTCAAGTGCCTGTTTATTTGCTTGCAGAACCGGCCTACACATACATGGTGGTTGTATTTGATGTATTGTCCTCTACTGGGCTGAAGGTGCAGCAGCTTCCATGCCCTATGTTTGACTTGGCAAATCCCCAGTGATATTTTGCTGGAAGTACACAGTCTAATCTGGTAGCCTCACTTTTATGGTTGGGTTCTTGTTAGTACCTGAAGGCTATATTTGGTTTTACCATGTTTGGTTTGTTTTTTGTTTTTTTTTTTGCTCACAAGTCTTCCACTCACTCCTTCACTCACGTTGAATGAATGAACTAAGATTGGAATTTCTAACATTGGGTTTAATATTCAGGAACAGATTCTGAAACGGAAGATGTCTTAATTAACATACACTGATAGAGCGTTATAGTTACACCTTCCCACACCCGGAACTGTGTGAAGACTTCAGTGCCTCTGTCTCTTGATCAGTAAACAGATTTAACAATGAGCCTTTGCCACAGGCATGTTGAGGAGATGAGCTGGTTTTTGTTGTGTTTTTTTTTTTTTTTTAATGAAGTTGTTACATGGAAAAATATTGTAGATATGCAAAGTACTGAATAAGATGTAGCAGGCAGATTATTCTTTGTCATACAAAGAAACTGCCATTTAAGGCAGTTAGCTAATTCTGTGAAATGCAAAGGAAAAACACTGTCAACAATCCTGATTAGCCAGTTAAATCTGAAAAATATCTGTAGATAAAACTTTCTAAATTATATTACAGCTGTCTAAAAGGAATGACTTCTATTTTAGAATGAAAATATTACCGTGAAGCATATTTTAGAAGTGAAGTAGCTTTTTTTTTTTTTTGCAAGGTTGTTGTGGTAATTAGTCATGCTTTAGGAAAAAAAAAAAGTAACTTTAGAATCAGCACAGCAGTTTTATCTGTGAGAAGAAACAGGACTTTTTGGTACAGTTTAAATACAATGGTAATGCAATGCTCAACTGCATGGTCAAACATAATCAGTGGAGAATCTTTTGTTAGGCAACAGTCTAGCAGAGAATATATACAAATGCTGATGAGTTTTTGATCAGACTGCCCTCTTGAAATGCTTCCTAGCAGTGGTTTTTCACCCAGAATGTTATATTGTATTTTATTTTCTCTTTGCTCTCTGGAGACAGGTAACAGACCTCCCCTCTAACAAACTTCCTACTTTTCCTCCTCCTCTTTCATTAGGGTTACGGGGAGATAGACATTCTCCTTGTTTATCTGCAGAGCCAAAGGTATGAAAGCTGTATGTTCCCCCTGTGCTAGCAAGAAAAATAAAATTTGAAAAGTACTAAGATAGAAAATTATTCTTGGTGATCTTAGTTCAATAATGTCTTCTCAGCTTTTACACCACTAAGCTTTCTTATGTTCTACTGGAGATATTTTAAGGATCTTATGCTAGATCCTGTCGGGGAGAGTAGTTAGTGATTTGGAGGGCTTTGTTTTCTTATGAACTTTGTTCTAACTGCCATTAGCCAGGTGGAATCCTTTCTGCATTGCTGGACTGTAAATCTGTTACTCGGTCTGATGAGTATTTTACGGAAAAGGTTAAACACACTAAATTTATACCAGTTTATTCCAAGAACTGCATTCCACAATTGCACTGTGCTGAATTGTAAGAGTGATACTTTTTTTTCCTAGGCAAAATACAAACCTAAAATAGAAGATTGTGAAACCTGTAAGTCTAATAAGTGAAAAAAAAAATCCTTTCTGCTCCAAAACTGACCATAGGATTTCTGTGCAGATTTCTGCATGAATAATCAATTTATTGGATTCTATTAAAAATACATATAAAAAGTGTAGTCTGCATAGGCAAAGGAAAGAGGAGAGCAACGTGGAGAGGCAGTATAATCCCTTTTAATTTTTAACCTGTATTTTCAGATAAAGTTTGTCATCAGTTGTTCTATTAACTATAGGAATTTTTGAACCTATTACCAAATCTAATTGCTTTAGGCCTAGGACTAAGGCCTGTAAAACTATTGAAAGTTACTTGTTGTCTGACTAGAGGAACCAGGTGCTTTGAGCACCTGGAGGGTGCAGAGGGTTTGGCTGCTGATGGCTTTGCAGGAAGCTCCTAGGCAGTGGCCACACGAGAAGTCTCCTGGCCAGCAGGAGGCAACAGAAAGAGCTGTAATGAGTGATGGCATTGGCCTGGAATGTGGTTCGGAGGGAATTGGAGGTAGGAACACTGAGGCAGGAGATAAGGATCTAGGAAGGAGATGAACAGACTGTGGAACAGTGTTTGTTTACAAGGAGAACCTTGAGAGGTTCTCTTGAGAACAAGAGGTACAGGAGATGTGTGGGAAGAGGATGGGGGTGGCCATCTGTGGTCACTGACAGGTGCTGCTGTGTACTTTGGTGTTCCCTTGTACCCAAATGTGGTCTCTCAGTCTTGTCCAGACTCCCTTTAACATGAAGCAGAAATGTCCTAAACGTGCCTTTTCTTTCACATTTAGTGGAGCAAAGTACAGTTTGCTAGCATACACCACTTTGGGGCTGGAAAGTGCTGAGGACAATTTCAGGACCCACAGCCTTACCATTATAGGAAATGGTAAGTACATATGATACCAAGTTAAAGAAATAAAAAGCCAGTAACATTTTGCATGAAACACTTGTAAACTAAAGAGCTTAAAGAGATTATTTTTCTTGATACTCAATAGAGAGCAACGTTAATAGAATATTTAACGGGTTTAAAGCAGCCATCTGTACACAGCTGAATAAACTATAAGTTGAGTAAAATTTCAAGTCCAGATGAAAATTTAATTATTTTGGGAATTTCTTCTGTCACTTGGATCTCCGTCTTATGTGAGTTGTAGTTATATACAAATTATTTCTCCTTCCTCACAACCAAGGAAGGCTATCAGAATGAAGAACAGCTTGTTCCTCTGTAGTCAGAAGGAAAGAAGAATTGCTTCAAATTGGTGAGATTGTTTGAGGCCCAGATTTAACACAGGATGTTTGCACTTGCAGTCTGTGCTGGCTGCTATCCTTTAGCTCTGGGGCAGATCAAATTGGAACAGTCAGCCTGGATGCTGACCCTCTGGGGGACTGATTATGCTGCAACTAATGGTGGTGTTTTCACTTTTTGGTACTTTGTTCATTTTTTTTCTGTAAGGATAGCCCCTCCCATAAGCCATCCTCCAACTGCTAACTTAAGGTATGGGACTGTCACAGTTGCTTCTGGGAACTTAAACCATTTACTAGGGTAAATTTGACCTCAAAGGGAATTTCCTCCTTTACATTTCAGTAGTTCTGAATAAGTACAGATTTGAAGATTTATGGGGCATTTATTTCTTGAAGTGTTGGATGAATAACTCTGAGTTCCTTTGATATTTGTAAGCCTTTCTTTATTAGTAATCTATATTTTTTCTTCCTGAAGTCCCTTTTTCTGACATTAATTTACATAATTTAGTCTGATGAGAAAGGGCATAACTAGATATTTTGGTTCATTACAAGCATTTCTAAACCATGACCAAAGACAGAGTCACATTAATGGAACGTTGTCATTACCTACGTCTAATTACAAAAGAGAGACCCTATTGCAAAGTGGAGATGAATGATTCCAATTCATTAGAAACTCCTTGGAACCCTAAATGCTCTTCTAGTGCTGAAGGCAAAAGTAAATACAAATTCCAAGCCTTATTAAAACAATCTCAAGCAAAGTGCTCATGTATAAATGTAGCTGTGTGCTACAACGGGATGGGCTCAGGGATCATACTAGATAAGAGGATTACTGTACTTAGCTTTCAAAGAGTTTCTAGCTCTGAAATGAGCTATATTTTATGTAAGAGCAACTTTTTTGCAGAATTATATTGCCATTTTTACTTGAAATTATTTTGGAATTTGCTATTTTTTTTCAATTTAAAACACTTCCTAAAGGCTAAAAGCAGTTTTGGTCTAATCTTACAGGATTAAATCTCTTTTCTTAAAATATGAAAATATGCTTATTTACACTCATGATCTTAATGTAAATGCAGATGCAGAAAGCTACACTATGTTTTTAGAGCAAGTTTTCAGAACTGAGTGTTTGTCTGTCTTTTGCTTTTATTCTTTCCCCCAGAGGAATCCTCTTTTTGGCTGCCCCTGTATGGAAACATGTGTTGCCGTTTAGTTGTCCAGCCCTCCTGCATGGCCAGGGACATGAGGGCAGGATTTCTAAATCAGCAGGTAAGAAGACCTTGCTTGTGTTTGCATCCTGGAATGTTAATAGCTGTCACTGAGAGTCAATTGTTAAAACATTTGCTTTTACCTGAAGTGGTTATTGAGAGCTGTTGTGTTTTACCTGTTCTACCTAGAGCAAGGGGGAAACTCTCCCACAGCTGCATTCTCAAAGGGTGTCTTCAGTGGCTGAGCATGGAGAAATCAATGCTTCCTTGGCATGAATGATGTAGGCTGTTAGTAAAGATCAAGTACAACTCTTGTTTTCAGAGACGATTTGCAGTGGTACTTGACGGCATCAGTCCTAATAATCCTGTGGCTCTCATCCTTGTACATACCCCTTGTTGTGCTGGCACAAGAGTTCATAGCACAGCATGGTGAATCCTGCTGGTGAATTGAGCCATATTTAAACTCATCCCTTCGGAAATGATTCATGTGAACTCACTTTACTTCTTTGTTTTGGTTCGTTGCACAGCTAGGCACATGTGAAGGTGATAGTGGCATGCCTGAGGGTCTTGGTCATTTCTCAGGAGTGCTGAATTACAGGCTTTAAACTGGTTGTGAACCTGTTATGATTTTATGAAAGCTTTTCAGAAAATTCATTTGAGAAAGTGGAAATTCTAGAAAAATGTCTTTGCTTGACATTTGTTGAATGTACTGGGTATTTCCAAAGTGAAATCCTCTTTTTATTTCTATTATTGTGCAATTGCTGTAGCTAATAAAAGTGCTTTCTTTTTTACAGTAGACACCAGATCTAGATTTCATTCTGTGTGAACCAGTATATTCTGTACTGTTAGTGTTACATGGCAAGTCTGCAAAAACTGCAAAACACCAGAAGACATTTAAAGCTCTGCTAATATTTCAGAAATCAGTGATTGAAATGTTCTGTAACAGAAAGTCTTTGTTGCAGGAATGAATTTGGTATGGGTAAGTTTTGATCACTTAGGGCTGATATGTGTACACCTTGCAATAATGGTTTTGTTTCAGGCTTATGTTTGGCAATTTCTGATTAATTCTTCTTCTTAGCAAATGATAGGAGATCTAACGAGCTGGAGGAGGTTGTATTGCGTACTGAGAGGTGGGAAACTCTTTTGTTATTACTCACCAGAAGAAATTGAGGCTAAAGTGGAGCCAGCATTGACAGTTTCCATCAACAAGGTAAAATTGGTTGTATGGGAATTTTTTTTTTGGTTGTTGGGGTTTTAAAATTTATTTTATTTTTTGGGGGAACATTATTTTTGGTTTAAGAAATATGTGCAGTCATTTGGGATCTAAGCTGCTGGTGTGCAGAGTACTTTATAGGTAGAATGAGGGTGGGATCTACTTCAGTGAAATTTGCAGTCCCCCAGCAGGAGCATAGCATTCCTTAGCTGTGGATGTAAATTCCTTCTATTGCATTAGACTGGTTAGCATAGAAGAAAAAAGAAGGTGTTTTCCTACAGGACAAGTAATAACTTTTTATATGGCAGTTTGTAAGGCAGCCCTTGAAAATGTATTGGTTACAGTCCCCTAGCAATGCTCTGGTAGACTTTTGTCCTCAGCAAGGTGGAATTCCAACAAAAGCTTTTTGTTGTTATGAGTTATTTGGCCACAGTTTTAATTAGAAGGAGAAATGGAAAATTTTTCAAAATATTTTAGTGCCTTAAAATAAGCTTCTTTTCTTAATGCTGGTTTTGTCCAGGGCACAAAACCTTTGAAAGCTCTGTTCTCTAGGATGACATTATTGCTGTTTTTCGTGCCCTAATTGAAAAACCTGTGTTTAAAATGTAAATTTCAAATGTTGCTTAATATTTGGCCAAAGAAACAGTAATTAATCTGAAGTAATATTTAAATCAGTAATGTTATTGAAAGGGCCTTCCAGAATGGCAAGCACTTCAGAGAACAGATGCTTCCAAAAACTGGTTTTGGTGCAGGCGTCAAGGGTTAATATCCCATAAGGATAGACAGAGGAATTTTGTTATTTGCAATCACCATACCTAGGTTCATCTTACGTAGGTAAACAGACACATTTGGAAGCTGTGTTGAGCTGCTCTGGATTACTCTGCTGTGCTGCTGTGACTGCTCAGTGCCAGCACCAATTCCTAGAGAAGCATTCCAGGGCCTGGCCACTTCGTACCAAGGGAGGCATGGGGCAGGTGATGGAGGAATTGCACAGGACAACTTATGGGGGTTAAAGTTAGTTCATCTGGGTGGCAGGAGGAGGCTTGGCTTCAACTGTGCTTCCATTTAATCAGTCCTCTTACCCAGCTCATTACATGGCTGCACAAATGCCTGTGTGGTACAAGCATGGGGCTCAGCTATGACTGGGAACATGTGGAGGCATGGGCTGACAAAGAACGCTTCTTAGAGCAGCAGAATCAGCTTTTGGTGGCTTGAGCGTTCCTGGGAGAGATGACTGCATTCTCATTCAGAATGAGACTGCTATAGAACCCAAACATTTAAATGGTTCATAACAATGTGACCTGTTTGTGTTAGGAATTTTTTTAATTGCTAAGATTTAAATTGATTTCTTAAATAAAATCAAGGTTTTTTCTGCTGTTATTTTTTTCTTCCAACTGTTCATACATTTACATTAAATAAATATTTATACTGTGATATATATTTAAGTAGGTTTACTTCTTCAGTCACTTTCAATTTCATTAGTCATCCTCTGCCATAATACTGTTTTCCAGCTCTTCACAGTATCAGTTAAGAAATGGTAAACTTTAGTAAATTATAGAATGACTAAATCATTCTAAAACATGACAGGAATATTTTTTGAAATTATCTATCAGGCTGCCTCATATCTTTCCTTGGAGTTGTCTCTTTTAGCCTAAATCATAATTATTTTTTTTTTTTAAATAACCATATTGTACTACAGTATTTTACTTTTCCGAGTAACCAATGCACTTAGAACTAAAATCCAGCTTGATAAGCCTTTGCTGAGAGACTGTCCTTATGTTTGCAGGGTCTCCTCAAAGCTAACATGTAAAAGTTACATGATTTATGTATCTTACGCCATTTTAAAAAAATGTCAGGCTGCTGGAGAATGGCTGTGAATCCTTCTTCAATATAAATTAAAACAAGAAAAAACCAAATGCAATTAAAAGCATATTTGGATTCTTTACTACTTAAACAGTTTCTCATGAAAATAACTTAATGTCAGCAGATATTTTTTGATTCCTTTGTAATGAAATTTCTCTTACAGATTAAATGAAAACAGACTAATCATATGGGCTTGTCTGCTACATGTTGTTATAGAAACAGCAATTTCGAAGTGAAAGTTGAGATTGAACATCAACTCTAGACATTCTAATTAAAATCTCTTCTAGTTGCGTATGCGGCATTTTCATTTGTAAAGTGAAACCGATCCTTTTAAAGATACTTTCTGAGAAGTAGTGAAATCATCTGGATTTATGGGAAATTCTCTAGAAAATGTTCACACCAATAGCCGTATTTCCCATTCCCTCTGAACTGAGACTTGAAGAAGCCATTAAGACCAGCATTTGATTTGTCATAATTTTACTTCAGCTTTAGATGACTTCACTGCTACTGCTGTTGAGCAAGAATGGTTCTGCAGTTCCTATTATGCAAGTGCTACTCTTATTGTTCCGGATAAATGTGATTATAACATATTATATTGTACAACTAAGTAGGAAAAGAGAAATTATATCTTCTGTAGCAAAGAAAATTTACTAGAATTCAGTTTGAAGAAACATTCTTTATGGGCTAGTTCCTGAATTTTTTTCAAGTTTTCTTTAGTTTGAAATGGAAATAAAGGCCTTGACTACACATGATAGCTTAGCAAATTGGTACATGTGCCAGCAGTCCGTGTTAGTTGCTCAGCATTTGGAATATATAATCTATTGGTTTTGGTTCATATAAAAAACTGGTTTTGTGCTGTGGGTGTCTGAAGCTTGAGGAATTCTGGAGTGTTGCTTCAAATTACTGTAGTCCCATGATTTCCTTCCTCACATATTTTGCCTGTGCAATCTTTGTCCCAGGGCGCTGCAGTCAGCAGGCCCAGGGCTCTCTCTGTGCTTGTGCTGATCACTGAGGGGAGCAGGGTGAGGAGCAAGTGTTTGCAGGCTCAGGGTTCATGGGAATACTTCTGAGCAGTGCAGCAGGAGCAGATGGACAAAATCAATCTGGAATTAGCTTGAATGATGGTTCTTGGGGGTAATGCTGTTCTGAGTAAGTCAGGTAGAGGACTTTGTTGGAAAATGCAGCGATGGTTGCAGCAGCATAACTTCAAGGGAACCATGCATATTTCTAAGGAACCAGGGAGTTCATCCTTGGATTGAAGCAGAGGAATATGGATACAAGTTCGGGACCACATGAGCTTTTAGGAAGCCAGCAACATGAGCAATGTTCACTGTATGTGTTGGGGAACTTCAGCATGGGGAAGTGAGATAAACTCTGAAAATATCTGTATTCATCATAGTAAGGACTTTGTCCCACTGCTTGACTTAGAAAAGCCTTCATACCCATGTAAATATATTGGAAAAGCACAGACTAGTGAAGTGCCCCCATATGTCTGGTATCATATCCCATTGCTCAGTTTAGTCTTGCAGCTGCTTGAAAGATGGATGCAGGCAGGAGAAGCAAATAGAATACCCAGAGCCTTGTAGCACGCATGCTTAAATGGAGCATTTGAAAGCCCCTTTATTGGCTCTCTGATGCTTCAGAAAACACTTGTTGGTCATATATTGCTCTCTCCTTTTCCATGTTTTCAGCTGCTGCAAGAGCTCCCAAGATCAATGGCACAAATATCCTAATATTGCTTATCCATATTATACTCACACATTGTACTGACCAGCCAGTGGCCATGAGGATGTCACATTAGGACAAGCTCACAAAACAAGGAAGAGACAAAATATTAACTGATAGACTGAATTTGGTCTTCTACATTAATGTGTTTGAAAGCCATATTTTGAAATTTAACCATATTTCCCTGCTTGCAAATTTCATGGAAATTATTAACACTACAAGAGAAACCAATGCATGTACCAGTTATTCTTGTTTCCAGTATTGTACTGTTTTTTTCAGTTTGTTTTGTTCTTTTGTACTAAAAACATGAAGGGAGTTTGTTATATGTGATTTGATTTGTTTAATCTTAAAATAGATACACAGAACTGGGTCTCTAGGTTATTCAATGTTTTTCTTAAGAGCTGTAATTTTTTTTGATGTCTTAAAATGGTCTTTATAACCAGTGCTTCTTAGTGTGTCAGGAATGGCTTAGCAGGAAAATATTGTACCTCAGCAATAAAAAAGTTCTCTCTATCTGTGTCTTCTTCTTAGCTTAAAATACAGGCTTTCCAGAGAGGTATTATCAGGCAAAGAAATTTTATTTGTGGGGAGAAATATAGAATTAGGTTGGTATTTACAAATACCATATATTTCCCCCTTTGGGTCTTTCCCCATCTTCAAAGAAACAGTCTTTTACATAAAGAGTATAAAACTGGCTTCAGCTTCCCCAGAAGAGTACTTGAGTTCAAGACTCAGTTGTTTTCCTGTTGCCATCCACCGATTGTTCTGGTCTTTACAATTGCTACAGCAGAGTTGTTTCAGTTTTTTTATAAGGCTGGGAAAGATATTATTACAACGGGGTAAATTAAAATACATTTTTTAGTTTTTTGGGGGATGGTTTTTCTGCTTGTTTGATTTTTAATAGCTTTTTGTTGGTTTGGATTGTGTTTTAATTAATTGGAACTGGGCATGTCATATAATTCACCCAAGCTTGATAAATTCATCAGCCCATTGCTGTAATGGCATCTTGTATGGCTGCTGAAATGTTCAAGCATCAGATAGAGATTGTTGCTTGAGGATTTATCTCCTTTGAATAATACCGCAGTTGTGGGATAAAACCTGCAGCAAACATCATTAAATAAACTTGTGTGTATGGTATGCTTGAAGTTCTTACCTGTCAAATGTTAATCTATTTGATTTCATTTTTTTGCTGGTATCTATGGTTACCTGAGTTAATGGGATATAGAGCACTTATGGATGAATTACTTCATCTCCTATTTTTAGACAGAAGAATTTAAATGAGCGTATCCATCAGATATGCTACAAGCAGCTGTTGGTATTTCAAATGGTTACTTCAGTAATGCATTTAAAATCTGGGGAATGGTCTGTAGAATAATTTTTGTTTTTCTGAATATCGGAACTAGGCTTATCCCCATGGGATCCCATGCATAAACTTAATTTCTGTAGGTGTATTTTTAATGTCTTTAACAGATGTTTGACATTTGGTTGAGTTGTGTAAAAGGGAACTGGTTGTTCTGTCCCCACTGTATTTTGAGGAACCCCTTTGTGGTCAGATTCACTTTCCATCCAGACAGGAGATATTTTAACACAGCCCTGGTTGTCTTCCTTCAAATCCTGGGCACTGCCCATGCCAGGAATACCCTTGTGTGGCAGGGGGGCACTGCATTGTCTTGCTGAGTGTTAGATGTCCTCATGTCCTGCCAGGCTCTGGGGCTCGCCAGCTGCAGGGGGCCGGCTACTGCCCTGGCACCAAAACTCATTACTCTGCTCTCCTGGGTATGCCAGAAATCCTCTGGGGAAGTGTTGTAATGGGCTGCTGCTTGTTCAGTCAGGTTCAGTTGCATGTGCAAAGATATTCCCAGGGCTTCTACTTTGCTTCTGTAAATAAAGTGATGTTAGTTGTTGTAATTTCCTCATGTTGTCATGAGCAGCAATGTTGATCAGTTATGTTCTGGAATTCTTCTAGTTGTATTTTTGCTAGACTTAAAACTTTTAGCATTTTACACACACATACAAAATCACCGAGTTAGGAATTAGTGGGTTTTGGCTTTTTTTGTAGTAATGCCATAACAAAGAAAGTAAATACTCTGAAAATACCACTGGATCTAGTCTAGAGCAATTGAACTATGTCGCTGAACAGAAGGAGAAACCATGGCTCTAACAGAACTGCTGTGTAATCTGAGAGGTTTTCAAACACTAGCTGAAGAGATTTTATAGGCTTCTGTTATACTTCTTGGATATATATATATATATACACGCATTTAATTATTTCTATGTAGCTCTCCCTAATTAAGTTAAAATTAAAATGTCTATTTTTAAATGGGAAATAGTATTTTTTCTATTAGAGCAAAATCTTGTTCTAGTAGAACTGTATAGGTTACTGCTACAAATGCCCCTTTAAAGATGGCCTAGATAAGTTTCTTTTTAATTTTCCTGTCACTATTGTTTTAGCCTGAATGTCCTGATGTACTAAGATGAACATTAAATGGATACAAGTTTACAATGCGGTGGGAAAAAATGGCCCACAGAAGTGCAGTAGGAGGTGTAAACAGTAACTGTAATAACGTGGTTGTCCATCTGAATAGTTCGGAGAAAAGGAGCTGATTGCTGTTATTGTAGATTATTCCCAAAACTGCTGTGGAGAAGAGCGAGCAGTGTGAGATGAGCTTGTGAAGGCAGAGGGAGGGGGAACACAGAATTACAGTATATTCTGTAATTCAGAACAGACCTGCAATAATTGTGCTCTATTGCCTTATTTTTCATGTTTTATGCCATTTAAATAGTTTATGAGAAAACATTTTTATAATCAGTTCCTGACATTTGTTCATCTATTTTTTTTAATTGGAAATTAATCTAAAGTAGACAAAAAGCCAAATTCTACCTTCCTTACATTGGCTCATTAGTTGAAGCCAGTTTGCAGCAATAACTCACTACCACAGTTTGTTGTTCCTAGGAAACCAGGATTCGAGTTGTGGATAAGGACTCCAAGAGAAGAACTAATAACTTCTCTGTTATCAACCCCGTGTCAAGAGAGGCTGTGATGCAACATTTTGCTACTGACAGTAGGGATGAACTTCGTGAGTGGATGGAGGCTTTCTGGCAGCACTTTTATGATCTGAGTAAGTAAGCCGGCAGTGCTGGCAGCATGCCCCCCCGAATAGGGCATTATGTAACATCAAAGGGATCTTTGAGCAATTTGAATTGGGATTGCTTCATAAGCCTTTGTTTGCAAGAACGAAAAGAAAAATGTCCTGTGGGATAATATTGGGTGGTGGTCTAAGTAGTTGGAAGGCAAATATTTAACTAAACCAAAGTCCATGTGTTCTTGCAGGAAACCAGAGGCAGAATATGTCCATCAATCTCAAAAAAAACCTTGTTCTCTTAGTGTTCTAGATAATGTTTTTAAAGACTGATAAATTTTCGCCATCTCTTCCTCCTTCCCACAGTAGTGGGAAGAGTCCACTCTGCCTCGGCATCCTACCAGTGGTTGGTTTGGTGAGATCCTGCAAGTATGAAACCTTAATATGGAAGCCTTAGTGACAAGTGGTGAGGATGCTGGAATCATGGAGGGCCTTGGCTAGGATGTAGTTTCAGCCAGCTCTTGGAAGTAGTCACAAGTAAACATGGGGTTTCCTTGCTCAGCAGTATTATGGATGAATTAAATTGCAATTTGTTATAGCAGGGATTGCTTGATTCTGTTGTAGTTCAAAGGTTTTGGTAGCCCTCATCACATGGGAATATGCTTATTCAGCCACACTCCATCCAGTCAAGCAAATATATACTGCTTACCTCGACCTGGTAAAAGCTGTACCTCAGTCTTTGTAACAGGTGATAAAGTGCTACCCTGATCCTTTGGCAAACCTCTGGAACAATACTGATCTTACAGGGCAGAGGGAACTCATTTATTGGTGTGAAATGTTACTGAAGTAATATATTGTGTTACTTGTTTATCAGCAAATCCTTATAAAAACTAGATAGATTAATTTGCCTGTCTTTTTTCTCTGCTTCCTGCTTGACTCCCAGGTTTATTGAGAGTAGAGACTGTCGGTTTTTATGTTGCCATTGACAAGGTAGTGTTGCTTCCTGATAGGCATTTTTATCAGGTCAGAAAACAAAACCAGGTCAATTAATGAAATACCAGTCTTTAGTCAGAGACAACACCAATAAAATAATTGAATTGAGTCTGTGGAAACTCGGTATTGTAGTTGTATTTCCAGTCATTTCTAGCTCTAATTTACAATGAGAAAAGGCACTCTCAATTAAAGAAACACACCAAGCAAAAACTAGGGCATCCTCTTTAAATTATCTGTAGAGCGGGGTAAAAGAACTACTTCTTATTCATTATAGATAGTATACTACCCACGGATTTTTGAGACATTTTCCTTGGATTCAGAAAAAAAATAGGTCACTTGGCATTTAAATGCTTTTTTTCTTCTCTGATTCTAAAATTCTCTTAAAATTAATATGCTCAGAAAACTTGGAATGATTGGTATGAACAAAGTAATTTTGCTGTGTCTTGTTTTCCTTAAGGTCAAAATCTATTAATAGAAAAAGAGGTTTCCTTGTCTGCTAAGGAATAAAAGGCAAGTTATCCTCTATTAAAAACAGAATGTTCCTTTGCCGTGACATTGTTAGGTAGCTGTATAACATCCAGCTTGCAGGATATTGAAGGCTGTCCCTGATTACTTGATGAAGCTTCCCTAACATTAAATTTTTTCTATTTCTTTCTGTTTGGTGATTTGAAGGCAAATTATCCTCTTTAGCCATCATAGTGTAACAGTAATGCTGGGATGCTTAAATTACAGGTAGGATCTTATGACCTGTGTGGTAAAAGGATGGTGAAATACAGAGGTGAAAATACAAACGCATCCTGAGCATTCCTGCTAAACAAAAATAAATGCTCACTGTTTATCATTACTTTGGCTATAGTTTCCTAACACAATCTTATAACTTCCATTTTTTTTCCTAGGCTGAAGTGTTTAAGTTCCAGTCATTGTTTCCTTTTCTCTCTCAGGCCAGTGGAAACATTGTTGTGAGGAACTTATGAAAATTGAGATTATGTCACCACGGAAACCACCTTTGTTCTTGACAAAGGAAGCAACCTCCGTCTACCATGATATGAGTAAGTGGAATTTGCCTTTTCAAGTTGCAGAGTAACAGAAACAACATTGTCTGAATTCAGATGGCTTCTGCTGTTGGTATTGAAAGACTGAGTTTTTCAAGGACGATTCAGACAATGAAGGAGCAACATAATTGCCTACCAAGGAGTTCATATTAAATCTGAATTTTTAATAGTGCAAATAATGAATACTTTTTTTATTCCTTGAGTTAAAAAAAAATAGCAATCTGCCCTGAACACACTCAAAAAAGCTGTCACTAGAAATAAACACTCATGGTAAGAGTAGTATAAAGCTCAGAAAATGTGAAGGTGAAATAGTCCAGCTTGCTATCACATTGCATGAAATTAATCTGCTGTTCTTAAAGCTACTTGGTTTACCTAGCATAACTTACCTAATTGTTTGGTCTTTGGTAATGATGTTGAAAAATATGTTTGGAAAATCTAGCTAGAGTATATCTGGGACTTGTATTTTTGCAGAGAAA
This sequence comes from Petroica traversi, assembly GCA_025920805.1. Lineage (NCBI taxonomy): Eukaryota > Metazoa > Chordata > Aves > Passeriformes > Petroicidae > Petroica > Petroica traversi. The sequence goes on from JAHLSL010000047.1 coordinate 5,371,083, forward strand.
AATGGTATGCAGCAGGATTTTTTAAATAGTTTTGTTACAGAAATAATATTTACAGACTAGAAAAAGTAGGTCACTTTGTTTGACTGAATCCAAAGCAGTATTGACTGAGAAACACTGTACAGCTCTAAATGCCTGACTGCTTACTGCTTGGGATGGAGCTGTGATGATGCTCAAAATGCCATGTGGGTCACTGAGTTACCGTGTGTCAGAGCACTGAACAGTCAAGTTTTAGCTAAGCTATGAATGCAGAGCACAAATGCAGTAAATGAACCACACAGAAGCCTTACAAAGGTAACGTGGTAGCATAATTCCACTGATACACAAGTACCTCAGTGAGGAGCAGAACACAAATTCTCTATCACTCTCAACAGACCATTTTTTTCCCGGCTTATTTATAGTATTTGTAGTTCCCTGTACTCAGCTCTGATGAGGCACCTCAAATCCTGCATTCAGTTCTGGGCCCCTCACTACAAGAAAGACATTGAGGGGCTGAAGTGTGTCCAGAGAAGGGCAGTGGAGCTGGGGAAGGGTCTGGAGCACATGTGTGATGAGGAGTGACTGAGGGTGTTTAGCCTGGAGAAAAGAAGGCTCAGGGGGACCTTTCGGCTCTCTACAGCTCCCTGGGAGGAGGGCGTAGCCAGGAGGATTCAGTCCCTTTTCTCAAGTAACAAGTGATAGGACAAGAGGAAACAACCTCCTCAACTTGCTCTGAGGACATTTTAGATTGGCTATTAGGAAGAATTTAATCACAGAAAGGGTTGTCAAACAGTGGCACAGGCTGCCCAGGGCAATGGTGGGGCACCATTCTGAAGGTACTTCAGACGTGCAGATGTGGTGCTTAGGGATGTGGGTTGGTGGTGGACTTGGCAGTGCTGGGTACTACTGCAGTATACATGGAAAACTCAGTAAGAAGAATAAGAAATGGAACAAGGTAGTGTTAAGGTACATAGAGAAAAATAACATATGTAAAGATGTCCCATTTTCTACAGGCTGGCAGCACAAGAATATTTAGTCATAGACTTTCATGGGCCTCCTGTGAAACAAATTTTCAAAGCACTATACAACAAAATGTGTTTAATATCTAATACATGCAGGTTTCCCAGTAGTACATTATTTTTTCTTTTACTTGGGAAGAATTATCAGTTCCTACCCTGCTGCCTCAATGCCAGCTCTCATGAACATAGTTCCTTCCTGTCACCTCAGTTCTCTCTTGGAAAGTGTATGTAATATTTTCCATTTCATCCATTAATACTCTTAGTAGTTCAGACTTGGCAAGACATAGTTAATACAGCTTTGTATTCTGAGTAGCAATAACAGATAGAAGTAAAATCATTGCTGATGTTTTAATCTGGGTTAATTGCTGTCCCTTAAAATTACAGACATTGATTCTCCAGTGAAACATGAGGGCTTAGCTGATGTAATGCAAAGGAAAATTGGAGAGAGTGATGGTGAGTTCCTTCTTGCCCAGCAAAAGGAGTCTACATCTGCCCTATGGGCTTCACTCTTTGATGGATCTCATGAGATGACTGTCCAGAAAAACATTCATCTGGACCCAAAAAGGGATACTACAAGTCCTAATGACAGCAGAAGAAATAAAAGAAGAGCTCCACCTCCACCCTCTGATAAGTCACCATACAGTGTAAAAGCGCAGGGGAACACAGAGCTGCTGGGCAAGAAAAACTGGAGAAAGCCTGACCACACATTTGCCAGTGGGTCACTGTTGGCTACGAAAACACAGCAGCTGCAAACTCCCATTGCTGCTCCTCGCAAAATTGGTCCTTGTGGAAAAAGCAGTTTAGCTGGCCTGGGGAATCCCATTTCTCTGGTGAGCAAGACGAAGTCTGAAACTAAACCGGTACCAGCCTCTAGACAGAAAGGCATCACAGAAATCCTAGATGCCAGGTCCTGGTTGCATCCATAGGTATCATATTTAGCTTAGAGGAGACCTTGGAATTTAGAGTTTCTCAGCCTTCTCCTAATACTCCTCATTAAAAGTAGATTTTAGCATATAGCTCAAGTGTTTCCTATAAGCCGGGGCATTGCTGCTAGCTGAAGTTTCAGCTATTTATTAGTGCTCACATCTAAATAATTACACTAGAATGGGGGGGTTCTCTCTGTCTGGAGTAAGGGTGCTATTTCTGAAAGCAATTGTTCAGTAATTTCCTCTTGAAAAACACAGTGTTCAGGGTAACCTCTGTTGTCCTCACAACAGAGATGTTACCATTGGCTTCTACCAGTCCCTCAGCCCATCTGCAGCTCCTCAGACTACTTAAGTGGGAATTCACACATTCACACAGATCTTGCAAAGCTGATTTTCTTGGGCTCCATGTTTAGCTTCACTTGAAATCTCCCTCCCTCTCCCTCGCTGTTTAGGAATCACTGCTTATATGGTGATCAAGTATGAAAAGCTTTTGTGCAGTTCTGAATGGCTCTGTAACTCCGTATAAATTTCTGAGGCAGTTCTATCAATTTAGTGTGGGATTTCCCAAGGTCCTGCTGGTTCATGTGCTATCAGAATGGACCAGAGTTATCTATCTTTGAGCAAGGATATGATCTATCACTGCTGCTTATTTTGGGCTAAGACAAGCGTTTAAAAGCAGTTGCTGGGTATGAGCACATGCTCATCTTATGATTGTTTTTCCTAACAAACCTGACTCTGTAACACTCCTCCTCCTTTGTGGAGCCTCTCAGCTGTTCCTGGTAGGGAGCTGGTTTGTAAACAAGCAGTGTTACTGGTGAGCAAACTGGGTCTTTTCACTGCTTGCTCTTTCTGCAGTACCAGAGAATAGCCACTTCAGGTAAAGACAATGAGCTCTGATATTCTTTCATCAGGCTGTTCACCAGTTCTGTAAGAAGTATGGGTTGTTAGGGTTTCTGAGGCACCTGCAAAACATCTATTGGATTAGGAAAAGCTGTGTTCTCTTGGATCCACAGCTTAAATACCCAACCATTTCCTTGGTTGATGCATTTATCCCAGATGCTGGAACTTATCCAAGGGCAAGGTCTGCTTGTAGTTCTCCCTCTGGAGCCTGGGTGCTCAGACCTGTGTTGAGAGGGTCGTATCAGCAACTCTATACATACAGTTCATGATTTATCTTTTTTTTTCTGAAAAAATGGCTCTGGGAGCTTTACCATTTCTCCAGAAGTTACTGTGGGCATAGTTGTTTGCCTTCAGCTAAGGTCGTGGTTGCTCAGCTGTAAAGGTATCTGCTGAGCTGAATTCCCTCAGTAGTTCATTTGGGATGGGGTTGAGGTAGATTTCATTTACAAATCCTTTTGCAGGATTAGAGCTCTTTGTTCTAGAATGTCCTTGTTCATTCTTTGTTTAATCACATTCCATTTTCCCTCTGAAACAACCATAATCATTCTTACAATAAATCATGCTGTTACTTAAGTGGATGGTTTGTGAACAGTTTATAAATAGGAACAGAAAAACTGAAGAATAACTACATGATTATGTAAATCAGACCGTCGACTAAGTGAACTGTATAACTCTGAATAAGAAATGGGAAAAATTGGGGGTGGGAGCATATTTTCCAAAATGCAGCTGCAGTTTATTTAGCTTTAAATCTAGCCTTAAATATTTCTGTGCTCAGAAAGAAAAAAATACCTTTTCTTGGTAACGCCCTTTCATTTTGTGGTTATATTTAAAAATAAGACTCATAAATATATAAAGAAAGAAGGCACCATAATGAGGATTTATTTTTAAATTCAGTAGGCCATTGCATTTCAACGAGTAGATTCTCTATTAAATTCAGTAGCTTTGTTTTGAACTGAACATACATATTTCAGCAAGGCATTTAATATTAATTTGAAGTCTTCAAGTGATGAGAACTCACTCATACCTCCTGTTGCAATACTTAATTACCCCAGGTACATTTTTCACTTGATTTTCAATTTGCATTTCTAGCTCCACCTTAAGTTATTTTGGTCTTTTTATGCATTTTATTCCTTATATTGATCAGCTTTTCTAATTGCTTGTGTGTAGTTATAAATCATGATTATGTCCCTTTTAACCTTTACTCTGATGAGACATACTGAATTCCTTAACTTTCCTATGGCAGTGAATGTTATCCAAGATTAATTAATCTTCACGTTCTTCTCTGTATTTTTCATTTATAGAAATATTTGTAATGGTGACATTTGAATTAGATGCCACACGTCAATAGTGATCCATTAGGACTGTGTAGAGCCCTAATGTGATCCTCTTACTCTGATGAATATTTCCCTCTCTCTCTTTGCTCCAAAATTGCATTATCCTTTTTTTTTATTGTGGAAGCATTGCCTTGGATGCTGACTTTTATGGGCCAAGTCCTCTTCAGAGTCTTTCGCAAGATCTTCTTATTATCCTGCCTTATATTTTCTGGGAAATACAGATTGTATTTTACCAGCATTAAAATACTGCTCATGATCCAGGTTGCTCTCTGTAAGTGACCTGTTCTTATTCTTTACTATTCCAGCGGTCTGCATGTCCTTTGCAAATTTATTGCAAGTGATTTTTACAGCTTATTCCAGATCACAGATTTTTAAAATCGAATGCAAGGCAAGGTTTGTAGAGAGAAGTGATAAGTTTTTATTACATCAGTGACATGGGTAGGGGATGGGGAAAAACGAACAGGCCACTGAATTTCTGTACCTTTTATCCCAGAGCCTTTAAAACATTGAGTAAGATGGCAAGCAGCTATATTTCTTGCTGAATCCCTATTAACACTGTATCTTCAAATTATTACTATGATATTTTATAGAAAATTACACGTTCATCTTATTTTCAGAAGGTTACTCAGAGTTCTTGTGGTTAACACCTCAGTGCAGGTGTCTTTGCAAGCTGAGCTTAAGTCCAGGGCATTTATCGAAGAGTAAAATGCAACCTGTTGTTCAAGACCTATTTTCCCTGAAGCTGTGTTGATATTTTATATCTATCCTTAAATTAGACACATGTGGGCCAGTTCATGATATTGCAGTGACCACCACTAAGCAAATAAGGCTATTAATTATTCTGTTCATCTGCTTCAGAACTATATAATCCCTATTTTGAAGAAAGAGTTGCCTTCAGATTTTAGTATTTATTGTTATCTAGTCTCCCTTTCCCCCCCCTCTGTCTGTATTGCCATTATTGCCTTTGCATCTTCTGTGAAGCAAGTTGGTTTCACCAATAAAACCCTTTGGCTACCAGGAAACACAGAGCTCAGCTTTACAATAAAGTCAGTGTCCCTCAAGGGATTGCTGCTCCCAGGCAGTAGAAGAGAATGTAATGTTTTACCATCTTAGTGGCTGCATTCAATTATGAGTATACTTTAATTTCATGACTCAAAATAGCAGTGATCAAAACTCAAAAGTCATTAGGCAGCCTCCTGCTGGGATGAGGCTTGGAGGACAGCAGAAGGCCTGTGGCTTCTCCCAGTCCTTGCATCCCATTCTCCGGTGTTTGCATTTGTGTAGGCAAGCTGGGATGCTACTGCCTGGCAGGGAAGTCCATTGAGAAACTCTTCTCCTGGGATGAGTGGCCCAAATGATCCAGTGTAGCACAGGGAAAACGTTGGTTGTACCTGCTGAACTACGCATGGGATTAGAGATTTTTCTGAAGAGCATGTTGGACCTGCTCTGAAAACTGTACCTGCTTGTTCTCTGATGGGATGAATTAATGCTGCTTAAAACCAGAATTAAGTGATTGAATGCAGTCTTGAAGTGGGGCAGAGACAGGAGCCAGTCTGTCCTGTTCTTTTAGGAAGTACAACTTGAAAGTTGTATATAAATTTCACAGGACATGAACTTCTTGAAATGGAATAAGATGGCAAAATATTTCTTGCTGAATCCCTATTAATACTGTGTGTTGACTGAACAAAGAATTTTTTGACTTTTTTATTTACCTAGTGTCTTCAGCTGTTTACTTGGTCTTGGAATGGTAGATGGTACCTTCTGTGGTTTTTAAGGCATTACTTTCAAATGTTTACATTTTTACTAGTATTATGATTTTTTTATCCCAAGGTAATAATACTAATAGTTATTTTATGGTGGCTTGTAAATATTTGGTAATACTGCTGTAGTGTTCAGAGTTGATTTCTAATTAACGCAGACTGCCTTAATAGAAAAATGGCAATTTGGACACTAATGTATTGTAAAATGTTGGAATAGAAATTTTATTTTGCTGCTAGCATATTGTATTTCTGTTAAAATATGCAAGTGAAATTAAAAACGTTTTTAGAATAAAAGATTTTTGGTGTAATTTTCTTCAATCTGGAACTACACTGGAGCTTTACTCCAGTGTATAAACCATGGGTGATGGCTGCTGTAAAATCAGAGAGCTCAAGGGTAGCTCCTTTTCCCTTGGGCCTGCCATGAATGTAGGCTCTGTAGGCCCTGCAGGCTCATACTGACGACAGCAAACAGTATCAGCCTCAGTTTTCTGACCTGGAGGAAGGAAGGAAAAGGCATTTAACTTTCAGTGAAATCAATGCTATCTGCCATCCAATTAATCCAACGGACCCCACCCTGTGTAAGTAGGTAAAGGTAAAAATGTTATCTGAGATGCACCTTTTTTCCACAAATGTGCCTAAACAAAACATCCTGTTTGAAGTTTCATCTTGCTTCTCTCATAGTCAGGTAGGAACCCGTGCCCTGAAGCACATTTACATCTTGCTCTCTGATTTGTAAGGTGGCTTCATAAATGAGCCACTGACATCCGTTAATTAATTAATTAATACATCCATTAATAGTTTTCCATTCACAGGCAGCCTTGTGCTAAGGGGGAGCTCTTATTCACCTCACCAGCTAGAGCTTGATGTGGCACTGCTAATTTAGAGCTAACTGAGCTGCTCAAGTAAAGCGTTCCTTTGACCCAGTTATAAAATTACTGTAATAAATGCAAAAGGAATTGCTAGACATTTTAATTTTGGAATAAAAGTTCATGAAACAAACAAAATGGGATTGACAATTGCAAGGCAGTGCAGCTGAGTGATTTAATAAAAATTGTGCCGCAGCTAAAGCTGCTGCAGTTTGCTTTAAGTTATCATGGGAATATATGATGATCTCTTCATATAGCCATTAGCAAATGGTTGAACTGTAATTTTCCATATATATATTATACACTCACAAAAAAAACCAGTTTGTGAGACATAAAAATAAATTGCTTTTTATGAGGAAAGATTTCAAGATTTTTATATCAAGATAGCTTTCTAAATGTTTTTTATGTCCTCAGCAAAGGGAGAAAATTTATAATAACTAGCGAAGTGTCTTTTATTCTGTTATGGTTGCAAAATAGTTACAAAAGGGTATTATAATACACAGTGTTTCATGTGAAGGGTTTTTTCGGCTCTTGTCCAGTGTTAGGAAGTGATTCAGGAATACTTGCAGGAGAAAGTTGTTTCATACACAGCCTCTTCCCAGCCCTTAGTAATTACAGACTTTTTAATATGCAGACACAAGAAGCCTTTTAGTCTGTCAAAGTTTCACTTTATGTCTCTGTCTGGACCTGAATTCAGAGTGGCAGTTAGAAGTAAAAAATTGAATTCTTTAATTTACTTAAATTTTGGCATCACTGCTGTCTTGTAGCACTTGCAGTTTGATGATATGCCACAAGAGCTTTCTTTCCAAGCTTTAAAATTTGTGTGTTTTCTTTTGCTAAGAAGGAAAGAGTCAGTAAGTGTTCATCACGTGCCTTTTTCTGTCACTGACTATAAAAGTGGTTCCAAAATACAAATATCATTGGTTAAGTTTTTCACCCTAAAGGAAAATTGTCCCAGTCTTTTCCATCTTTGTTTGGATTATATTTTTCATTCTCTAATTAGTGTCTGTTTCAAAATCCCACATGATATCTTTCTTGAGCTGGGTGCCCAGAGCTGAACATGCACTACTCGCTCAGGGGCTCTCTTGATTTACAAAAACAGAATATGTTCATTAATATTGCCTCTGTTTTAGCTACTCATTCTGCATTAGCAAAAACCAAACAAAAATATTTCCATCACTTTGTGGCCAGAATGGTGTGTGCCTAAATAAAGATGTAACTTAATCAAGAGAAGGTCTCAGTGGTGTTATGGTGAGCATAGCATCTCTCAAATTTCTCAATAGCAGGAAAAAAATGTTATAACTGTGTGGCTGGCATGAGTGAGCTGCATCTGTTTTTCAGATGGCAGCAGCTGCTTTACTTCCTTTGGTTTTGAGTGGTCATTACTCTTCAGTCCCTCATCTGTACGTAAGGGTTGAGAGCTTTTGAAATAAACTGAGAGCAATTTAACTGACCTTTCCACAAAGTGAATGGATTAGCTGGAGTGTCAGTTGCCGAAGCACTGAGCTGACAGATTCTTAGCCTGTATATTTGGCTTGTAGGAAACTAGAGCACCCGTGGCAACTTTGCCTTTCTTCTGAATCCAGAGCTAAGGACTGGATGTAGAGGATGAGAATGCTCTTCTCATCCCTGTAGCTTTATCACACAGCATGGGCACCTGATGTGGGGCAGATCAGCTCTTCAAGCATGAAAGAAACTTTGCTCAAAATTAGTAGAGTCTCAAATTTTATTAACTTAATAGAAAGCTTTTTATTAAGGACAAATCCTAATAATGGTATTCCACACAATGATCCAGGTCAAATTGGATTTAGCACACCATGCCTTTAATATATCATGATTTTTCTATTATTTTAATAAGAGTTCATTTGTGTGTCTAATAATACATCACATTTTACCCATAACCTCATTAGAAAGAATCTAAAACATTTGCTTCATCATTACCCTAAGGATGGATAAAGGTCTGCTCTCTTGGGAACACCTCAGGTTTAACCCAGCTTGTACAATCGCCACTCAAGCCTGATGTACACTTTTCCTTTAATTCATTTAAAACAATTGTATAATTCCTTGGCAAGTAAAGTTAGTGATTTCCAAGCATTAAGGTGTAACCTGCTATTTACATTTTTCGTAAGGATAAACCAGAACACATCAGCTACTCTATAGCTTATTAGAATGAATAATACAAACTTCAGCAACTATTTGTTTATTTGCTTTTTTCTACATTTTGTTTGGCAGGGCAAATTCTGTCAACCATACCTGAAAAAAAAAAAAAAAAACCAAACTAAAATGAGAAAAGGAAAAGATAGAGCCAATTATTTAGTTAGGCTCCATCTGTCTCATGTTGAAGCAGTAAAGAGAGCCAATGGCTTGCTGCAGAAACAATTATTTGAATCAGGGTTTATGCAAGTGTGTAAATTCAATTTGGGCTCTCACTGTTATTAAACAACGTGTCAAGGGAGGGGCCACAGCTTCTATGCCCCTCACTTTGAAATAGGAACCATTGTGACAGAAGTTCCCATCACACTTTTTGAGGCATTAGTCCTTAGGGGTGCTGGGTTCGGCAAAATAGTGCAATATTCATGACTTCAATAACACCATCGTCACAAACACTCTGAACTTGAGGCGTGCAGGAAAGGGAAAATAATTCTATTTCTCCCCATTTCTAGAGAGATTATGCTAGTAAACTGTTAGCAACTTTCAATGTAAGAACAATGCAGTTTTGAAAAGCTGACTGGGTTACTAGTGGGATGTGACCAAAAAGCTCAAGGATGTTTTCTGAGAAGCCACCTGACATTATCACTGCCCTTCAGGTTACTGGGCAACTTTTTCAACTTTCTATAGTGGTATATTATTCAGAGAAGATATTGTTTAGTTGTCATACTTTACTTTTGATGCCCTTTACTACAGAGAATTTTGAATCTTTAAGCTCTCCTTCCCTTTCCAGTGTCACTGTAGGAATTAGTCATATCTGGCAGAAACATATTTCATCTCAACTGGCTTGCAAAGCACACAAGGTTACAGCAGCTGAAAGAAGGAAGCATGGCTTGGGACTGGTGAGTACGTTGTAGGCTCTAACTTGTCCACAGAGCAGAGTTTGGGACTGTCTCATGTGAGACACTTTGTTCCTCCTCATGCTGTTAAAGGAGCAGCAGTCACAGACAAAGGAGCTGGAGAGGTCAGAAACCCCTTTCCAGTTGATGTCTTCAGTGCCTGCATCAAGCTATAGGAATGATCTCACTATTTTCTACAATGCTCTAATCCCAATGAAACACCAATCTTGCACACTCAAGGTACAAACTGTCCTGATGCCCTCCTGGACGTGTGTCAGGGAGTAAATGGCACTGGAACTGCTGCCTTGCCCCAACACCAAGGTGCACCAAGACAATTTTGCCCAGCCAGGTCCAGTCGAGATTGCCACATGCCTTGTTCTGCATTTTATCCCACTCCAGTGCAACCACAGCAGCTCCCATTGGGAGAAAGTTTTAATTTGCTTTATAATCATTAAGCCTCACACTACCCTTTGGATTAATTATTTGTTTGGCAGGAGAAGTCATCCATGGAAGTTACACATATGAAATATCCATGTGTCAGCCTTTTTGTGCTCAGGCTTTTTGGCCTGTTTTAACAGCATCCTGATCCTATAATCAAATTATATGTGAAAGTTCTGGTTTTGATAAATTAAACTTAAAAGAACAAACAAGCAAATGAGCTTTTCCACAGCCTTCTCCTCCTCTGAGTGCAGTGTTTCAAGGTCCTCATGGAGCAGTCCCTGGAGCAGGGCTGCAGCTTACCAAGCCTGAGTCCCTCCTGGCACTGTCATTCATGCATTCTGTCAAACAACATTTTCTTTGATTTTTTTTTATCAAAATCTTGCCTGAGATCTTCAAAGCAATTAATTCAGTGCTTCATGAGTGCAGCTGCTGAATAATTGTTTGTTAGAGCATTTTCTTTCCCAGGCAAGAGATGTAAAATAGTTGCTTCCCTCAATAAACAAGTTGTCAAGTGTGATTAGTTAATGGACCTGTAATCATGCAATAGCATAAAGGTAAGGATATGGTAAGTGTCATGTGAAAATGCATATTTAAATTAAAGCTATAGGGGAACATTTTCCCATAGGAACTCTTCCTATCGATGCTGAAAAAGACAGTTTACCATTCATAATTATTAACTGTAGATCATTAATTAAAGAAAACAAGAGATTAGTCATCAAGCATTTCAAATTAAATATGCATTTATTGTTTGAGTTTCTTTTAGGTCTGGCCAGGAGACCAGGTTAGTGCCCAGGTCGCCATGCCTGGGCCAGCCTTCCCATGTAAACTGACAAGCAGAAGTAAAAGCCTGTTTAAATTAAGGTAAAAAATGTACTAGCCAATATTAAGCTCCAAGAGCCTGAAATGTGACCCTCTGTTCTTATTCACCAGGCTTGTAATCTACCATACTGTTCCTGGTCAGACACATCAGGAGGCAGAAATGGAGCACCCAGGCTCATTGGCTTGTGGGGAAGAGGGAATGTAATTTCTTGGCCAGTGAATGCTAAATTCCAACCTAAATGAGAATGTGTACAGAGAATGTGTATTGTAGCTCAAAAATATAATTAGCTCATTATTATCTCTAAATAATAAATCTATCTTCCTGCCTGCCCTTTTGAAAAAATCTGATAAAATCCTGAAGTAGAATCTGTGGAAAGAAGACTTGTGCAAAAGAATCTTGCAAGGCTGGGGATTTTTCCTTCCCCCCCTCCCTTGGGAAATGTACATTCAATGGTATAATTTCCTAAAAGAGTTATTCTTGACAGAAAAAGCAAATACTTTTATTTTTGTTTTCATTAAAAGCTGTATCTATTACAGAAATTTAATTCTCCATTTGGGAATTATAAGCAGTAATACAATAATAACAGTTGTTGGTTGCCATACACTTATTTCAGACTATTCCAGGCAGCTGCCTTCTGCTTTCTGTACAATCTCTTAGCATTAGGCTCTAATATAAAATGAAAGTACTCTGAACTGTCTGCCAAATTCGACTATTCTTTTAAAATCAAGTACCTGTTACTTACATAATGTAATAGCAAGAGGGGTGATCAACAGGGGTCATCAATGAAAAATAAGACTTCATCCTGCAACCTTCAGGTAATTAACCACCTAGCTACTACTAAAAAGATATCAGGGTACATAATTTTGAGGCAATGGAACTGTGAAGGCTGCTGCACCAGTGATGTGCTGTAAAGTCAGAGGCTGTGGGGATACTGCTGCTTGTAGCCCAAACCTGGTGGTTTTTCATTTGCTTTTTGGAGGGCACTGGAGACAAAGCTTTCATGAGTTCAGTGTTGAGCACCTCCTCTGATGTGCCCCAGGATGAGTTCCCTGCATGCTTCCAGTCCTCACATCCCTGTGGCACACGTACTCGAAGGCAGTAATTCAGGAGAAGGCTGACACTACTGGCCCCTGTAGCTGTGGACAGAGTGGGGCCAGCATCCTTGCCCCAGGGCTGGCTGTGGTCCATGGGCCCCCTCACAACCTTGCTACTACCCTTGGGGGTTCCCCTTTGCCATAAGGGATAGTGGGTTTCTGCAGGACTCCAGCTTCATGCTTCTTCCTCAATAGCTTTCATGAGCTGAGGATTTGATCAGGACTACAGGCTACCACTATATATGCTAGTAAAGCAGGTTCATAAATAAAATTGCTAAGTTAGTTGATCTTTGCCAACCCCAGATCCTAATACTGAAGCATCTGCCTTTAAAAAAATGTAATATAATATTATTTGTACTGGCATTTTGGCTGTTCAGTCCAGTAGATCACACTTTGGAGGCTTCTCTTCACCAAGACTATTTGTAATGGAAGTTGAACCCCATGAATAAGAGGATTTTAGACACAATCCCTCAAGTTGCCTGTTTAAAGCAAACCCCTCTGTGCTTCAGTGTTGGCACAGTTACAACTCCACCCCATGGTTTTGGTCCAGCATCCCTCCAGGTCCATCTCCTTTGTGGGCTACTTCAGGGTCTGTCCTACTCTCTTTCCCCTTGGATGGCTCCCAGTGGCACAGTGGGCTACTCTGATTCCCTCTGCCTTCCCTCCATACTTCTTTCCTGGTGTAGTAACTAAGGACAATGGTTTCCTAAGAGAGTGTTTCAAGGTACTGGATCCTTTAAAAGTGATCAAGGTAGCCATGATGCCAGAATGATTTTTTCCTTTTCTTTTATATACCTTTTACACAGTTCTGTGTATCTACAAGTATTAGCATGCATACTTGTAACCCTTCACTTAGTTTAGTGCTTAGTGTTTTTTAAGTGTTCTGCAGGCCCTGAGACTGAACAGCCCAGAACTGCAGAGCCAGGGAGACCAAACATTCCTACTATGTCAGGAACCCAAGGTCTCTTAGCAGGACAGATTCTGTAAACTCAAGCTGAGCCCACCCCAGCCCCATTATTGGGCCCCCTTGTTAGATATGCTGATGTGTAAAGTCTATAACTGGTGTGTGTGATTGATGGGGGTGCATTTGCCACGCTGTCACCTGGGTGACGTGGATGCATCAAACAGGATCCTGATTAAAATACCGAGGTAACGACCCCCAACCCTCTAACCACGTCTGGCTTCATTTTCCTAACACCAGGAAAAAGGCATTAGCCGGAGGATAGATCATACACACAAAACCATGGCTGACTGCAGGACTGCAGCAGTCAGAGGATGACATTGAGGGCCAAATATCACAAAGCTCATGACAGTATCCCTCAAGCCAGAGAGACAAGGGTTAGGACCAGGTTACTCCAGAGAGCTGTACTGCTGACAAAGAGCATTCAAGCTTTCTTGGAAGGCTACACACTGGATGTGGATGCATCCCTTCTTTGCCCACACATTGCTTGAGAGCAATCCTCATCCTTGTTAGTATGCAGCTGGTGTGGTTCACTGGCTCTGCCAAGCAGAGCTTTTTAATTCTCCCTTGTTGGAGAGAGGAACTTCAGAACAAGAGAATGATTAATGGACAGAGGGAAAAAAAAAGCAAACAAAATTTTTAAAGGGATAATAAAAAACCCTCTATGAAAGTGAAGCGATCAAGATTCATGAGAATTCTATAAATTCCTCACAGTCATTCGAAGCAGGATTGCATAAGCTGCAGCACACCTCACTCACACATCCTTTAATGAGAATGGCTGTTTACACTTTCATTTACACCGTCTCCATGCCCGAAGGCTCCAGGCAAGGCCTGTTTACACATGTACAAAACAAACAGAAAGCCAAGCCTGTGTAATTCGGGACCAGCTGGAGGGTTTTTGGCTTCAAGAGGTGGGGTCCTCCCTGCAGCACATCTTGGAGGGACCATGCAGGGCACAGCACCCAGCACAGGGACAGCCAGGGAGTGGTGACATACCAGGGTACTAGAGGGAAGTCTGGTTTATTGCAACTTCAGGAGCACAGCAATTGGATAATTCCAAGTTTTCCTGGGAAGGTTGACCAGCTTGCATTCAGCAGTGTTCACTGTTGCCCTGGCTACTTTTTTTTCCATCCCCTTCCCAGCTTTCATGGAAATCAATTAAATGTCTCTGATCAGGTTTCTCACTGTGGCTGGGGAGAGGTGGCTTTCCTACGCTCCTGCAGAGGTGAGCACAAGCCAAACTGCACTGAGGGTGCCTCCAAGCTGCCTGAAATTAGAAATCATAAGACCTCAGCAAGTCTTTTTCTCTGGAGAGAGTCTGACAGAGGAGAAGTGCCTGGATCAGCTGTGAGGCATTTGCAATGAATTGTCTCCGTACTAAATTCTGGATATAAATAATATCCCTGCACTCTCTATAAAGTGGTCCCTTCATTGCCAAACTCCTTTTAACATAAGGGGGTTAAAGACCAGGTTAACCTGGATGGTAAAAGCCAGGAGAAGCCAGGTTACTGCGAAGCACAGCTATTACATGATCACCTTTGTAGGCAGCACAAGCTCGTGTTTGCCCCGGATGGATCACAGAAGCTCTGCTGTGATGTGTTGCAGGATAACTGACAGAGAGTTGGTTATAATCAGAAGAGATGGGCAGAGATGATAGGTGTGCATGGAATGTCTTAGCTTGCAGACAGACACCTGAATTTCTCCGAAGTGCTGAGGAGTGCAGCACAGTCACTCTCAATGCAACTTTGAGGAGATTGCAAACCTTTCTGAACAGGTTCAGGAGCCAGATCAAAATGTTACAGGTCAGTATGATCTCAAAGAGAGTGTTTTAGAATGTAATTCATGGGCTGTGAACAGGAAGAACAGATTACATTCATGCTCTTTCCAGGTAATAATCATACCATTAACTTGAGGCTGAAATGTTAAAGTGTTTATGCTATCGGGTACACAGGTGTATGCCTAAGTTTTAACACTGCCAGCCACCTATTAAGGCACACACAGTGGGAACCCAGACAGCAGGGCTTGTAAAATGTGACAGCCAACTTCTGCATCTGCCCATTGCTTCTCAGCTGGGTGAATCCAAGAAGTGACATGTCCCTTCTTTCTTTTCTTTCTCATTTCTTAATTAGCTAAGAAAAAGAAAACAAAATGGCACAAGCACAACTTTTCCATTTCTTATTACCCTCTATCTCAGCAGCTGTGGGCTGCTCACCTGGTGAAGATGGCTGTGTTGATGGAGCAATTCTCATTAACTGAGGGCCATTGGTGCTAATTTGCTGGCTGAATCTTTTGTGCTGGTCAAGTGAGACAGTCTGCAGCAGGGCTATCCTGTCCATCTCTGGATGACCTGGCACATGGTGATAACCATGGCCCTGCGGAGCATCCAGCCTGGACAGAAGCAGTGTTACCACCATGGCATCATGTACTATATTGTAATGTCTCAGCAAATATACCTTGCTTTCAGGAGGCCTAATTAACACAGGCAGAGCTTTTTTTAAAAAAAGTTGGTTTTGAAAAAAATAATGAAAATTAATAACATATCCAAACCATGTTCCATCAGAGAAAAAGGAGCAGTGTTGAGTGGTGACGGCAGCAGGAGTGTAGAGCCCCCATCCTACCCACCAGATTTCTAGTTCAGGTACCCTTGTTGCTTTGTTTGAAGTATCCAGCATGCAGCTGTACTTCCTTTATGCCTGATCCATATGGAGATGTAGCCTTATTCTAATAGCAAAATCTCTTTCGGCCTTCTCTGGTGTTTTCAGACCACAGCCTTATAAGGGCTCATTCGAAAAGCCAAATTTGGACCTAATAGGGAACTGCTGTTCGCTATCATGCGGATTTCAGTTCTTTGATCCACATAACTCTTCTGAACGGAGAAGGGCCAATAATCAATAGTTGCTATAGACAGACTATTTGGTGGGATTCTCTCCAAATTTGGGTAAATCAAGTTCGACCTCCTTCTGGCTCCATCAATCCAATAGCAAAGTAGCTTAGTACTGCCCTTAAATGAAGAACAAATGCTTCTTCTGAGCAGAGTTATTGCGCACCAGTGAAGAGAGAAGGGGATAAACAAACATACAGTCCAGCTACAGCCAGTGGAAAATACAACTGGTGGCTCCACTCTCGGAGTTGTTCCTCCATCTCCATTAACAGCTGAACGCCAAATATGCAGGGGAAGATGGAGAGATGGTGGGGATAATGGCTGCTTTCTCAGAGTCTCACCATAACCTGAGCAGATGGTGGCATAAGGTGAGGCATGGTGGATGGAGACTGGTGGGGTCAGAGTCTACTGCTGTACAGGACAGTGGTACTCTAAGGAGTGAAACCTGAATACCTTTCATGTCACACTCTAAGTTATTAAGAGCAAAATCCCCTTCTCACTGACACCTTAATGAATTTGCACTCCTATCTTCCCATTCTTACTTCAGAGGCCAGCTCCTTTGCTGCAGTTCAGACTCTTCTTGTGTACCATTTTAATGTGTTTTGTACTAGTTTGGAGAAGAGGAGCATCTGCAACTGCCTTGTAGGCGTTCTGGTTTGGATCAGAAACCTGTCCACACCAAAAGATGCTTGGCTGATTTCACACCGGTAAACCGACAATGCAGTGGGTTGTTGTCAGGCTTTATTACTTCAAGTTTATTTTATATCATATGGGTAGTGCTTGGTCGGGCAGTATCAATCCAGATGGGAAAATGTAATCCACTTTTGTTTGCCTCTTGATGTAGTAGTGCTGGCTTCTTGTTTTCATGTCAGAAGAAATGGGGTTTTGTCCATTTCTAAAGTTACACTTAATGAAAAGAGAACCACAGAGCAGTTTTTACTGTTCATCCCCTCCCTTGCCCTTCAGCAGGGACCATGTGATTATCATGTCCTGCGACAAGATGTCTGTGGTGGTAAAGCAGATGGCTGCCCTGTCACAGCACGTGTCAGCAGCCTTTTCTGGATTTTCTGCATTAACACATTTTGTAAGTATTAAAAGAAGTGTTGGACAACACACTTCACAGGGTATTTCTCCAAAGGACCTCTCATGGTTGTTGAAGGCAGGCTGCTGGATGGGCCATCTGGCTCCCAGGTCACCCATTGCTTACCACAAAGCAGATACTAAAGGTATAAAAAAACAGGCTACAGCTGGAAATTTGGAGTCATTGTATGTTAACAACCTGAAGCCCAAATACACAGAGAAGCTTCTAAAAAATCACCCAGCCCTCACATCCTGGCTTATGGATGGGCTACAGGGGCAGGATCATGACAGACCAAGGACCAGAATGGGATTCTAGCTTCAAGCAGGAAGAGGGGTTCAGCTTGCAGCAAACAAAGCAGGGTGGACACCTCATAGATGGATATGCTACTCCAAAGGGCTGGTGTTCAATCCCAGGGTTTGGCAAGAATAGGAGCTGGGTGGGCTCTGTTGACAGCTGCCCTACACAGTAAACCACCTCTACCCAATCCTCCTCACCTGCTTTCTGTCAAGCCTGCCAAAACTGTACTACAAGATCAGGAAAAATAGAACCAAATTCTTCATTTCTGGAGAGTAGTGCCACAAGGAACAATCACCAGCTCGTGGCAGAAACTCACTCTGGTGCAGAACTGCCAGTGGTCCTGTTAACCCCACTGCTCTCGTGGCAAATGCAGCGTTCTCAGTACTTTAGGGCATGCACACATGATCTCTCTCTCTCCCTCTCTGCATATTGGTATTTTATATAAATCAGTATTTTCTAGTCCTTAAAAACCATTTTTCTCCACCAGCAATTCAGCTCCCATCCAGCCAAAGTGGCTCAAGGGTGGCTGAAAAAGGCCTCGACAGTGCCGCAGGCAGTGCCCCCACAGCCAAGCCCAGCGGCAGCAGGAAAAAGCAAATACATCTGGCATTGCAATTTCATGACCTGATCACATACAGATGTTCTGCTTGTGCAGGGCTGGTGTGTTTCTGTGTGTGCCTGTGTATGGCAATTTGTTCATCAGTTACATACACATAAATTTTGAAACTAAGACCAACCAAATAACCTGATAAACAATCCCAGCCACCAGGGACAGAGGAGCAGCAGACTCAGAGGTAATTATATTTACATTTCATATTTATACAATGAAAGTGTATATAGTTATCTATATAAATATATCAACCGACAGAGAAAAATATTTCTACAAATATAGAAATTATTTTAATATTTTATTTATACTTTTGTATTTATATCTACCTATATAAACATATAATTAACATTTTATTATATGTTTGTTTTATTATATATCTTTTATACTGCCCACAGGGATTATGAAACCCTGCGGTGGCTGGAGGGCCAAGGCAGTCAGTACCCCCACCCCAGGGAAAGCTGGAGCACAGGACCAACCTCACAGATGCTGGGAAACCCCCAGAGGAAGAACCATTGGAGGGTAATGCAGAATAAGCTCCATGAGGAGCCACCCCCCAGCCCCACTGCAGCCACCTGTACACATTGCTGCCTTTGTTTGCCATGGTCAAATGCTGTTACCTGTCAGAGAGAAAAAAAATCTCCCCACTAAAAATTAATCATCTCACTGTTTTGGGTAAGCACTGAGGAAAACATCCATTTTATGTACTCCAAGGAAGTTTTGCAGGTGAAACATTAGCCTAACTTTATGCTGTCCCAGCAGAAAGCAACCCTCTGTCCTCCATTAATTTTTGGAGGAGAGGATCGGAAGGGGAAGCAAGGATGATAGCAGGGAAAGAAAGGATGATAGCAAAGACTAGGTGGCAGTTGGGCTGGAGCCATTTCTCCTGCATCATGAGAAATCAAAAGCATCACAGATTATTTCAGTCCCTTTTTTGTAGGTCACCTTTAATAGAAATGTTAATAATGCTGTTATCTGTATATCTGAAATCTTATATGGCAGCTCTGTAATTCACTGTCTTTATCAGCCTTCTTTAATGTATAATTTAATGCTTGTATAGCTATTCAGTTTGGGTATGACTCTCAGAATTACTACTAAAAAATAATCTGTATGCTAGTTAACTACTTTTTATGGAAAGCATTTCTTTCATGTTATTTTAAAACCATGGAGCCGGGGGAAGTATTTTATGGACCATGGACCTCACAGGGTAGTTAATTTCTGTCTGTGCTGGTTTCCCTGCTATTTTAAAGGATGCCATTAAGATCATTGCTATTTCTCTTGGTTAGGAGCCAATTGACTCTTCTGCAGTTGCGACAAATCCTTGTGCTGTATTAAAGACAAGGAAAATAGCAAACATGGGAGCTGGATGCTGCATGTGGAAGGCAGGAAGAAGGCTCTGCCATCCCCGGCCACCCCAGGGCAGTTGCTGCTTGAAATTAGGCACCAAGCACACTGCACCTGATGGTAAAAAAACTATTTCAGCCTGGGAATATGGGGGGAAGAAAAGATGATGATGACAACTCACATGCCTGCTGTCACTCTTCCCTATCCCAGTGTCCTGCCAGCTGGGCATGGGGACCTGGCAAGCTGACATGGTCCTGTGAAAGGCACTTTCTTCCTGCAGCAGCAAATGGGACTTGGCCATGTGCATGCCATGGGCTCAATGGGGCATGTGGGCCTTCACTGTACGTGCCTTTGCTCCAAGTAAGAACTCTAAAAGCAGTAATTGGGCAGTTATCTGAGCCCTAGGCAAGCTCAGGCGATGCACTAAATATTCTGCCTTTTGTTTCATAATGAATTATTCTGTGTATCTAGAGCAAAGGGAGTTTTCTTTTTTGGTCTTTTCTCTACAGCTCGTTCCTAGCCTACTTATGGGGGTGTGTTGAAATCTTTGCTTTTTGCCTATGAGGTCAAGTACTTTAATCAGGAGCAAAAAAATTTGCGTGCTTTAATCCTAAATTCTCTGAGTGGCTGCCAAATATAATTAGAAACAAATGGTTTTATTCTTCATTTGAGAGCTCCACAGACACTGGCAGGGGGCAGAGGGAGACAACGTGGTTTGCCTGGCTGTTTTTTGGGGAGCTTGCAGGCAAAACCAGTGCCAAAAAACACGAGAGAGCCCTGCAAGAGGATGGATAGGTTGGGCAGAGGTGCAGGAGGCAGTGACAGGGGATGCAAGGCCCCTGCATGTGCCTCCCATGCCAGCAGCTTGGTAATTCCTCCCATTGGTACTGGACGCTGGAGGGCCTAGAGCAGGGCATAAACCCCGGGGAGCCATATGGCCATCACCTGCTCATGTAAACACAAAAGCTGATCATGTCAAGGTTCCAGCCACCCCAATGGGAGCTCAGTGGGGTGTAGACACCCACATGCAAAGCACTCGAGTGGTTTAGCACTCCCTGAGCTTCCCTCCACAGACTAGCAGTGGCTGAACCTCAACTGGGTGCACATGTGTTAAGGTTACAGGAACTGAATTCTGCTCCCAGCAACACCAGCTGGCACCTCTCACTGCAGATTCCACTACTCCCCTGCTCACACACACCTGGGCAGCCTGCAAATTCAACTTACCTCTGTAACTATCCACAGTACAACAGAGGTGCATTAGTTTCATGCTCATGGCATGGGACTCCACTATTGTCTATGTAACCTTTAGTACTTGGAATGGTGTGCTGGGAATGCAGCATGGCTGTCCCTAATCTTTGCCTCTTGTTCCCCATCCCAGCACTTCCACAGCTTAGCCTTGTCCTGGTGCATGCCTCATGGAAGGGACACGGCATTGCTCAATGGCACTGCAGCTACCACACCTCTGTGTGGTGGCCCTGAAATAAACTGGGACCATTGCTCACTCCTCTGGTGTTTCCCAGCATGAGGGGGCATTTGCAATTTGCCCAAGCCTCTGGAGGTCATAAGACACTTATTTCAACAAACAAACAATTTTGGCACCAAAACAGCTAAAGAGTAGCTTGCACCGGCTTGTGCAAGATGGGAAGTTTTGCCACATTGCATGACAGCCTAGCATACCCCCATGGCACAGCAGTCTCACAGCAGCCCCTCATGGAACGCAGCCCCTCACAGCATGGCAGCCCCTCACAGGATCACCTCATGGCACAGGATCACGGCAGCCCCTCACAGCATGGCAGCCCCTCACAGGATCACCTCATGGCAACAGGATCACGGCAGCCCCTCACAGCATGGCAGCCCCTCACAGGAAGGATCACCTCATGGCACAGCAGCCCCTCACAGCATGGCAGCCCCTCATGGGATGTCATCACACCACCCAGCTTCACATGCGCTGGGGCATGGCCTGCGGCAGGGGAGGGGATGGGGATACCTCAACTATGGGCAGGATTTTTTCCTTTCCTGACAAAATTGCAGAGGAAACTGAGCCACATTTGCAAATTCAGTGTGTTTCCCTCCTCTTTCTTCCTTTATTAGAGTAGGCCCTCATGGGCCCAGCACCCTCAGCCACCTCATTTCCCAGGACAGCAGCCCCCCACACTCAAGACAACTTGTTAAACACTTTTATGCTCTTCACCAAAACCAAACAGCTGTGGATCTGCTCTGTCCCCAGGAGCGGCACCAGGAGGAAAAGGAGGGAGCTACCAGGATTTCTGTGCCCATTTTGTGGTGCAGCACCCCAGGACAGGGCACACGTGCTGGCCTCACAGGCACTCTCACCTTGTGAGCACAGAGAGGTCTTCACAGCTGCCACCAAGTCCTGACTTGTGGGTCTCCTGAATGCAGCACTTTAACCAAATCACTGCTTTTTCAGCAGCCGCGAAAGTCTTCAGGAATTTGTTTAAACCAGTTTTGGGCATATTCATCCCCAGTCTGCTGGTTCTTGTCCTGCCCCAACCACCAGGACAGGACCCCTCCGGGCCCAGGCTTGGCCTGTGACCTGAGGGGCTCGTTCCCCAGGTGAGCACTAGATGGAGCATCTGACATCGTGAATACTCTTCTTTAATCCCGTAAAGGCTAAATTGAAAAGCTAAATGAAAGCACAGATTAAGCTGTATCCCTGCCTGCTCTCTGGACATGCGGTGCCTGCACAGGGGGCAGCTGGGAATGCTGCCTGGCCACAGCTACGGCTTTCCCCTGCAGGAATGCAAACCCTTAGCAGCCACAGCTCCAGGCAGACCGGGAATGCTTTGTGGTCACTCCTTTTGCGTTCCTCAAGGCCAGCCAATCCTCCCATGTCTCTCTTCAGTTGCAGAGGTGATACAGACCCATAGCGCTTTGGTTGTGTGTCCAGATTTGAGAGGGCAAACATACAGGTTCTATTGTTTTTGCTTTGGGAAGAGCAAAAAAGTGTCTGATATTCCTGGAAAGCCTGTGCGTGAGTGCTGAATTTCTGAGAGCAATTAGGGTGCCAGTGAAGATTAGCAGTGATGTCTGTGTATGATCAGCTCATCCCAGCAGCATAAACTTTGCTAAAAGATGTTCTTGAAATATTCTGGAGCAGACACACTGGTGGCGAGGCAGAAGGGCACCATTCCCAACAGTTTGGCATCACCACGGGATTCCCACTGGCCCCAAAAGGATGCCAGGCAATGCAGCTGCTGCTGAACCACTTTCCCTGAGATCCATTCAGGGCAAGGGAATCACATCCCAGGACCTCCACTAGCTTCCAGCCCTTTGTGCCCTCTCTGCCCTACCTGCTGGGGTGCAAGGCTTGCAAAAGTTCTGTGAGGTCCTCAAGGGGTGTGTGCCATGGCCCAGAAATCAGGCAACCAGATTCAATGAAATCTTTCTTCTGAAAGGAGCCCAGCACAGGGTACTGCCATATAATTGTGGAAAAGTGAGGCAACAAAGCAGAGAACCAAGAACCCTCAGCAAGGTGAACTAAACTGCAGTAAATATCACCAGATTGTGCAGCTCTACTTGCTTCAGACCCTCAAAGCTGGTAATTCCCTGCTGCTGGCAGCTGAATTGAAAAGCTGGTGTGACAAGATGACAAACTTTGTTCGCAGCACGCCAGTGGTACCACACCCTTTGTCCTCTCTCAGATCACTGGACATTTCCCTCTCAAATGCAGAAGCAGTTTTGAGTCCCTAATATGGTGACAAATTCTTCCTGAGTGTAGCTCAGCTCTCTGGCAGACCCCACCAGCCAACAGTGGGGTGCACTGAGCCCTGAGGAGGTGCCTGTTTCCTTGCAGATGCTTTGGGTGCTGTTAACACAGACTACTTCACTCTGCTGCTAGCCTAGGTGTGGGTGCACTGACTCCCAAGTGACCCCAACAAACTCACTGGGAAGTGCCCAGCCCAGCCAAGGGAGGATGCTGTGCCTCAGTGCCACTCACAGGCCAGGCTGGTCTGGCTATGAAAAGCTCCAGGGTGCTGCTCCTGGGGACTTTTTTCCAGCCACACTCTGACGACTGGGTAGGGCAGCCCAGCAGGCACCCCCAGCACAGCAGGAACAGGCAGGGCTGGTTTACATTAATCCACAAACTCGGAAGGGCTAAAAAAGCAAGGAAGCAAGAACGATGCTGGAAACCAAGTTGCCTTGGCCATCTCTGTATCTCCTGCAAAGGTCAGCAACCACATGACCACATTTCTCTCACCTCTTTCACCGGTTGGCTGTTATTTTCAACATAAAAAGAAGAAAATACCTCTGCTTGGCAAAGACAGAAGTGAATAGGGAAAAAGGTTTTCTAGAAGGCCCATCTTCTCCCATAGCTTCCCACAGGCTCACAGCACCAAGCCCAAGTTCAAGAGATGTTTGGACAACACTGGCAGGCACAAGGTGTGACTCTTGGTGTGCCCTGCACAGGGCCAGGAGCTGGACTCAATGATCCTGATGGGTCCCTTCCAACACAGCATATTCTATGATTTCATGTTCAACAGCGCTGCATCCTTCACACGTGCGCAGTGGCTGGCTCTTCTCCTCAAGCTGCTATTTCCCAGCACACAGACGAAATGGTTGTTTTTGAGACTGTTTTGGAAGCCTCATCTAACAGTGCTGTGAATCTGGTCTGTGCTTACCTGGCCGTGCACTCAGGGCAGGGATAAAGCACAAAAGCAGCCTCCAGCACTACCCATGGCCTCAGCTCCTGGACCACCCAGTGATGGGGGAGAACTCCCTGCTGCATACCTGCCTCAGAACCATGGAGTTCAGCAATGATGAGGAATTAGCGGGTGGCTACTGGGCATTCCTGTCCTGCTGCTGAGCTGTGCTGAGCAAGGGCAGTATCCAGGCCTGACCTACACACATCCAAATGATTTTCCCAGCTATCGAGACCAGGAGCATAACAGCATTTGCTGTGCTTATGGGTTCTCACACGGTCTCCAGGTTTATGGGGGCTTTTCGGACCTACCAAGGAAAACAGTAAAAATTAAGTTTGCTTGGTGATTGTTCAGCATCATCAGCAAAATTACTAATTAGCATCTGACTCCAAGACTGCAGAATCTTACCCATGTTTGAACTGGGAAGAAGAGGGGCCATTTTCAGATCCCAGCTCAAGCCTGCAGTACTGGTAGAAAAAATCCTACTTTGAGATGCAAATGGAGCAAATTTGGTACTGAAGCCACTGGCTAAGCATAGAAGTTATCCTCTCAAAAGCTATTCCTATAGTCAGCATGATCACAACCATACTTTAATGCAAACACACTGCAAAAATAGCGGGGCACTGACTGAAGATCTTGTCTCTCCCTCCTTGAGGAAATTGCAAACTTCCATTTCTTTAATCTGATCATTTGCAGGAGGAGATACTTTCTCTAGAAAAGCCAATATAAGAGGGCTGAAAGGTTGGATTGGATAATATGTAATCCAATGCGATAAGGGCTGTTTACAGAATTATTAATCAAACACAAAAGGGAACAGATAGTAACATTTTTTATTAAATATTACAGTGGATCAAAAAGTACAAAATATCTTTTGCCTGCTATGTGATTGGGAAACTATTGGCACATAATACAGTATCAAAAGCATTAATAAGTACAATTTGGAAAACATACAAAAATTGAGTGTTTATACTTGGCTCAGCTTTATTTCTGGTAGTGTTTAACGCAAAGGTTACTCAATAACCTTTTAAATGGGAAACTATATAATATTACTGGGCCATTTTTATATATATACAAATCATCACCTTACAGAGCATATAGGCTACATAACTTGAATCACAAAAAGTATACAATATTTACAACAAAAGAAAGTTAAAAAAGTATAAACAGCTAGTAGATTATGCTGCCATTATTAGAACATATTTAAAACTACGGGGCTGGGGGGAGGAAGAGGAAGAGAACGATCGAAATATCAACCGCACGTATAGCAAACAGCGCTCAGAGCAGCGCTGCCAGTGCCACCCGCCTCATACCAGTGCAGGAAGTCCCATGCTCATCAAAATCACCATGACTACAAAACGAGACCAGACATGACCTCACTGATTGCCACTCGGGAAGCGAGCGGGTGCAGGGAGCGAGTGACCCCCGTGGTCGTTTCTGGAGGTGGCAGCCCCACATGTCCTCAAATGGGGCAGAGCTGCTGGCAGAGGCAGCACAGCACTTGTGTCCTGCTTGAGTTCCAGCTCCTGACAAGCCAACTTCTCTGCTGCTGGACAAACTACTTCCCAGGCATGAATCCACTGGGCAAGCTCTTAACACCAGGCCAACTCACAGCCACAACAGACCTGCCACAAACCAGTGGCCTGTTCCTGCCCCACCTGGCCAGGGGCACAATCACACTGGTAATCAGGCCTTACTTCCCATGTCCTTCACGAAGCCTGGCCAGAAGCTACGCACAAGTCATCTGCAGCTGGGACTCTTCCTTTGGATCTCACAACCTTTAGCATCCCTAATGCATTCTGGACATAGTGTGTTTGAATTGCAACATTTCTTGGAACTGGCTCCTAGTAAATAGATTTGTGACTCTCTTGCCCATTAGATTCTGCAGTTTCCTTTACAAACCTACCAATAACAATGGTCTGATTGCACAAAGAAAGGCTTGTGCAATTTCATTCAATAATAAGGCCCCTTGAACTCAAACAATGCAAACAAGGCCCCATTTAAGACATTCAGGAAAAAAAAAAAAGACTTTTCAGCCAATAAAGAATAGTCTGTTGAAAGATTTCCAAGATTTCTATTTAGAGAGCTCTTAAACAAATAATGTATTGCTTCTGTTGGGGGTTTATGACACCATTTCTTTTCCTTAGCCCATCCTTAGATGTTTTGCCCAGTCTGAGCTTCCCCAGCCAGCAGTGGCCAATCTCCTCAGGGGACAAGTGAGGAGCCTTCTTCCCTGTCCCCCAGCCCTGTGCTGCCTCAGCATGACTCAAAAAAGCCTACCAGCAAACTCCGACAGGATGTAACCAAAAGGGACGTTGGACACTTTGCATAATCAAATGCACAACTCCAGAACACACAACTTAACAAAAACAAGGAGAAGCATTTGCTTTGCCAAACACATGACAAGCTTCTGTTTGCGTTTGCTGTAGATTTTTATACTCTCTACCCTCTTTTCCCCGCCCTCCTCCCCCCCCATCCCCAAACCCCTGATTCTTACGTGATTCAGATCTAGTGCAACTTTACTAGAGATGTCCTTCACACTGCGGCCTTTGCCTGGATGAACCTGTAGTTCTGTTTCCTGTGTGACTTGTGGAGCAGCAGGATACTCTGCACTGGCATGTCCATGTTCCAAGTTCTACTAGTCTATTTATCAATCAATTAAATATAGTTTTACCACAGGAATATAAAGTATTTCATTGAAGAAGCTGGATTTTTAACAGTAGACAAGTATATTATTCTGGTTTCCACCTTTGGATATTAAGTATGATACACTATATATTGTATTTGGCTTCATATCATGGGAAAATTTAATGACATGCCTAGCATGCAAAGTGTTTCTTAGTAGTTTTTCTTTTTGTATTGAGTACGCTGTCTTTGAGCAGTTACTGAGATGTTTTGAACCACAACCAATTTTCACATTGTATAAAGCCTCCAAGTGACACTTCGCTTTATCAATGTCTGTGCTCAGCTGCGTAGTGGTGACGTCCTGCAAAGTGAATATACATCCACAGGGAAGTTCTTTCATCAGGAAAATCCAGCCTCTCCATGCCAGGGCTTTTCCCCTGCAAAAGGACGCCCAGGGAGAGGCCAAGATCCCTGTGGGAGTGTGAAAGGACCATCCCAACCACTGCACGGAACCCCCTTACCCATTGTGAGGCACAGGAACCAACCTGAAAGCCTCTGATTCAAATCCACACTGGCTCCTCTCACAACTTCTGAAATCCTCAACATTCTCACAAATGACAAATCTGTTTTCTGCACTCCTTTTTCATCCAGCAGCTTGTGCCAGGGAGATTTTGTTTTCTAGGCTGTTTCTCTGGTAGGCAGGTGGGTTTCACAGCCTAGGTAAGATTAAGTACAACACTCGACAAATTCACAGATCACGATACAGGAAAGCAAAGCTCAGTGAGAGGGGAGAAGCAGCGTAGGAGCCATCGCAACAACGGGAGGAGGGTGAGAGGTGCTCAGCACCTCACATGGGCAGTGGGGAAAGGAACATTGTTCGCATCCTTGCACCATAACATCACCTACAGTATGTTTATAATAATTAAAAGTAATCTGAACCAGTTGCTTCAGTTTGTAAACAGTAAACATTATCACAAAAACAAAACAAAAATGCTGCTTAAAAGTATAAAGAAACTGGAAAAATTACAAACACGAAATAAAAAAAAAATTAGGACAGCCACAGCCTTTAAAAAAGTTGAAGATAAAATGATACTGTTTAATTTAAAAAAAAAAAAAGAACCCAAAACAAAAAAAAAAAAAACACAACCAAAAAACCCACCAAAAACCAAACATAAAGAGCACAGAATATACTGGACAAACAAAACTATATAAATTATTGTGACAAAATGTGACACTGGTAGTTTATGAAGTGGATATGTACACTCAAATTAAACAGTGTTTACCATTCTTTTCTAATAGTGTTAAAATGAAAAAAAATCTATTGCCGTTTTACTATACATTGCATTGATTGAATCTTTTAAAGTCAGAAAAAGTTACCCAAAAAAAGCACATCCACGGATTGTACAGATTGTCAGCCCACTTCTCCTTTCCAGGTTCATCTGAAGTCCTTGACTCATTTATAACAATGTACGGCCTCCAGTCCTTGGCTCAGTGAAAGACAAACGCAGCCATCACCGGGGTTTCAGTGAGCTCAGGACTGGGTCTGCATTACCTTTGAACATCTGCTCTTACCATGTTCAAGTCCTTTCAGAAAACACATATGCAAAATACAAAAAAAAAATTTTTTCTGAGTTTTTGTTTCTCTTTTTTCTTCTGTTTGTTTTGTTTTTTGTTTTGGTTTTCTTTTTTGCAAGGGCAGGGATAAGGGGTGAGGGGTGATGTGGGAGGCAGAATTAAAGAAGCAGTTCTGTCTCCATCAAACTCCAAGGCGGTCTAGGCGGGATACGACTGCATCCGGTCGACAAAAATACAGATCACAAAATCTGTGAGACATGGGCACAGAGGGAGGAATGTCGCTAACTGAACTTTTCTCCTCAGACCTTTATTTGTGAGTGAGGGGGTTTACAGTTTTGTGCTGGGATGTACAGAGGATAGCTGGGAAGGTGGGAACGCAGCTTGAGGGTTTATAGCAGCTAGAGGATAAATGCTGTTATGCAAAAGGTCACCATAGGAACTTCCTACAGGTGTTGCTGCAGCTAAGTGTCTGTACAGTTGCTGGGAGTTTGCGGGGGACGTGAGGAATTGTCTCTGCACCATGAAGGAGTGAAGAGCCAAAGGCTGCATTAGTGGGGATAGCACGGTCTGATTTTTCAAGTACTGCAGGGGATGAGAATACCCGGGTGGGAGGCGATTGTTCAGCCCCGTGCACAGGCTTCCCGGATACAAGCCTGGGAAGATAGGGCCTGACAGGGGAAATTTGTGGCTTTCCAGCATGCTGCCAGAATGGAGGCCATGCACTGACTTGCTACCTTCCCCCTCTGGGTCGGGAACCTTGTCTTTTGCCGGGGTCTCCTTTGGTAAGTGTATAGGAGAGACAGCTCGGATTTTTTTTTCGGAAATTACTTTGTCCAAATCCTCCAGGCTCCGTTTCAGAGGCCGTGCAGCCCCCATGTTTTGAGGGCTTGTTCTGCGGCTGATGATAGGATGCACCATCCCCTCCATCTTCCTCAGGTTCTCCAGCCTCTGGGCCTGCTGCTTCCCAGACCTATGGAGCAACTCGCTGTGTTTTTTTTGGGGCTGTCAACGCCATAGGGGACACGCGGCAAGCTTTGGTGTTACAGTCTAGGCTCACCGCCTGGCTGCTTCCAGCCTGAAACGGGGAGATCCCTTTGCATTCTTGCTGGGTCATGGATGAGTGAGGGAGACTGGAGCCTGGAACCTTTGCAGTCTGTTTGTGTATGCTCTTTGGAAGACTCAAATCTGTTGGCTGATCATCTGAAGAAGCCTCTACTGTTGCTTTTTTTTCTTGCTGCAAAGATGGGCGATAATTTAAATTTAGTTTTTCTTGGTGTTTGTGTTGAGTAAAAGTAGAAATATTTTCAGACTCTCTGAACATGTCCCGGGGAAGGTACTTTGATGTCTGTTCGTTATTAAGGTGGTGTTCTGTGTGCCTATAAAGACTGTGCAGATGAGGTGATGAATAGAAATCTGCCAAGAAAGTGGGCACATGGGAGTGCTGCAGTGCCCTTTTCTCACTCATTTTATCTTTGCAGTCCTGGATATCCGACTTCGGTAGGTATGACTCAGCAAGAGAACTGAGGTGATGTTTTGAAAAATCACAGCGTTGAGGATCCGGTTGACTTATCATGTCATGTTTAAAGACATCATTAATTGACTTCCTTTCTTCCTTGGTTTTAAAACTCTGTACATGCTGTATGACTGATGGCCTATTAATTGCTACAGGATCAGAATTAGAGGCATGGGGACCTTGCAATATGCCTGAGGGCAGTTCATCTCTGCTGCTGAGTTTCTTTTTGCTAATCAAAGGTGGAGGAGAACCGTAAGGATAGTTACATGAGAGTGTGGCCCCGCTGACCTGCGACAGCAGCTTCTTCTTTGCCAGGGGTGACATGATGCCTGGATTACCTTTTGAGTACAACAGTGGCGTGTAACTGAAAGTGGAGTCATCGTTCATGGACCCGGGCAGCTCCTTATCCTTGAACATGTCAAAGTTCTGCACCACCAGTACTTTGGGTGTTTGCTTTAGTGCATTGTGAATATCTTCGTTTCCCAGCTGGTCCACTTTCACCGTGCAGTTTGCGATGTAATCTGCCATCTCTGGCAGTTTCTCATCTTCCATGTCGCTTGGATTGGGCAGATGGACTGGGAAAGATGTGTAGGGCATTTCTGGAGGTTCACTTTCTAGGCTGTCAATAAAAGCTTTGTGTAGTCTTTGTTCAGGCTTTGTGTTTTCCAGGGCATCTGCTGGGGGTTGTAATTGTTTTGTGGCAGTGGCATCCAGCAGAGTGTCTTCTTCTGCAGACACAGATATACTCGAGAAAGAGGATGAGTGCTGAACCTCCTCCTTGGCTTTCTCACTGCTGGTGCTGTTTTCAGTCATGTCTTTCTTCTCCAGAGGCAGTGTCCGAGCTGTCTCTGGTAAAAGAGATGGAGGGCTTTGTACAGGTTGTTTCATCTCTCCCACTGTAGGGTGTTCAGGGAAGTTTTTCTGGTCTGCTGATTCTTGATCCTTCTCTTGTTCTGATGGAACCTAATGAAATGATTCAACAGACAACAGTAAGAAGGCAGCGTGTTCTGGCAGCCTATTTGTAAGGTTATGCACAGTATACTGTTGCTACTTTTAGAGAAGGAGTTGGCAACCACCTTGCTGACATGTGAAGGCTCTAACATCAGGTACTGGACATGAGCAAAGAGAAGTATCTCCTGGAAATATTAAAAAGTATGCCATCCCTATCAGAGTCATAATAAAGCATTTCAAAACAGCAGATGTTTGTAACCTGAGAGGCACTGGTGGGTTGATCAGATAGCTAAATGCTGAGGTTATATGCTCTTTTAAAATTAATTAGGCAAATGCAGAAGAGCAGATTTCATGACACAAATAATAAGGCTATAGAAATTTCTCCTGCTGGCCAACTTCACCTAAGAAAACCACACTTACTAGTACGTTTTCCTTCCCTAAAGTCTCTCCAGCATAGCTATCTGAAAATTCAGTGATCATGCAGGAGATCATTCACACCCAGTTCTGCATTCAAGTGTGAAAATGATAGAAATGGCATACTAGAAATCCCTATTGTAGGCAGCAAATCACTGCCACAGCTTAACTAAGACTCATTTTTTTTATTAATGGATTAAAATGAAGTTGTCAACATTCAGTATGTGCGTGTACCCGCTATTACAAACATGGCTTTTATATGTTCTTATCAATGGGACTGTGGCTTATTCTGCTCCCCCATTAATACAGTGTGTGTGCACCACAATTCACACAATTCATCCCATTATGTAGCTGGCTCACTGTGACCCGCAGAGGTCACCAGAGCATCCCATCTGCGGTCCAGCTGACTGACAGTCCTTTTCAAAACTGCTGTCACTCCACTCCGACATGTCATGGTAGAAGACAGTCATAAAACAGCAGCATTGTGCTTTATTATTATTGTTTTCTTTCTTCCTTTATTGTAAAGATAAGACGCACCAAGAAAGTTATCATCTAAATGCTGCTTTATGGTCAGTCGCAGGAGCAGAGAATTGGAGATGGTCCTAATGAATCTAACCCTCACAGAGATTTATTTCTTCACAGCTGCTTTTAAATATTCCTGTCTATTTGGTTGGCCTATTAGTTACAGTGTCTGTTAGTTATCCTAACTTCTTCTTTTTAAACTCATAGCTGACTTTTGCAGCCAAATACCATCATTAGGTCTTTTACAAAGTACCATGGCTTGTCTCTTGAGCTTATAAAATTACAGGCAAATACCAGACAGATGAGCAAAGTATGGAGGAGAAAAAAAAAGAAAATAATATTTAATAACTGTACATTCCACTCTTTGTTTCTGTTAAGCAATACTTTGATTGAAGTTTCAGCTATTGTGAGGAAATGTGCAGTCTAAGGCTAATAGCATTTTGTCTGGTGTCTTGTTACACTGACAATGTCATAGTGAAGGCAGGAAAACAGTGAAGAACACAAAGGCAAATGCAATCCTAATAAATTAAAGTTATATTCTCTCTCTCCATACTTCTAATGAGTTGAACATGCAGCTGAGAGGACCACACATTTGTAACCAGATTATGCTTTTCCAGCTCACAGTTTCCAGGCCACATGCAGAAACGGCTTACGTGGTGGCTTGGTTGGGGACGTGCCTACACATTTATGTGGTGGCTACAGGGCTCTCCCTCAGAGCAATACCCAATCACTGCTGTGCGTAGATGAGGGCACAGAAATGGGGCTCCACTGCCAGGGCATGGCTGTGGTACGAGAGACAAGCAACCTTCTGCCTGGCTCCAGCAGCCCTGGATTTTGCTCCACCCAAAGGAACTGAACATCTCCTGCCTGCTACACCCGTTAGATGCCACGACCTAGGCACAGAACCCTCCATATGGCAAAGCACAGATGAGTTCTGGAGCTCCAAACCCACCCAGTGGTGAAGCATCCACCCTGCAACCCCCTCACTGCTTGGGCTTTGTGTGATCACCGACCCATATGGTGACTGACATGGAGGTCAAGGTCCTTAACGACCCACCCTGATCAAAGAGGGGCAGGACATGTCTTTCGCCCCTGTCAGGGAGGAAACATTAATTTTGCTATAGAAGGTACCATTTTACAATAGGGAACTACCATAATTGTACATTTTTATTGTCTCGTCTAGGCTCCCTATGTTTCTGATAAGTGCAGCTTAGGAACTCTTCCTGCAAACCACACAAAAATAACTTCAGTTTAAACAGCAGGAAGTTTGAGATAGGGAACAACAAAAGCAAGGCAACTCAAAATGAAGGCTGTTGCTCTGTTGCTGACTTGTTATGTTTGGCTTAGCAGCAGTGGTACAGATAGAGTGTAATGTGTCTTCCTGATCCAGGACCCTCAACAGATAACCAAGGATAAAGGAATGACAAACTAAGAGAGCTTTCACTTCATTTCTCCTTGCTTTGGGCAATTTGTCTTGCAACCTTCCAGTGAAGGAAGCATGTTTATGTGCCCTCTCCTCTCGATGTGTTTTTTTTTATTTTTTTAATTTTACCCAAACAGGGTACTACTTTAAAATTACCGTGTAAGAGAAAAAAGAAAAAGTCTTTCAGGGGATTGCTCTTAAAATAGATATTAATGGTACTGTTATTTAAAACACAAATTCTTCTTTGAATGGGAGATTAAATTGTCCTTGTAAGCACAACTTAAAGAGGTAGTGGGACATTAAACCCCAAATTTTCTGTTCTCAAAACTGAGTACACAGAATCTCAGAGGCATCTGGGGTTTACAAATCCTGCATCATTTTTTAAAAACAATGAGGAGGAGGTTTGTTGATAGCTGACTCAACAAAATTTCCAAACAAGTTTAGAAACAGGACCTCTGTACCTGCCAGAGGCAATGAAGTCTAAGGAGCAGCCATAGTCTGCTGGGCATGTCATGTGTTTCGACATTCTTTAAATACTTACTTTCACTGTGGCACCTTGAAGGCTGCTGTGATCTGGCAGACTGAGGCAGGAAAAGCAACATGTTTTGCAGGGGTTATGTGTAAGGAGCTTTACCACCTCCTTCACATGCGGTGCATGGGGGGGCACAGAAGAGAATGGGTAGATGTGTAAAGGAAGGCGCTTAAATAACACCGGAGCAAAAACCCCATTGATTTCGTATCACTTAACAACACTTGAAATTTACCCTTATTTGCTGACAAATCCAAGTTCTACCATTTATCTTACTCTGTGCTGTGAACATAAAATCTCTTCCAAAGGGTATCCTATGCCTGTAAGTGATGTGGGATCTGGCCTGCCCATGTGAAGCAGAGGGATGTGATAGAGACCTATTATATTTGAATAAGAATCTCAGCTGAAAGCCATCTGCTGCTTGGGAGATGGAAGTCGATCTCAGGGCTTGGAAGGAGGTTCCCTCAAACTGTGACCTTTTAGTGATGCCTTTTTCCTGGTCTTAGGAAAACGAAGCTATACACAGTGAGAGGGTTGGGGTCATTTACCTCGGTATTTTAATAGGATGCCATTTGATGCATCACTTCACCCAGGTGACAGCGTCACAAGGCACACCGACCATCAATCATGTACACAAGTTATAGACCTTACACATTAGCAGATCTAACAAGGGGGCCCAAAAATGGAGCTGGGGTGGGCTAACCTCTAGTTTACAGAATCTGTCCTACTAGGGGACCTTGGCCTCTTAAGACAGTAGGATGTTTGTTCTCCCTGCCTCTGCAGTTCTGGGGTGTTTAGTTTCATGGCCTGCAGGACACTTACAGAACAGTAAGAGCTAGACTAAGTGAAGGGTTACAAGTATGCATGCTAATACTTGTGAATACACAGAACTGTGTAAAAGGTACATAAAAGAAAAGGCAAAAATCATTTTGGCATAATTCATTAAAAACAAAACTTAGTATAATATAATAAAAATCCCAGGGAGCAATATGTTTCCCCACTATCATGCATACATGTGTGAGTACAGGGCTGATCCAGAGGTTACCATTACAAAAATCAGCTGTGTCCAACTGTTACCACAGTATTATCAACAGTATTAGAGGTTCCTGCACCCTATACTTAAGATTAGGAAATAACCATGGTAGTTGTGTGGTTTCCCTTTGGCAGCTACTGATCTGTTAATGGTGACCACTGTATAATACAATGAGCAGAACTGGTACTAGTCAGATCCAGAGCTTGGTCCTCTGCCATCCTTGCTGTGCAATATGGAGCAAACTGGCTGCCATTCGCAGCCCAGCAAAATCCCAGCACAGACAATAGCACAACAGCTGAATTTCCATTAATGAGGAAATCGAAAGGCCAACTGGCTGGAATTTTCCAGTTTAAATTATATACTTTATCACTGGATTTAATATGATTAAAATTGTGTGTTTTTAATTGAAAAACTGAAAAGCAGGGAAGCAACAGACCTCAGATGCATCTTGGGGTTTCTGTGAATTATCTTTTTCCTTCTTGCTCTTTTGGTTTTCATTTTTGATGCGTTTTGTTCCAGACACTTTTGTTTTTGCTTCACTCTCCTGGGAACTGTTATCCTGTTTTCGAGGTTTCACTGGAGGCAGTGGCTTATCTTCCTCTCCTTTAATAAATCTTTCATATGGCAGGATTAATCTAGGGGATTAAGGAACAAATAATTGATCAGGTTTTGCTGTTCTAGCAAAGAAAAAATGTATCTACTATGAGCAGTTTACTTAATAAACCCATTTTCTTCCATGCCATAAAAGCAACAGTTTAAACTCTACATCTATAAATCCAAGTATAAGAAATCAATTTATTTGGCAAGATTATCATGTGGCATACATTCAATGGAGTTGGAGTTGGTGTGATCAATTGTCAGTAACTTTGCAGTGGTTTGTGTGGCTACACCAATTTGTACCAGATGAGAATATTAGCTGATATGTTACAGACTAATTTAAAAAAAGACCCCACCATTTATTTTTATTTTCCCTCCCCACCTTTAACAGCATGCTGCAAGCCTCAGCAAAACACCTGTAAAACCACAGCCAACTTGGTAACAGCTACACAACTTCCAGGCTGCTGGTTCCCTTGAGTGCAAGGAACGTGGCAGGGGCTGGGAGAGCTGGGCTGCAGGAACCCCAACAGGGTGGGCACAGCACCCGCCCTGCTGCCACCAGCACCAGCCCAGGACACCTGTGTAAGGTACACATACAGTGACAGTCCCCATGCTCTCTGCCTTCACGAGGGAGCCTTTTTTAAGAAGAAGGGCAGAGGAGTTAAAAATGAAGGAATTCTTCACTGTAGAACTATCTGCCACAAAGTGCATGAAATCGCTTTAAAAACACAAGGAAGAAACACAAACAAAAAATATCCTCCCCTGAAAGCATCAAACACACTGAGTTTTAATCTCTGTTTCCATTTGCAATTCTTGATCTGAAAGGAAAAATAACTGATATGATTAAAAGGGAGGGATTACATTACAATCTCAGTTTCAACTTCAGTGATTAAAGTTTTTATAATGCATTTTAGTATGATTAATGACTCACTGTGGGATTAATACAAGACTCAGACTTTAAAAATACGAACTTTACTACAGCAAACATAATTTATTAAAAAAAAAAAGACAAGCTGACTTTATGAAGAAAATGTACTTTGCTTATAAACAACATAAATCTGCTCAAATACCAGGAATCCTTAATTATCTTTAATCTAAGACTCCAAGGCAGAAATCTCTTTGGTTCAGATATTCGTTTGTTATCCTATAATCAGTATCTAAGCATGCAATTTTGATTTACATACTTAGATGTTCAAATACAGTTTAGGCTTAAGAAAACAGAAATTAGATTGCTCATGATCATAATATTTCACATTTTAATAAAATACAACATAAATTATGTTAAAATATAAACCTAATTTATGCTATATTAGAAAAAAATTCATTAACTGAGCATGCTCTGACATGGTATGTGCAAAGAGGCGTGAATAATACTTTCTAGCCCTGAATTTGGCAGGGCTCCAGTAATGAAGCTAAGCAGAGCCCACAGGGAATATTCATCTTCAGATCCCATTACAAACTGAGTTTAAACATGTTACAGCTGCTAAAACTGGAAACTGCTCCCTCTATGCAAACTTAGCAAAATAATACGTAGTTGCCAAATACCTGCTTCCCACTGTAATATTGCAGTTAATGTTTATATAATAAAAAGCATAACTAAGCAGAAGAAGAAAAAAATAATCCTGTTCATACTTGAGGCTGCTACATTTCATTTGTAAATATTGGTGAAAACACTGAATTCCTCCCTGTGCTGCACAAAGCACTTTGGACTTCACTTAGAAACAAGGTTGGGTTTCACACAGGGCAGCGCCGAGGCCGCACTGCCATGTGTTAAGTATTTAAAATCGCTTTTAATAAAAACACATTTTATTACAGCAATTGTTAGCACTGTGAGGGGAGTGTTTGACTTTGTTTTGTTTCCATGGGAACGTGTCGCCCATTAAAAATCTACATATTCCATCTGTAAAGGTTTCAGATGTTGTCTGGTGCCTCATGGGAGACAGAGATGCTCCCAGCTCCAGGAGGGAGCCCTTCCCTGTAAGATGCCGAGCGATTATCCCAGTGGCTACGGCCGGGCAAGGAGCAAGGCCTGGGCTGACGCGATTAATCACCACTCGCGTGCTCTCCGCCAAGCCTTGCAGACGTGGGACCCAAACTCCTCCTTCTGCCTTCTGCTCCTCATCAGAACTCATTAGTTTGGGTGCTAATTAGTAACCATGGCTTAAATTTCCTTTTCTGATCTTAACGGTTCATGTGGGAGTAAAAGGTTCTCATTTTAGTTATTTTTCACTGAGCTCAGCAGCTGGCAGGCTGACAGCAGTAAAAATACATTTCACATAGCCGGTCAGTGGCCTGGAGCCAGTGGCAGGAAATCTGGAATTAAACATTTCGTGTATCGGGAAGGCAGCATGACTAAGGTAAAACTGAGACAAAACACAAGGATGGCTTGTTCTAGGATTTACCCCTCCTTGTTTCAAAGGAGGGCTGACTGAGGTGGCTTTTGGGGGGCGGCTGGTGAGGAGTCGGGCAGGAACACGGGCTGCAAGGCCCCAGGGAGCAGCACGGAGCCGAGCAACACCAGCAATTGCCGCTTCACATAGAGATTTCCGTCAGTTGCAATTTTCACGGAATGTTTTTTCAGTTACCCTGTCACGGTACAACACAATTACCCACAGGATATGATCTTATCATTTGATTATTAGAAGTTTTTATAGTGCAGGAGTAATAAAGCTAATACAGCTCCCACAACATGTAAGCAGCCGGCTCACATGCCATGAAAGCAGCCGGCTTAGCCAATTTAAGGTCAATATTGCCCAACACCGGAAGAATGCGATCTGCTGTTAGCCAAATAGTTTAGCAGAATGTGACATGTCTGAAACCGGCATGAGATTTCTCTTTTTTTTGGTCAAATATCTGCAGTGCAGGTAAGATTTAATCAATCTTTGTGCAAGGAGAGGTAAAGACAACGTCCAAAAACCTGGATCCAGATACCTCAAATGTATTGTATGCTGGAAATAACAACCACGTTTTCAGTTGCTTTGAACTGTGGCGGTACTTCCCAATGGGGGGCGGGGGGGGAAGTATCAAAGTATTCATAAAAAAGGAAAAGAGGGGGAATATTTTTGTGGTCTAAAGAATACTTACTTGTAAAGCCTCCAAGCAGACCAAATAGAAGGGTCTTTATCATGATCAAGATTCCAATATTAAG
Source organism: Petroica traversi (assembly GCA_025920805.1). NCBI lineage: Eukaryota > Metazoa > Chordata > Aves > Passeriformes > Petroicidae > Petroica > Petroica traversi. The sequence goes on from JAHLSL010000047.1 coordinate 5,409,425, forward strand.
ATTAATAAAATGTATTATTTATAAGTCAATTAACATAAATAGAATATGTAAGCACTAGTGTATTAAAAAAATCTTTCCACAGGCAGCAGATTTTTAGCAGCATGAGGTTGTTTTTTTTTTTCTTCTTTTCCCCCTGGAATAATACAAGAATAACATTTTCCAGCCAAGAGCAGAAACAGTAGGGGAGTCTTTGCTATCACAGGGCTTCTTATTAAATTCAGTCACTGTGAAAAGCCAGTCTTTTTCCTTTTTTTTTTTATTTTTGTAAAAATAAAGACAACTTAAAATCAATACAAGTTAGATTAACAAATCAGTACTATACTAATCCTGATTTATTACAATCAGGAATATTAAGTTTAATCACGTATAAACTGCAATTCAAAAAAAGATTTTCCTTTAGAAAGTCCTGAATTAAATAATGGTGCAGTGCGCTGAGTTTTTAGATCTGCATCATCAGATATTATGAAAAATTCAATGTACTTCTCTGCAGCAGATGTCAGAGGTCAGCAAATCTATTACAGTAATGTAAGTAATCTGGCTTTCTGCCAACCTTTTTTTAAAAAACACTGAAGCAGATAATTTTATATTTACAAATTCTAAAATCCTCCAGGGACTGAATCTCTTTCCCAATAAAAAGCAGAAATTTCACATTAGAGAAATTTATTTCACAGTATATCAAACATGTCTTCATCATTAGTATTTAATAAAAAGAAAACAAAAGCCCTTAAATCTTTTAATAGTCAACTTTTTTTCCCCCCAGCTATAGAACTAACAATACAAGTTCTCATCTGAGCCAGTAACCACTACATGTATCGATTATGCACAACGAGTTACTTTTTTGGCTTGACTCTGCTTCACAGGACACATGAGAGTCCATCTATTTATAGGCATGATAAAAAAAAGTAGTTACAATAATGCAAAGGATCTGATCAGCCCAGAAAGAGAAAGAAAATTAAATGCTAAGGCTGCCAGTTTCCTCTTTAATTCTCCCTACTGTGTATGGGTATGACGGGGGTTCTGGGGCTGAACCATATGCCGAGGACACACAGAGTGACAGAGGGAAAGAGGTAGCTCAGCACAACCCCTACAATATTTTTTGTATTGCTGTTTCAGTGGTTTTTTTTGTTTTCTTTCTGGCAGAATAAAATATTTCAGCATGTCTCCCATTGACATCATTGTACTTTCTCCAGGGCTCCAAGCCCAACACAAAATAGGATGCACTGGAGCCTCTCAGCCACAAGAATAAGTGTGGAAAGCCTTAAAATACCTAAGTCTGTTCCTTGCGAGATGTTGCCCCATTCACATGCCCCAGGTTAAGGAGGCTAATTGCAACAGAAATGCAAAATGATTCACATTTGCTCCACCAAATGAATACAGCAACCAGTTAACCCATGGAACTCACTGCCAATGGATATCTTGGGGCCAAGGGATTAGTGAGATTATGCAAGGATTAGATGCTAATGTAAATCATGAGAACATTAAGCTGTTAGAGCTTCAAAAATGCTAAAAAGGGACAGGCAATAGGTCTCTTAAGTGGTAGGAATTTGGAAAACGCTTTCCTCCTGAGTACATAAGGCCATGGTGGCTCCAATTCCTTCCTCTGCAGGCCCTACCAGAGCTGGGGGACAAGACAGCTGGTTTTTATCAGTCCTAGAAAGCACCCATCTGCTACAGGATGTCCTCACAGCAGCCAGAGGGTCTGAGTGCAGGGCAGGGTCAGCCCCTGTGGTGCAAACGGGCCCCTATCAGTAACCTTGGTGAGAGAAACCTGATTCTTTTCCCCTAGAAAGTCAGTGACAAAAGATTCAGCTGTTCTAAGGGACCAGCAGGAATGCCTGAGCTCTGATCCCAAGAGAACTCTTTGTCTTTTTTACCCTGTGGCTTTTCAAAAGGATAAATCTTAGGGCACTGTTCCAGTGTAGGTGACGGAAACAAAAAGGGAAACCTTCAACAACAATCAATTGGTGGGGATAGTCAGGAGCAGGAGGCAGCTCTACTGGGCACCAGCGACACATTCCCAGCAAAGAGGGGAGAGGAATAACCCAAACTTTGAGGTCTCGGCTTGTTTTCCAAAATGGGAATAGAAAATACATTGAGGAAATGAAGCAGTGTGTTCCTGAAGTCTGATTTCCCTGGATTGCATTGTACAATGCAGGGGTTATGAAAGCAAGCCTCACGTGCTTTTGTGTAGAACACAATAGCAATGGCTTTATTTGCATTTGTCTCAAGTACCAAACTGGCACTTATTTTATCAGCAAAGGCAAAATATACTGGACTACAATTTTCTTTCCAAAGAACCTTCCTTCCTTAAAGAAATGACTCTTTCATCCTTTCAACAACAACTTTCCTCACAGCTCGTTGGGAGTGCTGGTAGGTAATGAGAACGGCTTACTGCTGAAAGGTGGGAACTGCAGGGCTCTAAAAATTCAAAGACACTTTGTTTCAAATAAACTGGAAATTGACATTACAAACACAGCTGTTGATTTAGCTGCCCAGAGAGGCAAGATCAGGCACTCCTTATCCTAGGGCTCAGCAGGGGCAGATGAACAATCCCAGTCTTTAGCCTTTGGTGCAGATTTACTGCATGGAAAAGAGTCAAAGGAAGGGTGTTGGGCACAGAGCAGCTTCCCCAGGTCACTCCACCAAAACCGCTATAAGACTCTGTTTTGGCCATAGTGACTATTTCTGCATCTAAAGGCATTTTTTGGTAGGTCCATGGAGTCTCTGCAATGCTTGGTCCATATGCTCAGAACAAGCTTACAGATGCCATTTTGCATTGCCTGTGGGGTGCAGGCCTCCTGGCAGAACTCCAAAATTCTGCTGACACTCCCTGGGAGCTCTGAATTACATCTTTATTGCTGAAAGCTGAACAAACTAGGGGCATTCTCTTTCATGTTAACAAAATCCTGAAGTACAAGGTGGTGAAGAAGAAGCATCACTGGGCAATCTGAGGGAAAAGATCTTACCTGGTGCTTACTCATTGGTACTGCTCCTGCCAAAGAGAATAGCACACCTCCCACTGTGAAGCACCCTCCTGGGGCAACACAGCTGCCAGCAAGGAAAAGGGGCTCATCCTCTTGTGTAAAGTCTGTCCCTACTCCTGGATGTCAAGAAATGAGATCGCTGTGTGTGACTCCTACTGACTTCAAGCACGGAGCTGGAGTGCTGGGACCCCAAAGCTCTGGGCACTGCAGCACCCATTAAGCACCAAGGCACATGTTCATGGTGGGCATGCCTGGCAAGGGCCTCTCTGCTCAGCTGATAACGCACCCAGCAGCACTGGGCAGCACACAGTATGTCCCAATTCTGCTGGGCCAAACTTCTGGGTGAAAGGGAGGATGTACGTGGGAAAATAATTCCTTGCCAGGAGAGAGATCATCTGCTTGCAGGCACTTAAAGACACTGCCTGAATGTCCAGCACTTTTGCACTCCAGGATTCCTCCTGACTCTAGTGCTGGCCAGTAAGTAGCTGAGGCTGAAACCCCAGAAATTTTGAAAAAAAATGCAAGTTCTCAGATGTTTTGAATGGACAGCAAGGGATCTGTTTTAATGGTAAAGAATTACATTCATCTGTCATCTGATACTTTTTATATTTTGGGGAGGGGGAAACTTTCTGAATTTTCAATAGTTCTTTTGTTAAAGCATCTGTTACTCACATAATTGAAAATATGTTTGCTCAGTGGTATGCTTGAGAGTACAGTTATTTAATCTTAATGATAAAACCCCGAGGACAGAAAATCATAAATATAAACCTCTTGTTATTTATCAAAATAATAATAAAAAGAAACAAAAAACGTAGAGAGATTTGAGACACCTCATCTATCTTCAGGCTTAAATTTGTGCTTGATGGAAAACCATTGAGACAATCTACAACTTGCGAAGTTTTCTGGGAGACTGGGACTAGCTGAAGTATGAGGGGGGCAGGGAAGTGGGATGAAGACAAAAATAAAACAAGGAGAGAAAACTGTTGCTTAGCAAGTTTTTTTCTTTTGGGTCAAAGAGCTAGTTGTACTTTACAGCATGACATAACATTTGATTAATTTTTGCCTGGGGACGTTATCACACTTAACAGTGTAAATCAAAATCTTCTATTAATTAGGATGTGTATAAAAAGGCAACCATAAGCAATTTAATGTAGATGCTATTTGAGCCCCCTACTTTTTGTTCCCTACAAAGACTGGCTGTTATTTCCTCCAAAATTCCACTGAAATGCTTACACGTTACGGAAGTTATCCAAATGCTTTAGAAAACCAAACAGCATTTGCATGGAACGCACGGCTCTCCTGCATATTGAATTACTGCACAATATCCTTAGGGCAGACAGACTTTACGGCTGTTAAAGGGAAACCATATAAGGGACTTATTTTGACCCGCATTGTGTTTCTGATCATATATAATTTTTATGTGAGAGATTTATAATGAAAAATGTCAGAATGGGCTCTGAACTGTACAAGACATTGCACCTTCTGAAGTTTAGGATCCTCTGCAAATGCCCAGAGGCCGCATGCACAGCCAGAATAAAACCTTCTGCAGGTCAGTGTCCCAAGTGTGGGCACAGCCACCCTGGCTCATTGTGAAGAGTTACAACCCATCTCACCTTCCTGCTCCTCCTCATGTTCCAGGTGGCTGGGTCTCTGCAGAATACTTTCCCACTCAGATGCCTTAATTTTGTGAGAGCACAAGGCCTAATAAATCTCTCTCCAGCTGGGTCTGACCAGGACAGACTGGTTTTGGAAATGCTAGTACCTTGTGAGGACCAGCACATGAGACATGCTGCTGAAGAGTAGGACTTGGGCTATGAGGCTCTCTGGGTCCATCCTTGCTGGAGACCTCAAGGGACCCCAGCTTCCTGCAGCACCCAAAGAGGCCAGGAAGCTACTGGTGTGTGGTACCATCCAGCTGCCAACACCTTCTAACAGTGAAAAGCCTGTTGGCCAGAGAAGCCAAGGGGAGTTACTGTGTGCCACTATGCACCACAATTCCCCAGCCCACGTATGTTTGTGCACAGCTTGTGCACAGGACTTGCTCTGGAGGAAACCAAGATACCAAGACGAATCACAACCAGACTTGGAGACAGAAAAAGGCCCCACCAGGCAATTACAAGTATTTCTGCTTAGTTCAATGTATTTTATTGGGAACTTTTTATACGTTGCAAACTAGCAAGGGTTTTTTTGGTTTGGTTTTCTTTCTTTGGGAAGGGAGGGTGAGGGGGCAGTGGTGTAACATTTACAAAAATTCCCTAACAACGTCATCAGCACTGCAGAAACACAGCCTACTGCTCATGCCAGAAAGTTAAAGCTGCCGATAATGTGTTTTGTATAAAAGCAAAAAGAAACCTCAAACCCTGCATGTGAAAACCACATCTGCATTATTAGGGGAAGACAGCATGGAGCAGAGCGCTTCACAGAAGAGTAGCTGCTTCTGAGAGTTTCTTGATAAGATAGAGAGATGTAGGGTTCTGACAAGGGCTGTAAGAGTTTCACAGGAATGGTGCGGGCTGAATCAGCTCATACCAACCACACACACCTCTGGCTTTCTGTGGTCATGACAGGTAAGCGCATTAGAGGAGCACAAATGAAGAAAGTAATGAACAAAACAACACCACCTTATAAGCTCTGTATGGTCTGAGCCGCGCACAGAGCAACAGCCCCATGATGGGAAAACATTAATGCTTTTTGTATCGGTAATCATCTGTAACATGAGCAATTAAGTACAGTACTAATGGACTATAGCCAAGAACCTGGTACTAATATTAAAAACTGACAGAGATGAATAGGTTTGGAAGGAAAACTAGGCTGACAAAGACATTTTTATGAAGTGCTTGGGCCTATTTGGAATAACCCAATCAGAGGCAGGTCCAGACCAGCCATGACTACAGTGACGATAACGCATTCATTGGCATTATATGAGCCTGCTATGCTTTAAATAAAAACACCCATTGTTTCTACTCAGAAACCTACATTTTAATTATTATACTCATTAATAAAACAAAAGTTGTCTAACTAATGCACAACACTTACTGAAACACTGGCAGCCTTACCTTATTTTAAAATGAAAACAGTTACTGGAAACACAAACTGCATTAATGATAAATGAATCAGTCGAAAATGCACACAAAATCTTTCTTTCCCTTTTACCAGAGAAACAAAGCAAACACTGCTCCAACTGAAGCACTCTACATACCTGTAGCACACCAGCAAGCTGCCACCACAAGCCTGCTCCCAACAGCGGGGTGCAGAGTAATACACTCCCCAAAGTCTTTAAATCTGGCTTTGTTTCAGCTTTTGCCATCCTCTGTACCATGAATCTGTCACATGGTAGCTTTGAAGAGGTTATAAAAACCTTCAGAGAAAGCAGTATTTCTTCACCGGATTTGGTAGAGAGACAATTTTGCTCTCTCCAATGCTTCTACATTGTCTTTGGGCTTTTTTGTTTGGTTGGCTGGTTAATGGGGTTTTTTTTCCTCTCTCTCTTTTTGCCCTTTGAAACTGTGTGCAAAACTCCACCTTGCGAAGGGGAACAGGAGAGGGCAGGAAGGAGGGATGGCAATGCCTGAATTGCAACATATGTACCATTCCACTCCTCAGCATTGTAGGGATGCCACTGAAAGGTGGCTGCTACCTGAACAGCCTCAATATGCTAAAGCTGATGCAAACAGCCAGTAGCTTCTCTTGGGAGAGAGCTGGTTAACACAACATGGATGCCTTGAGATCCAGTTGTAGAGATACATGGCAAGGCTAAGTCAAACAGCAGCAGCGCCAGTGAAGTCAAGGGAACTGGCTGTTCTGCCTCCAGTAAGCATGGAAAGGCCAGTGGGATTCAGAAAGGAAAAATCAGATTCACTCAGCATTTGCTTTCCAGTTCAATTCAATTTCAGTTTAGCTGTACAGCTGTACAGTTTCAAGTTTGAAAATGTATGTGTGTCTTGAATCCTGAGCGTGTGTATTCCAGCACTGCAGTTCCTAGTTTTAGATTAAATGTCATCTGAGCACTTTGGCTATAAATGAGCATTACATTTACAGGTGCTGCAGTTAGAATTACCAGCTGAAACAAACCATGACAATTTCATTTACTTTTTTCCAAGTCTGAGGCATAATACAGCTTTTCTGTGTGGAAAAAAAGCATCTAACACTAGAAAAGCAGAGACTGGATGAGTTACTGAGGTTTTCTGCATATATACTTCGGTTTTTCAGACCAGATTCAGTGAAGAGCATTTTAGGTAAGCTCAGGGCTAACCTCAAAGTCCTGCAAGACTTTTTCTACAAATGCCATCTTTTGATAGCCTGCCAGGGACGTGGAAAATTAGGTGCTGCCTCGTATCAGACCTAACCCAGAACTACATGACAGACCAGCATCCATGAACTCAGATTTGAGTTCTTCAGTGTATTAAGACCACTCTAACATAAACTAGAAGACTTTTTCCTTAGACCAGATAAAGTCAAGCAGAATAGCTTTTGGGTAGTCTGTAAAGGCTTTTCAATCTGGAAGGCATCCCAAGTCTGCTCAGGTTTTCCAGTGAGCACAGTGGGTACTGTAGCACTTCACAGCATATCCAAGTAACTGCTGAGTCAGTCACACATGAGTCTCTGTATGCATGGGAGTGCAATGCAATGATTTTGCATATAAAAAACCCCCAAATCACTAGCATTGAACATTGTCAGGAAAGCAGCAGAGAGAGATGTGTTCATGGAGTATTTGTGAGTGGCTCATTTATTTTTCCACAACTACCAGAGATGTGCTCTCTCAGTGACTCTAAGGTTTCAACACAGAGTTCAGCAATGCTCCCTCTGCAACCCAAATCCACAGAGACCTAATGCTTATGTGTGCCTGGGTCTCCTCTGTCAAATAACATCCCCATAAAGAACATCTGGCAAGGGAAAAGCCAGACTGCCAGTTGGAAACCCATCAGCTGGCTTGGGTGCAAGAGGAAGCCCTGAGACTCTCAGGGCTATAATGACAGGGGTAGAAGAACTGAATACCCGCAATCTGATGAGTCAATAAAACTATCTATAACATTTGTCTGCAACATGAAGGCAGGGAAAAGCCCTGTCTGACATGCACAGCAATTCACTCATTTTGCTCTGCTGCTTGGCTCAATCTCCAGAAAGCTTCTAACATTTATAATGACATTCATTACATGCAACTGCTCTGTTCACCCAAACCCTCCTGCTGGAGATGCACCTGTACATGAGCATGATCAAAACCCCAGCCTCCATGAGGATGGCAGCATCTCTCTTGGAGAGGTTGACACATCAGGCACTAAGATAAGGAGAGAAACTGCCCATTGAATACAGCTCTGCTGTGCCATCTTCTGCACAGGCAAGTACAATCTCTTCCTGAGCCCACCAAAGTAACTGGTTTATGCCCAGGAACAACAGACTGAATTTTCCTTATCTGAGCCGAAAACTGCTGAGCTTTCATTCACAACTGCTTGTCTAAGGAAAAAAAAACCCAACAAAACAAAACAGAAGAAAAAGAAAGGGAAAAAAAAAAGGTAACAGAAAAGGGAAGAAAAAGGCCCAAAAGTTATTTCTAAAAACCAAATCAAAACAACATTCCAGCTCCAGTATTTTATTCAATGTGTGCTGGCTTTACAAGCCCTGGAAGTTATTATCTACATGGGAAGAATAAGAAATTAACAGTTCTGACCAGCAACATTGGCTGCAGAGAAAGTGTGTTTGGCAGCAGCTTGCAGGCAGGGAGGAGGGAAGGAATGTCATGAAGAAGTGGAATGCAATGCTTGGCATGACCTGCAACATTAACAGCACCCTGCATTATGGGCCACCCCATTATTTTGATCAAAACCACAATTTGATTAATTGATATTCCTAAAGAATGACAGAAGACAAGTATTTGCATAAATTACTCCTGTTTCTAATTTTGACTTGAGTATGTTTTCCTCAATTTTTCAGCTTCTTTAACTAGAAAGCTGTTGCAAAAATTAAGATATATACCAAAGAAAAATCAGATGCTTTTAAAAATTTATTTAGTCACTGGAGACAGGCACTCTGGTTTAAATTACAATGGATTATCAGACTAAACTGTTGAGGAAATATTTACTAAATCTTTAAGAATACTGTCTCTCTTTAATTCTTTATAAAATGCTTTGAGGGCTTTCCAAATTCATTTTATCATTATTAAACAAGCATTTCAGATTTGTTATCTTACCTTTCATAATGTCTGCGAGTACATGTAGCAGCACTTGTGCTTCCAGGGTTACCACCTAATTCATCATAAATATGTTTCCATTGTCGACGAGCTGTTATCTGTAAAAACGGCAATGGAAATTTTAGTCTTGCATCTTTACAGATTCTACAGCATTTGAGTTCACAACAACAAATGCATGGATGACACTTTCAGACAGCATGTATTACAAGCACTACAAAAGCCCCTATATTCTATATAAAGAAAATCTAGAGAACACAGAGCTTTGAGTGTATTTTCTTTTGTTTGTATGTTAACACTATGTCTATTTTCTTTCTCTCTAAAATGGAGTGATCTGACTGATTCATTATCAAGTCACAGGCAATACAGACTCAGAAAGGATAATCTCAATCAATATAGGGTCATTAACTATTAGAAGTTATGCAGACAAACCCCATGGTGAATTATGAAAATGAAGTTCAAACCATACTCAGCACAAATAATGATTACATAGTTATTTTAACTGAATTAGAGAAAATAAATCTGCTGCAAAATCCAAGTCCACCACAGAATTCTGTAAATCCACAAAACCATACCCCATAACTCTATATGTTACAAGCTGTTTATTTTTATCCATTTATATCTGTAAAATACATAGCTCAAATATTAACATTGGACTACATGAAGATTCCATTAATATTTGATCTATATATTTTACAGATATAAATGGATAAAAATAAACAGCTTGTAACATATAGAGTTGCATACCAAGGTTCTGGGGGTTTTCTTTTGGTACAGATATTAGGATTATACAGAATAACAGATGGGAGACCTGGCAAAAGGATTGTTTCTGAACACCACTTCATTATTTTATATATTCCGCTATATTTAAAACTGGAAGAAAAACAGGAATTGGACAAGCACAACGGATCACCCTTGTTTGCCTGTAGCTCATAAAGAAGGCCACAAGAAAACCGTGGGGGCAATCTGGGGAGAATTTTGTCATTTTCTGTGGAATGCCATGGATTTTAATATATTCAGGCCTGGAGGCTTCTTTGAAGTTACCCACCGAACAGTCAATGGCGTTTACTGAGGAGCTAAAGGCAGCAATCAGAAGAAAACAAGTACCACAACTTGCAATCTGAGGCCTGTAATTTTAATATAGACAAGAGGAGATAGGTACCATCATTAAATATTACAGGGTAAGAGGTGTTTCTGTTTCGTCCAATATAAAGGGAAAATCCTTCCTTTGCAGAAATTATTCTCCAATGCGAAAAGCATGGCTTGGAGTCTTATAATTTGATAACGTTACAATTCATTCAAATTTATTGTTTGCAGAGTTCTCCAGAAAACAGCAGTAGCTTTAACTCACTATTAGCACCTGAGCATAATTTCCACCTATAGATACTTTGGGGAAAAAAAAGTGTTATATCTTAAACTTTATATAAAGCTAAATGAGCTGACTTAATTCACTAATTTTATTATCTGTCTTTTATAACAAACTCAAAGTCTCCCAGTAAAAGGATTCAAGCAATTCAAGGATAAATTCCGCACAAGCAAATTAACTCATCTGATGATAAGGTTCATCCCAAATCTGTTTTGTTTCAGTTCTTATGCTGTCTCTTCCCCAGGCTACCCACACTTATTATTACTAATAAAGTGCTTTAAGAACCAGAGTCCTAAAGAGCCATAAAGAACATCACATCCTGAGAATATGAATGGATGCTCCTCATGCAACCTAAAAGGTCAAATGAGAATTGGATCAAGTATCCTGCTGTGGAGCAACGCCTGGATGGGAAGCTACCCCTGGTCCTGCCTCCTACATTCCAACAGTTCTCAGGACAGACAGAGGACAGAGGCGTGGCCAGACAGCCCTTGCTTCCTCAGAGCTCCCAAAAAATCATAGATCCCTTGAGGACTTTTAAAATTGAGCCTCAGGCAGGCTCATGGACGGGGGAATGAAGGTATACGAAGCTGCTCTGGCCCTCTGACAAGAACAAGCCGGCTGGGCTTGCAAGGCTGTCCAGGACTTGAAGCCATGGCCAAGCACAGGGATGCAGTGCAGAAACTTTAAATGAACTAGTTAGCAGGAGGACTACTGTAAGTCCCCCTTATAAACATCCTCATGTAACTAAGAAGCATGGTCTCCATTTTCAAAAGGAAAACTTTAGAGCCTCAGTCTCATTAACCATGAGCTGACTAGAGTTGATACTCAAGGTGGAACACTAGTAAACACTACTAAGGGGGAAAGTGAATCCCTTTGAAGTCCATGGATCATTTTCCGTATGTCTTTCTTTTAAGCTGCTCAGAATAATAGTGTTTTCACAAATATTTGCCCAGCTTTATCCAATTCTACATCTGCAATGGACCAGAGCTCCTTGACAATTAGCTGAGTTTTGCCCTCCCACATACAGAGCTAAGTTTAAATTTGACTTTCCCTGAAACAATTGTTATTCTAACAAAGCCTGGGGTTGAGTTTTCCCCTGCTCTGGAAAGTTTATTTTTTATGCTTAATAAACTTCAAAGGACTAAAGGAACTGGTTAATCACATCCTTAAACAATCTGAACAAAATGCTTCACTGAGGAGACTGCACCGTTGTCATGCAGGGCAGGACTGCTCTAGCTGGATATCCACGCTGACTATATCCAAACTGAGGACTGCCTTCCTTTTTCATACAAGTTCTTCCCAGCCACCTCAGTGACCAAACTTCCCAAGGAGTCAGGAAAGGGTAATGCTTGGCAATGCTTTGATTATGGTTGTGGTTCCTACCAAAAAATGCCTGCCTCTGCTGCTTTACGTTTCTGATTTGTTTTTCCTTACTCCTGATAGCATATACATTGCTTCCAGTGACTGCCAAGTTTCTGGAAGTACAGGACGGTTCAGGCTCACCCATTAATCAAGGCAATTTCACAGGCCAGAGTCATCTCTAAGAGCTTCACATTCCAGTGCTGGCTTTTTTAAAGCAGCCTTCTGGGTTGCAGAGCCTTCCTGCAATTTGCTCCAACCTTCAAAAGAGCTTCAAAATCCTTAAGCTGGGCCCACTGGAAGTCAGCACCTTTGAAAACCTCTCCACGACATCTTTCCCAACCAATGGAAATCAGAGTTAAGCAAAGAGGCTGCCCTGTCCAGGGATGTAAGAGCAGATCTGAACTGGTTCCTATACACACAGTACTATGCAGTGACTGGTAGTCAAGAAAAAACAAATAAAAGCAATGATCTTATGTGTTAACGCAGAAGGCTGTTTACAAACATGCTTTTAATGGTGTCTTCTGCTTTGAGAAATCTTAAGGTCTTCTGCATTGCAATCCTAGCACCCTTCCTTGCTTATGGCTTATATCCTGATGCAAACATAATAGGGGATTTTCTGGTCATGGTTACATGATGTTCACAGCTTTCTTCAGAGCTCTGGGTATTAGCTCTGTATGAATCAAACCCAGTTAGCTTTGCATTCCACTGATACACCAGTTTCTTCGGGCCTGCCCAGACACAGGACTGATGTATGTGTTAATCACTAATTTTTAAAAACTAAAGCACTTTATTGTTGCTTCCAGGAGGCAGCAGCTAAATGGGATCCCACTGACCTTTGGCAAAATCTAAGCTGCTACATACTCTAGTTTAAGCTACACCTAATTTTCTTTATACCATTTATCTTTCTAAGACATCTCCAGGTAAAGTCCATTTAGCTGCAGGGCCTTCTTGCAAACATGCAAAGGCACTTCTTTTATGTTGTCTCAAAAGGAAAAATACTACTTCACAATTTGCCAAGGACAACTCTTTAGGTAAGTCCTGGAAGTTTTCCATCTATGAACTTCTGCACCTTTTACTCACTTGACTTAGGATGACAGAGAAAATTCCAGGCAACTGCTGTTAAATGCCACCACAGCTAAGCCCCCTACAACATGGCATAATTTCATATTTCATCCAGTGATCTGGGGACATTTTAAGTCATTCATACTGTGAAGGTCTCCTATAGACAGTGCTTTCCAATGCACTCTCCTATTACTAGTAACAAATAAGCTCATCTCACATATCTTTGTTTAAGAGAAATAGGATTCCACCAACTACAAAGAGACAGCTTTGTAAGGCCATCTGCTAAGGCCTTAAACCAGTTTGTAAGAGTCGTTGTTTTTATTAAGCCTGTATTATGTTCAACAAGTACAAAGAGTGTGGTATTACACAGTTATAGATGACAACTAACTAAGAATCAGTAATCAAATTGAGGAGAAATGCCTCTCATAAGTACTCTAAATGGAGGGCACTTAAATACGACATACAATCATGACTTTACACTATTAGATATCCCAAAAACATATCCCATATGCAAAGGTAATGCTCTCTGTCAAGCCTCACTGATCCATTCCAGCCCCTGATAGGAGGAAAGTCAGATGGCTAAGAAAGTTGTTCTCTGCATCTCAAATCCAATCCCTGACTTTTCTCAGTCACTTTTATATTCTTAACTGACAGGACAGGACTCAAAAATGTTGCAAAAATCTTCTGTGAATCTGTGCAGAAGCTGAAAGACACTGCACATGATCCATGCTTGTTTCTCAAAAATGTTTTTTAGACTCCACCAAAACATCTATATATGAACAAGGTGGACAAGGCAGTGGATAATATTAAAAATGGGCAGACTCTAATTGTTCTGCCAAATAAAAGGATGTAAGGTTTGCAACAGCTTTAATGCCTGTAAAAAAACAGTCATCTGACCACTTTAAGTTTCCATATGTCATTTTAAGCGATCTTTTGTCTGTTACCTGTTCACAAAATGGCTGTCACACGTTGAAGTCAAGAATCTACTTTTAAATATTATTTTCTTTACAATACTTCCAAGAGAGAAGACCTATTTTTATCTCAATGCACAAACTAGAAACCTGTGAAATTTTAAAACCAATTAAAGACGATGAAGTCCTTGTAATGGTTTGATCAAGTCAGATGGAAGGGGCCATAGAGATAAATGCATATTAACCAGGGCAGGTTTGAGAAAGCTGTTGCATTCCATGAACTCCTCATCAGTACAGAGTGGCACTGTGTGAGAGTGGTGGATTCTGCTCAACATTGAATTAAAGCACTCACTGGAAATTTCTGCATCTAAGTAGACCTGCCTAAGATCCTAGAACTGATAACTGAGGTCCATGGGTCCATGTCGCCCCTACCATCCACTGGCTTGTGAAAAATCAAACAAATAAAACACAAAAGCTTCTCAGCACTGCTTGCCATTATAAAATATATACAAATGAATGAGGTTGGCAAACTCAATAAATATCAACTGGCCATAAAATAATAAAACCCAAGGTGAGCAAAGGTCAAAGTATTGCAACAGCTATCTATATAATACTCAGAAAATTTGAAGCAAAGGCAGATTCATACTGAGGATGAGACTGTTAACAGAAGAGAATGAGGTCTTGAATCTTCATTTTCCATATACAACTTAAATGGCATCACAACAGTCCTCCCAACTTCACCTTGCCTGCAAAGAACTCAGCCCCACATCACAAAAACAGGATCAGGCCCATCATTTCAGATACAGTCACTCTGCAATGAAAGCTGGGCTCACAAGTATGTCAGAGGGTGTGAGCTGTGCTTGCCTTGCCATTAACTGAACAGGAAGCAATTGCTTAGTTTACTCTCTATGAAGAATAACTACTGCTGGTAAATTTTCATTCAAGGTGACAAATGCCCTTAATCAACAAAGAACATCTGTCACCGAGAAAAGGACAGGAGCTTTGAGATAAGTGTGGACTGAAGCTACCCTGGCTGACATTTTCATGTCACGTGTCTAAAACCTGGGTCTCTGGCCTTCTGGTCATGAATTCACATCCTATCCTTGCTCTGCCTCAGGAACAGAGGCTCACCTACTCCAGCTCATCTAAATCCATCCCTCTCCCTCTGGCACTCAGGTCTCTCCAACAAGCCACCACTTTGGCATCACCGCTTCAAGCAAACCTGAAACATTGCTGTGAAAATTACTCGCCTTCCTGAGCACTCTGAACAGGACACTCTTCCTTTAGTCTCCTTCTGGCCTTCCCTGGGGTTCTGGATCAAGTTCAAGATTTTAGCCCTCATTTTCATTGCACTTTACAACTCAAGCAATTACTGTTGGCTCCTAACTGCTGTAACGAACAATCAATCTATGGCAGCTATTCATTCATACATACCCATGAGCATGCCTACCTACACACACCCTTGTACATAAGCGTGGTATGTGCTGATTAATGAAAGATGGAGCAACAATAAAAGTCAAATCAGGCATGTATTTTTTAAAAGAATGTTAGATTTCACGTTTCACAAAATCCCAGGCACACCCATGCTAACCAGCCCAGGCTGCTGATGTTCAGAAAAATGTGCTTTATTGTATGGAAGGAAAACAGTGAGTTTTGCATTTATTTCAAATTACTTTCAGTTTCTTGATAGTGCATTTCTTCTTGGAATTTCTCTACAGCACAGATATGTCCCAGATTACTTAGTAAATAAAGTAAAAGTAATTTCTTTCATCCAACTGTGGCAGGAACTGAACAATTTAATCTGATCTTCGTGTGCAAAGAAAATATTTCCAGTGACGACATCTTCCTATGTCAATTGTTTTTTATTACAGATGTCATCTCAATGTGCCATATTAATGCAGCTCTTTCTTCTCATTTCAAGATTTTAATCTAAGTTTGTAGCTCTAATGTTTTATTGGTTCAGAATACATGCTGTAAAATCTGTGGCCATCAAATTTTCCTGTAAGCTAAAAATAAACTGTTCTTGTCAGATTTGGCTAACTGATAAGAAATGTCAGAGAATTTTCTGAATTACTTTGGTAACTTCCTGTATATGTGGTACTGATCCTTGTCTAATAAAGATCTTTTACATTTGGTATAAGGGAAATTTTGCAGCTTACTATTCCTTAATGGACAATGCTGATTACTTTTGAAAGCTTTTAATACATTTCCCATATTAGACATGAACAAACGTCAGGGATGTTGCCAAGTGATATTTCTTTTATGCAATCTTGGCTTGTTGTACAATAATAGCCCTTTCTCAACATGGGAAAAAATTACAGACCTAACTAATTTCCTTGACAGGGAAGAGTTACATATGTTTTCCACTTGGAGTTTTTACGACAAGTTTACAATTTTGCCCAATCTGGAACTAATTGGGACTGTTTCCAAAAATGGTTCAATAAACCCACAATGAGTACAGCTCGCCTAAAATGCAGCAAATGATTGTTTGCTTTTAAATTTTTTTTTCTAACAGGGAAAAGTTAGATTGCACAATTATTTCATTTAAGTTACTTAAACACTTACTGTTTCATATCCTCCCAGTTTTTGAGCAGCTTGAAACATAGTCCAAAGGTTAACTGTTAGAGGGACAATAAGTATTTAGATAAGCATTGCATTAGCCAACATATTTCAAAGAAATGAAAATTAAACAGTTTTAAAAAAAGAAAAACAGAGGAAAAAAAGCTAACAGCCCCTGAAAAGTTCCTGTGAAACATTTTCCAAAGAGGTATTTACATAATCTGAAAAGTAAATATTAGCCCATACTATATATATTTTAAATTACATATAAGAGAACACACTTAGAGATTCCTTAACAGGACTGGAAAAATATACTCAGAAAAAGGTAATGGGCTCATTTGACTTTGCCGATAAGAGACACAGTATAATGACAGTGGCATGTTTCCGTAACTTTGATAATAAAAACTACTAATTGGGAAGAATGTTACTTTTAATTATTTGTTTAATACTGGTTTCATTAGCAAGCAAGAGCCCCACACTGGCTCACAGAGCAGGCCTATCGATTAGACAATATCCAATATTTACTGCAGCTCAGATAATGGCCTCTATAATCAATGAACAATAAGCTGTGTTCTAGTGGGCCCTGCGTGAGTGAACCCAGATGGAGCACGAATGAACATTACTAGAATAATTATGCTGTGGCTGGTTGTGCCTTGCCCATGGCTGTGGGCTAAGAGGCACAGAGGCAACTCAGTTCCAAAGATCTGTTGGGAGAGAGCTGTTATTTCCTGCAGAACTTCCCTCCTTTTGCATGCTTTCCATCCCAGCACCCTGTCTTCATGGGGCCACTGCTTGTGTGTCTTTTTTATTTTAATTTTTAATTTATCTCATATTTAATTGTTAGAAGAAAAATTCATGTCATCCCTATTAAAGGCATATGCACAATTCCACCAACAGTGATTCCCCACAGACACACTACAAATACTTGAGGTCAGCAGTAAAGCTGTGGACCATGGAGAATGGGATATCCTTCTCTGTGGAGGGATGCTCTGCTGCACTGTATATACTGCCTCTTCCCAACTATCTCTTTATATTGGCAATGTTTGCACAAGTCTTGCTGGACAAACACAGAACCTCACCCTGCAAACATTTCTGCTCTTCTCAGCATACTTACTCTTGGTATTTAAGTATTTGTCAGATCAGGGCCCTACTACATAATGAATGTCAGGTAAGTTTCAACATCTTTCACATAAATGTTAGCAGCGGGCACTAACCCCAGTGGGCAACCTCAGAAATAATATTTTAGCTTGTCTTTTAAGCCCACCCTGTTTCCATGCTTGAGGGAATGAAGAATAATATGGGGGTGGGGGAGAAAAAAAAGATAAATTTCTTCAACACAAAATGTTCTGAAAGCCTCACTGAATCTTGTACTGCTTCAAAGCTACCAAGAGCTTTGCTGAGGCCTTGATTTAATCTGAATCAATGCATAATGCAACGAAGCTGTTCATAGTACATTAATTTTACTCCCATTTCAAGCAGCCAGTTTTCAGACAAACACTGTAATCATTCAGAGTTATATAAGTTTATAATGGCTGCTGGAGGCCTGTTGCAATCAGTGCCAATTGCTATTAGGTATGTAAATTGTTATGTAAAACATACAGGTTTGACATTCTTCATCAAAATAACACATGGTTTTAATCTAGGAGATAAATTAGAGTAAATAATATTTCAATCCATGGCGTTTTCCCTTTAAGAAAATAAAGTATCATTCAATCTATAGATAAGGAGGAAAAATACCCCCATTTACAGCTTTTGTTGGAAACTGTGAAAGATCTACATTGTGCCGCAATATTTATGCAAAATTTAGTTTCAACTGTATCTTCTCCACATACAATTGATTTACAGATTGTGGCACTATAAACTGTACATGCCAAAGCAATTCCAAACACTGCATTCTGTATTAAGCAGATACAGTCTGGTTTTATTCTCCAAAGTCAGTAATTTATTAACTATAAACACATTTTGGGACTTAAAAACATGATCCCTTTTGTGCCTTTCTTGACCACCTTTAAATGTCTTCCTTTATTATTTGCCCTTTCATAAAGAACATCTGGGCACAATAAAGATACGTCATACTATTAACTCAGAAGAAAGGCATTACAGATGCTGCAGTTTTTCAAAACAGAAAACTAGAGAGTCTTCAACATGCCTATTTCTAGTCATAATCAGCGGATTTAAACCTATAAATATCTGGCAGCAACTACCCCAGAAGGAAGAGATGCAAATCTAAGCATAAGACAGTGAAATGCTTGGACTAGAAAATGTGCAGAGATAAACATGGTCCCTCCCCATCCATAAGGCTTTAAAATAGGTTTTGTGTGCAACTGGTTTCTCCAGAGAAGCCAAACCATTCTAAAATGTCAGCAAGAAAGTGAGAAAAAGGATACTTACTCTGCTTAAAACCTAAATAGGGTATTCGTTCAATTGGTGTTTTCCTTTCTTTCATATATTTATAAAGAGCCACAAGGAAAGCCTGCTCATCAGCTCTGCATTCTTCACCTACGGCAATCTTTGATTTATCCTCACTTGAGCCTTTCTTACAGTTGCTGTTGTTACTCTTGGGTTTGGGCAAAGCTGACTTAGCCTCACATTTTACCTGGGAAAAGAAAAGATGTCATATCAGATCTGGGTAACCTTTCATTTTCACTTAACGAATAAATACCCTCTCCTAGCAGAATGGATTGTTGAAAAAAAATGAAGGCCAAACCATGCGACTGTGTTTGAGAGGAAACAAAGGAAGCTATTTATAGAGCTAAATGTCTTGTTCTGAATCTTAGTCACAACATTTTTAAACAGCCACATCTTTAAATCATTATAACTCACTGGTAATGCTCTGCAGATCTGCATTTTTATTACTATACATTGCTTTGTCACAGCTTCCATCTCTCACATACACTCGCCATTAGCATCTCTAATAATAACACTTGTTCCAGGATTGACACTGAGCATTGTCAACTCCCATAGACAACCCTTGAAGCTGAGGGTGCTCAGCCCCTTCCAGGAATGCTCAGCCGCCAGTTCTGAAATGACTCGTTTTTCTCTCCTTTGGCCCACCAAAATAGATGCAAACCTTGGCAAGTTTTATCCAGGCAGAGCCCTCAGCACACGAGTAGAGGTTCTGCTGTAGCACAGACTCATGTCAAGTATATTTGAGCACCTGCTTAAACTTGAGCACAGCCCAAAGCATTTAAGCAGAAGGGAGCAGCTGGTAGCTGGGGTCTTTCCTGGTAGACATTGGCATCCATAATGAACGTAAGTCCCAGAGCTCCAGGTCTCACACTTTACCTCTCCTCCGTGCTCATATATGGAGAAAAATACCAGTGAGACAGGCTTAATCCTGCAGCCCCTCTTGAAGATAACCCTCTCACTGAATCAAGCAAATTACAAATCGAGTATTCACTTAAAGTGAACATCAAAAAAAAAAAAAAAAAAAAGCAGAAATCTGTTGTTTAAGAGCTCTACATGACCAACACATTGGGACCATAGGATCAATAAATTTCCAGTGAAATACTGGAAGTTCTCTTATACAAGGTAGTGGAGATGGTTACATGTATTTTGGATTTGCTCTGAGTGGTGCCAGGAGCCTTCTGGTAGTTTCATATCCCTTTCACATGTCCTTTGTGTTCCCAGAGGGAGCAGGGAGAGTCTAAGAGCCAGTATTTGGTATTTTAGGAGGACACCAGAGGAGAGCAGGGTATCCTGCTGTGCAGAAGCTCTTGGTCAAGCAACCATGGACCCTCCTTCAGAAGTGTCACTTCTAAACCAGGTGCTTTCTGAATACTTGTTGACAGTTTGGAAGCAACTGCTATGAAGAACACTGTGTAAGTGCTTGTAAACAAACAACAAACATATCACTGTAAAGACCACAACCTCAGTATGCTTATTTTATCTTAACGAAAGATACTCTGGCATTTCAAGATCAGGGAAGGCAAATTCTTTATACTGCTCCAGGTATTAACTTTGCAGAGGGTACTGAGTCCAGGTGGTTCTGCTCCACAGTTTTCCACAGATGCTGGACAAAGCAATGGTAGCTTTTAAGCAGAATGGACAAATTGCCACAATATTCCATGGCAACAGATGCTGCTGAAAAACCTCCATACTGGCGACTGGAAGGTACAGGCTCACTCCTCCTGGGCCATGCAGCAGGCACCGGAAACTGGACTTGCTGCAGGATTTTCTTGATCACTTGCTGCTGAAGTATGTCCAGTGTACTGCTTGATATTCTCCAGTTGCACAGTTTAAAGAGATGTTTTCTTCCTATAGCACAAGACAGCATCCTTTGTGCTTTAGTAACAGGTATGCTTGTTGAATGAACTTTTGTAAAGATCATGGGTTTCATCCAAAAGTCAGGAGAGCTAACAGGGTTTTTTTTCCTATTAAATGAACTTTGGACTTCCTCATCCACTTTTCAGGTCAAAGCTGTAATTCGCTGACCTTTTTTACTTTGACACCTCACAAAAATTATTTAACAGCTTCCACTTATAAATTTTATCTTACATTGTCATACATTTCAATGCTTCACCAAAAACTGGGTTAACACTTCCAAAAGGAATGCACGACTTCAATAATTTTAGGATTTTTAACTAGATTTTCAAATTTGGAACCAATTCACTGGATCTGGGAACAATTTTTTAGTTTTGACACCAATTTGTCTGGATTCTCTTTCTCAAACTGGACAATTCAGAACTATGTTTGCAAAGACAATCTGGGCACGAACTCTAAGAGAAATCAAAACTCGCTGCTGTGAAGGCAAACTAATGGCAAGAAACTCTGTCCTCAAGGAGAAAGGCAAAGTAACATCAAGAAAGCCACCAGGATGGGGAAAAACCCATGGTACACACAACATTCCTCTCTTTGTCTACAGAGAAGTAAGGTCAAAGCCCCTGTGGAACTCAGAAGCATCAAAATGTGATGGATGGACTCCAAGCAGTGTCAGGTTCAACAAAGCTTTGGTGAAGGCCACAATGCTTCATCTGCTCAGCATTTGAGGTCCAAGCTTCACTTCTGGAACCTCTTCACCATCTGACAGGCAACGTGGATGAATGCCATGACCAATGATTAATGAGAACAAAATGGACCAAACGCCGTTCTGGGTAACACCAGTGTAAATCCAGCATAAATATATCAAAATCAATGAGAACGATGCCAGATTTGCACCAAGCACCACAAACTGCCCTTCTCTTTCAAAACACAAACCCAGTGCCAAAGGTGGGTTAAGCTGGGCAAGATGGGGGTGCACTGAGATGGATGTTGAAACATCTGACCATCTCCCGCTGTATGTTCCACCAGAGGTGGATGATTCATGACCAAATGGCCAGTGAACACTCATGGGTACAACCGTGTGTTTGTCTTCTCCTGCCAGAGGTCACATACAACACAGAACAGAAAAGACCTGTATTTTACAGTTTCCATCAGATAATGGCCAAGGCACTCAGAATAGATCTCCAGGTTTGAGAGCATGCCAGGCCACCTGTGGCCACAGAAAAAGCATATCCTGGCAACTTTTAAACTAATTTCCCAGATCTTGCTGTACAAATGAAGTGAGAGGTTTTACTTCAGCATTTGTACTAGGAGATGTAATGAACAGATTCACTTGGGGACAATTTCCGTGTTTAACAAGTTAATCCTTTCAGTTCCTCAAAATGGTCAGATCAGCCAGTTTTAAAAAGCTTTAGAACAAACTTTGAAATGGGAACACTCTCTGGGAAGATGAAGCCGGAACAATGATGGTCATCTGCTGGAGCCTGCAAGTTCCAAAAGCCTGTCCAGCACTGATGACACATCAAGTATGAAAGCCTCCAGAGACCTGGGAGTGTTTCGAGAGAAGAGCTTGATGTATCTCTCTTCAGGTGAGCTGATCCTGCTGGAGTAGATGGCCTTGTATTCCCTTCCCAGCCAGAGAAAGAACCGCCCTGGGATCTTCCCCAGGAAGCACTGAAATTGATACAGTGACCACCAAAGAGGTTAAGAGAACAAATACCAGAAGTGGCACATGAAAGACCCACTTTCCCTGGCAGTACCTGAGGTCCAGGACCACACTGACTGTGATGCTATCACCCTATTTTTAACAAGCCACTTATACTGAAATTGACCCAGAGCTGCTCCTACTCAACCAGACACTTTTCCTTGTCAGGTAGCTGTGAAACCCTCAAAACGATCTGCTGATGGTTCAAGACAAACATGCCTAACGAGAACTATGTTTTAAGAATTCAGCTTTCTAGTCACTGGCAGCTGAGAATATGAAATTCAGCAAGTCATGACAACTATGCAGCTTGCATTGGTCTTGACAGGCTCAAAACCACAGCCTTCGGAATGCCCCTTCTGCAATTTCCCATCTCAAACCATGCAGCCACTGCAACTCCATCAGAGCTGTTGCTCCACCACTGAGAAACGAGACTGCTGCCAGACACTGAGTGACAGGACCTGAGAATGCAAGCAGCATAACTTCTGGTCAGAAGGGATTTTATCTGGGACAAGAATATGGCCAGGACTGCTAAATGCTTCAGCATCTGACACAGGATTTGTCCTGTTTACATGAGCCTTTGTTCAATCCTGCTCTCCATGGACCCATAGTCAGCATTAGTCAGACACGGAGCACTCGCAGAGGAGGACAAACAATGGTGAACTCCAACAAGGACCTTCAGATGACCACATCCCAACTGTTTCCAGCAGTGAGAAGACATTAGGTGGATCTCTATTCCTCCCCTTTGCTCAGTAACCCAGGCACAAAGTGCAGTACATCTGCTATAGAGGGTTTGATTCACTCTCCTCCTCTCATGGAAGTGTATCCACAGACCTGAGACACAGACTGATGTGAAGAGCCACAGTGAAGTCAGTGTGACTACATGCAAGGACACTGTATCGTGAGCATGTCTATTATTTATAATGAAATTAGGCTGGCCAAGATAATTAATGCTATTAATATCCACACAATGATGAGCACAGTATGACTAGATAAATAGGTGGAATTACTTCTTATCTGAAATATCCTCCCATTTGACTGGTAGTGTGAACCCAAATATAAACAGAGAGGATAAACAATTTGGTAAGAAGTGTTACTGTTGTTTTTAATTATCTAATACCTATAAATCAGGTGCTGAAGAGGCAGAACTACTTGTGCTACAGCCTGGGATGCTTTGACAATATGCGCTGCAATATTTTAATATGAAAAAATGGTGTGGGGGAAGGAGGAATTGAGGCAAATTGAGATATTTTCACACAATGGATTTTGCGCACTCTTTCACAGAGAAAACGTTCAGACAAACTCTATAGTATCTGGCAGGATCCTGCAACCCAACACAAAAGGCTCCATCACCTCTTACCATGCCTGTCTAATATGATAGTACAGACTCCAACTGAGTAATAGGGCACAAAAAGAAGAGAAACAATGACTTAAGGGCAGAGCTTCATCATGAACTTCAGCCTCTTTTATAGTCATCAACAGAAGGCAATTTTAACTGAACTTTTAGGGAGGAGGAGGTGGAATTTAATTTGCCTTTCTATGAGAAACTGAGAGCAGGACATTTCCACTTGACCTCTTTAACCTCCTAATCTCCCAGGACATTCACTGTGTACAACAATACCAATGCAATGGATCTATAGATTCACTGTATTTCCTATAGAGACGGTCACAACAATGGAAGTTTTTTTCAGATACACATCCATCTAATTTATTGAAACAATAGATTTGGGAGGAGCTAGTATAAAAATTCAGTATATGCAAATATCTTCAGGTATTTAGCTTAAAAGTACAGCAACAAAGTTCTGCCTTGGATAAAAATCAACTATTGCTCTAAGTAATTTTCCATCTTTGCACCTTAGAGTTTCTAATTAAATCAACATGAAAGGACCTATTTGTGCTGCTTTTTTTTTTTTAAGAGAAAACCAAATTCCTGTTTAAAAACCACTCAGACAACACAGACAATAGGATGCAATTTACACTACAGAAACTCCATTTTAAAATACTTCAAGGAAAAGACACAAACCCATCAATATCTTAAAGATTAAGTCTATAAACACTAATCCAATTTTTACTTGCATTATGGGCTAAGTACTGCAGCAGATAGAGAAGACTCTGTAAAAGCAAGCACTACTCAGCAAACTGTGGAACGTGCAGCTCAGCAGTAAGTATTAAAGAAACAGCCCAGATATTTTTTAAAGCTTTCATACTGAGTTTCTGTCTTTATCTTTTATTTTTTCTTTCCAATTAAAAAATGTCAAGATCTTAACATTAGGGTAAAGTCGTTTGTGTTTGCTTCCTAGAAGCCATTACTGAGGCAGCTCTTGCTTCATAGTCTGTTTATCTTCAAACTTATATTTAGAACTTCATTGTAACAGGGTGAACTGCTCCCAGGTTTATTTTTAATTCAAAGATACTGTCACAAACTATGTCTGTGTGTCACAGAATGTGAAAACTAACAGTAGATGCCAAGAAAGCTTAAGCATTACCAGTTACCAACAAGCTGATAGCATTAAGTTGTTAGGTGATTATAGTTGCTGGTAACTTTTTACACAGGCATGATTTAAAGTGAAAAATAAAACTATTGAAAAAAATTACGTTTATGTCCCCAAGAAAATAAGTCACACTCTAAAGGTGAAACCGCATGCTGAGAAACAAAGGCAGGGTTGTACCCAAAAAAAGAAGAGAGTGCTGAAAAGAGCATTATTAAGTGATTTACCTTGGCAACAGCTTTGCTTTCTGAATTGTTGTTGGAATCCTTAATGCCATTTATTGAATCTCTTCTCTGTGGGCATGGCTTCTTTTTGCGCGGTCTGCCTTTAAGATTTGGTGCTGAAAATTAATGGAGAACACTTTGAGCACATTGTCTTATACTGGATTCTTAATTGCTGAAAGCATGATAAATAATTCCATTTCAATCAGTCACAGAAATGTACACATCTTTCTACAGTAAATGCTTATTATGAGATTCCTGTCCTCTGTGGGTTACATCTTAACACCCTATACATTTCTATAGAATATCCCCCAAGGCTAATCTATTCTACTTTCACACAACTAATTAATATTAAGTCAAACACTGATCTCTCAAGGACTCATAGAGAAAGCACAAATATTTCTCCCTGGTACAAAAAAGAACAAAATTGAATATTAATAGGTAACTTTGCATTAATCACCCTGCTGCCTTTATTTCTGATCTTCAAGCAAGAGTACTAAGTGCTATTTCCAACTTTGGTAAGCATCTGGCTTTGGAAATACTCTGAAATAGTGAAATTCCTTACAGCTCCAAGAAATGTTTATATATTCTGTCATTCTTGTCAAAGTTCTTCTAAAAGAGTTTATGAAAAAAATAAAAATTACCCAAGTCCTGAAGTGGATCAAAAAAACCCCTTAACAACTAGTTCTGGAAGTTGACAAGTACTGAAATAAGTGATTGATTGTTTCATAAGGGTTACATACCACACATACAAATGAACATGAATCACCTTCAGTTTTGTACAATTCTTAAGATAAAACAGCACTGAAATAACACAGTGACTAAATCCTAACTATGCTGAGCCATACAAGGAATGGGATATGGATAATAATAAAAATTATCACACTCATCATTCAATACTGCTATTACAATATAAATTATGATCATACACAGAAAAAATAGATGAAGCAGATGTATTATTACATGTCCCCTCTGCTTTTAGATTTAAAAATCAGCCTCCGACTACTACGGCAACATTTTAAATGATAAACAGTCATTAACTAATGTCTGTACCAAATCAGATAACTTCCTTTAAACCTTTGTTTTTTAGGTAACCATTGTTTTTATTACTTAAAGGAATGATTAGAACGATGTCAGAAATCTAAACATCACAAACCTCTTGAGTGTCTTCTAATTGTTTCTAATCTTACATTTGTCACACAGTAAGCCAGTGGTTTCAGGACATTTTACACTTCAATTAGTTTGCAAACACAATAAAGGGTGTTAATTTGATTTTATAGTTTCAGTAACACTGTCATATTTGGTCTGTTCAGAGAAAAGAAAAGCTTTGGATTTTAAATAAAAAGCCAGATCCTTTTTCTTCCCCCAACACTGGTGTAAAGTTAAAAAAAAAAATAAAATCTTTATGTGTATGTATATACCTATGCATGTGCATATGGGAGTAAGTCCATATTTGTGTCTATCTAAAAATAAACTTATCTCCATCTATCTCCAGTGAAGCACAGTCTGCTGATTGAAAAGTACTGAAGAAAGCAATTCTGAAATTGTCATCTGAGGCTAACATGCAAAATCAAACAAAGAGAGAAAGAAATTATTACCCATTCCAGTCGACAAACATCTGCCTGATTTATATCTGTACTCATGAATGCTACAGCATGTGACTGCACACTACGTCGCTGGCTGTCTCAGCTTGGTGTGGATGTCAGCCTTACACAAAATGAGCACTAAGACTGTTTGCTCCGTGCTCACACATCCCCTCCCCCCCAGCGCTCCATTACTCATATAAACAGAGATGAGCGAGCGGCGGGAGCGTGGGATGAGCTCCGAGGGCTCCAGCGCCGGCTGCCAGCCCTGGCCACACCGCCCTGCCTTATTTATAAACCCCGCTCAGCCTCTGAAGTCTTCCTGATGCCTACAGGGCTTTTTTGGCACATGACCTGGTCAGATCCTTAACTACGGTCTGCCTCAGCAGTTGCGTCTTCTTTAAAAAGGTACTGAAGGAAATAGAAATGTTCCCTCAATTTACTACACCCTGGCACACATGTTAAAAGATTAACCTTTGAACGACAGGATCCCCAGGCCTGGCCCAACCAATGGCCAAAGAGGGATGAGGATGAGGTACCATCAAATATACTTGCATGTGAATTATTTGTCCTTTCTTTCTCTCATTTCTTTCTTTCTTTTTAACAAATAAACTAGTACAAGGCTCAGTGTTTTTCAAACACACTTGTTATTCTGAGTTTTGGCACTGTATTTTGCATCACACTATAAAGCACTGCTAATGTTTTGCTAAAAGCTTTAAAAGCAAGAAGGCATTTGTTCCTAAATTCCAGGTACGTTGAGCTTGCATATAAACACTGTTTGAATTGGAGCCTTCCACAGCAGAACTGGCACAAACCCACTATGAAATGGGATATTTGCATTCTCTCTGTGGGCCAGGAGCTGCAGCAGGGAAGGTCTGTCTGCAGCACACACAAGGACCATCCCACACACTCCATGGTTTGATTTTAAATCACCTAAAGGCACTCCAGATCTGACACACAATTAACAAGAAAGCAGCAATAGGAATTACTGTCAGAAGAGAAGGTCCTTGCATCTAATATCTACTCCGTAAAAGAAAACATTTGACATAGTTCCAGACACATTTGAAACAAAGCCATTAATATTTGCTCCCTAAACCATTATAAAAATAAATGCATTATTTGAAGATTATTGCATTTCAGTGACACTCGTTTTGTTTGTGTGAGCGAGAAAATATGACTAGGACCGAAGAAAGAATTTACAAGTCACATTTGTGTTTCAATTTTGTCATCTTTTGTTAAATTTTTGACATATTCATGAGCACACTGCAAATGTCTTGAATTTGTTATTCATAATTATTTTAAAGCAATTTTACACATTTTGTGGCTTAGCCACATTCAGTTTTCCTGATGACATTGGATGTTCAGTACCTACTGGACAGCCAAGTGAGTATCCTATGGGTTTTTCTCTGTTTTCTAGTGGAGAAGGACTTCTGGCATGACTACCGAAGAATACCCAAAATGATTCACTTTCTTCACGTGTTTGTGCATATGGCTTTCAAATTCATTTTGTGAAAGCATTTGTGGTTGTGAGGCCTGATAACTTGCACATTCCCAGAAGGCAAGAGCATAAGCAAAGAAATTTGAAGTAAAAAATTAATAAATAGGTTGAGAAAAAAGTTTGCATTATTTGCCACCTCTTTAGTGCAAGTGCCTGCCACAGGAGTAGGAGCGAGGCAACACAGTACCAATTAAAAAACCTTCTTTCCTGTGTAATTGAGAACATGATTGCTTTTTGCCACCATGTGATGTTTTTCTTTTTTCTCCTTTTACTTGCTGAGTCCTGGCAAACCTTTCAGGTATGGCCAGGTAAAACACAGCTAGCAGCAAAACACACACAGTATGAGCAAATACTCCTTGAGCCTGGAGGAGTCTCCAATTCGTGGCTGTGCTCTGTACTGCCGAAACACCAGCAACACCCTACATTTTTTACAGCCAACTGTTGCACCTGAGAGGTTAGATGCAAAACCTTATCATGCACAGCACAAGTTAGATTATCTGTAGATGTAGACTGGCAAATCTTTGCTGTGTAAAAATATTCCAATAAGAAGCTGAGCTGATGCTTCCAAAGCCTGTTCTTGCACGAGCTGCCTACAAATAACAGTAATCAAACAAGGACAATCCAGAGGCATCTGTGCAGAGAAACAAAGAACAGGAATTGCAGATAAGCTCAGTAGTAGGCTCTGACCCTTCAAGAGAGCCACACAGAAAAGAGAGGAGCTCAAGGCTAATGCTGCTCAGGCTAGCTAGCCGTTTCCTCAAAGCAAGAAGTTTTTTCTGTTCAAGAAGCCAGGAAACAGCAGCATTGCTCAAAAATTACATTTTCCCCTCCAGCACTCTCACCAATTTGTGCAAACATCAGATATTGTAGGTGATTGGGATAGGCCAGGAGAGGGAGAGGGCAGCTACCCTGCTCACCTACTCAGAAAATTCATTGTGGCTACTGTTCTCCAGTCACTACCACTCTCAGCTGTTCAACTTTCACAGACACTGTTCAACTTTCAGGACACAAGAAACAGGAGCATTTCCAAGCCTCAGTGCCTAGAACAACTCCCAGCTCTGGTTTTAACCCAAGAAAGGCAAGTTCTACGCAGGGGAAAGAGAATTACCCAAAGTGGGAGCTGCCAAAGTCAACCATAACCATTAACATTACTTACAATGGAAAAACACAGGCTGCCACAACAAGACAGCGTATCTACCTGCTGCTTTCTTTTCCTGTGTGTCCAGGATGGGAAAGTGATCAGGGCTTACCATCTCCCTGCTATCAGGTCAGCCTCACTTGAGCTACATCCATGCTGATAATGCCACGTACTGTGCACACGCAACCACTTCTAGAGGCTAGAAGAAGTCAAGGAACAATGGCTGTGGTTTTGGGGCACCCGAATTTCACAGGTCACTTACTGTAAGATTACCTCTTTTTCATGAGTCTGATTATCACAGGAAGTTCAGTGAGTTCAACCTTCCCAATAACACTGTTCTCTACATTCACGTATTCTGGCTGATGCAAAAGATTTTTTTGTTATAGGGAGGATGTAAAAAAAAAAATAGTGGCCTTCACAGAGCTAAGGTCAAGCTATGTTGGCACTTTGTCAAATTCAGTGGTGTAGCCAAGAGTTTTTAATGAGCCTGGAATGCATTACCTCATTTGTCATACCTGACCACTTACTCATGCTGAGCCCAAAATAACCTTGGACCTTGCTGGGTGCTCAGCAAGCCATGTAAGCAAACAAGTACTGTACTCATGTCTAAAACACATATCTTTTAATTACTTGCTCCACATTTCTTACTCTTGTGCACATCTAAGCAATTGTAATGCCCATGATCAAAGTTCTTGCCTTTCCAGGCCTCTCTGACCTGTGTAACTATTTCCTGATATGACTTTCGATTCTGGCTTGCTGATACTCCAGTTACTCAGACACACTTCAAAAGTAGGAGAAAAAAAAGGAAAAAAAAAAAGGAAAATAAGGCCACTGCCATATTTTGCTGAGGAATGTACTCAGCATTGCTAATGGACTTACAACTTACACTGCCAAACAGATTCTTCTGGCTGATTTCTGTTTTATGTGACCATGTTTCTGTAGAAAGATGAAGGAAGAACAACAGCATTTTTGTCAACTGAAAAAATCAATTTAAGAAAAAAACAAATGAACTTCGAAAAATCTCCATGGCCATCAACAAAGAAGGGCCAGCAGAAGATGTGGGTCTACATTTAGGGTGGGCTCACAGAGTCAGGTGAGTTCTAAATGTAGACCTGGGAGTGTACCAGAGGGAGGTAATCTCAAACCAGGATTTAGGTGGAGCAGTGGAGGTTGCAAGAAGTGAATAAACAGGGATGAACAGTGGTGCTGGGTTCAGAAGTGACATGAGACAGGATGGCAGCACAGTTGCCAAATGCATCCATAGCCACTCCTCCCTGAAGGACACCTTGCACAAGGTCCCCTACAGAATCCTTCTGCACTGTGCCAGTCCTTCACATGTCTTCTAGTTTCACACACATGCACAAAGCTGGGATGCCAGAATCCTTTGCCCTAAGCTGCAAAACCATCAGTACATACATAATGGACTAGGAGATCTCCCCTCTGAGGCAGGTGGAAATGGTAGGATGTGTCAGATCCCAGAGCTACTCATGATTCAGGTGCCAAAGAGAAGCTGGAGGTGGCATATGGAGGTGCCTGGCCATCGAACACAAGAGAAGAATGGCCTCATATCTCTACGAAGTCTAAGAACTGACCATGCCTGCTAGGTGGCAAATAGCTGGTTGCTGAGGACATCCCTAATGCAGCCTGGCAAAAGTCAGCTCTTGGCTGAAAAGTATGGTTACATATTGCACCTTTTAAAATGTAATGAATAGGAAGTTAACAGGTTTAACGACTTTTAACACTTGCCCCTCTAGGGGGCTTCCGGCATTCTACAATATCTGGAAGTTAAGAAAAGCATATTGCTGTATTTAAGCATGTTCTCAAAAACTGTAAAAAGCTTAGTTAATCTTGCATATTTTGTGAAGTCACAGCTGTTCCTTGATTTCCCCATCACAGCCATCTCTTTGTTTTACCTCCTTCCCCTGATTCTCTTTTCAGTATTTTGACTTTGGGAGCTTACATTTTATTTATTTCATTTTCACCCCTGAAAACTAATTTAAAAGCTTTTGTCTCTCAGAAAGAAGGTCCAAAAAGGAGGGCTTGGGGCATTTATTGCCCAGACACACTGAGCTGATGAAGAGAAGTAAGCTGTAAGTAACCTAATATTGAAGCAAAAGGTTAGACATTAAAGTGGCTGGAAAATAAAGCAAAAGATCACACTATGCTAAAAAAACGCCAGACCTGTGTTTAGGACACAACAGTATCAATTCAGTTTGGGGAGAGTTTCAACAGGGTACCAAGTGCACCTAAAGAAGTCAGCAGTGAGCACTTACCAACAACTCAAGCTCTCAGCAAGCTGTGGAGGGCACACATCCCCTCCCATGCTCGCTCAAGCTGACACAGAACAAGCTGAATACTTCTACTGAACTTCTTCTAAATGAAAACACTTTTTTATTCCTTTCTTTAAAGCTGAACATGCCAGGCCTGGCCTGGAAACTCCAGAGCACAGCAGTGAACAACCTTGCAGGAAACATTACGAATCACCCTGCTTTCTAACCCACACAGAGAAAGAGCGGACTTGCGTAGCCATTTCTGAAAGTTTTGTTTCGGAAATGAGATATCCCGTGCTCCATGTGGGGAAAATCAATTTGCTACCTCTCTAAAGAAAACATTCCTCATTTGGAAATAAGTGAAACAGACACTTCCTTGTGTGGATTAATGTGGAGACATATGACTTGCTGCAGACTGTTGTTTTGACCCCCTCCTGATCAGACAATCTCTGAAGAAAGCAAAATACTAGTATTTTTCATGAATTACAGTTCAGACTAGCATTGCTTTTAACAGAAAATTTAAAGGCACTTAAAACATCAGGTTGGCCAATTTTGTCAAAATCTGAATGTTTCTTTTTTCCATGGAAGATGGAGACAAGGTTCAGGATGAGGCTCCGAGTCTCTTTTTCTTCATTTCAGCATGGTTGGATGTTTAAGACTTTTCCTTGATCTCGACTTCTTTATGTCCTGCTGACTAATGTGGGTTTTAAAAAAATAGAAAAAAGTTTGGGTTTTGCTTTTTGGTTTTTTTTTTTCTGGACAAAATCTGTACACGTGTTGGAAATTATGAAATACAGTAAATTGAAAAGGGAAGCTGCAGATGTCAGAGAAAAAATCTACACTTGACAAATACGTGACATCAAGTAGAGCTTAGAGGAAATTAAAATAATAATAACAAAAAAAATCCGGTGTAGGCCTATTACTGGCTATAGATGACAGGATTATTACTAATGATTCAAAAAGAGGCAGAGGTGTTTGGTAAATATTTGTTCCATACTTGCAAAGATGCCAGATGATATGCTTGTAAAAGAATATAATTAAAGCCAGTCAACTGACTTGGTTTTACAGAAACCAGATCTTAAAACAATGGAAAAGAAAAACAAAGCACCTTATTTTGCACTTTGAAACTATAAGCTTGGTTAGAGAAACTAGCTGCAAACATGGAACTTACCTGCCTTCAGTAAGACAGCTGATTTAATATTAGATTATACTTTGATTAAAAAACAGCACTACATAATTTTATTCAAGCATATATTAAAGCATAATGGATTAAGAATTGGCTAGGCATCAGTGGGGAATTTCTACCAAATGAAAAGAATTCTGGTGGGATTCCACAGGGGATCCTCCTAACCTTGCATGTATTACAAATTTTCGTCAGTGAAATACATATAAAGTCCCTGACAGTTACATTCACACTTACACCAGGACTGGTACAATGCTAAGACTCAGTCAGAGAAACAAGTAATCAGAAGGGAAACAGACCAGGAAAACACAGTGCTCCTCAATACAGCTCCAGCATGAAATCTGCTAACAGGGATTACAGGTCCCATTGACCAAGCCAGGGATGACTGTTCACAGCCCACTGCCCACTGGAAATTCAACATACGCTGATAGGAAGATGGTGGAGCCAATGGGCATCTATCTGACTTCAGGGAGGTCTGAATAACTCAAGCGGTGCTGGGTTTGAACAAAAATGACTGAGAAGTCAGTTCACTAGGTAACAGGAGTGCCTCATAGGTGTGGAAAAGCTGGTACTCAGGAGCGAGGAGGCATAACTAGGCATGCCCAGGCACTGCAGTCCCCATACCTGATCCAGTGCCAGAATATGGAGGCATGCAAATAACCAGCTTTCTCAAGGCGTTTGGGAAAAGCCTGAGCCAGACACAAGCTGGTGTGCACAGTGCAGGGAACAACACATGAATCTGAGGGTCTGGAGGGCTGAGATATCAGGCTGGAGCTTGGTGTCCCGCCTCAGGCACAGTGAGGGCCGAGCCCATGCTGCTGGCAGGAAAGCCTGGCTGGCTGCATGATGAGGTGTCCAGCTGTCTGGCTCTGCTCCTTGCTCAAACAGCTGTTTCCCTTCTCCTTTAGAAAAAGGTGGTGAACTGGATGAAAGAGTTTGCCAGCAATTTTGGCTGATGAGCCACTACTTGGGGTTCATACCAGATTAGATGACTCAGTGATTCTTCTGGTGAGAAATAACATTAATATAGGATCAAACACAGTAAAGCATTGAGCAATGCAGGACAAGGAACATGAAGAGATGCAGCCTTGATTCAGCAAAGTACATGCCTAACTTGTAAAGACCTGGAGCATGACCTCACTGGGTCATTCGCATCTTTGAGGCTGAACCTGTGTTGAGCATTGAACACAACCAATCCAGCATGGCTCTCTCTGTCACTAATAGGAAAGAAGCATTCAAGATCTGAATAAAAAAATAGTCCTATCTCATCATGAAACAACATATCTTTGGGCAGCATCACAGGATCAGACATGGGTTCACCAGATTTCCCTTTCCCTCAGAAATCTGCAGTCAATCTCCAGCCCCATGCCCTCCATCCCCTAAGGTCACCTCCTGAGAAGCTGCGCCCAGCAGACAGGGGCTTCAGTTTCTGCTGGAGGGTCAGAGCAACACTCAAGAAGTGTATCTCTGACTTCTCAAAATAGTCTGGGTTAAAACAAAAAACAAAGCAAGCAACCAAAGAAAGGAAAGTGAGCAAATGAGCATGTTCTAACAGGTAATGCAATAGCCAAGACAAAAGCAATGTAAACATGGCAGCAAGATTTGAAAATGTATAGCAAACCCATGCAAGTCAGTCTGTCTGACCAAAGCTCATCAGAACAGTCAAGATAGACCTTCCATTAGGGGGCTGTAGAAAATTAACAGCAAATCTTAAGGCAGCTTTCGTAACAATGTTTCTTTTTCTCTCCAGTAGAAGCCAGCGTTTAATTGCTGTCTAGCGGAGTCAGCAGTACCCAGTGGAGACATGACCTACATACCTCAGAAATACAATAGATACATAACCAGTCATATCCATACAGACAGACAGATGAGATGGGCTAACTGACTGATGGACATTGCGCATGAACACAAACAGGCAGAAATTCATGCCAGAAGGATAAAATGGACAGTTTCCAAGCTCTTGCTTTCAGGAATGACAATGCCAGGTAGGAAGCAATGATCATCATGTTGTGCACAATGTGAAAATGACAGATTATTTAAATAATCTCTTGCATTTCTGATTTGTAACTGATTATATAAGATTCTTTTTTGGTGTAAGAATACTATCATTTCCTTTTTTTTTTTTCCTTTGCACTTGATCATTGCACTGTGAAGTAATCAAAATTTGTTAGGTATAATCAACCTGCATGAAGATATTAGTAAAGTGACAAGCAGAAATTACAGAGTAAGCTCCACTCTTGGATGCCTACATTCAGCTGCCACCATGAGGACTACACAAGGCATTAGGCAGAGGCAGGAGCAGCAGCCATGGCCTAAGCCCTGAGCCCATTCACATCTCTGGGTCATCATCAACTTCACCAGCAGCTTCAACTTCGCCCGGCTTGCCAGCCCCCCTCCCCACCCCGCACAGCCCAGAGTCAACAAAGGGTTCAGGGACAACTCCGCTTCTGCAGACAGCTTGGGAACAAAGCCTTGGCACCCTGGGACACCTGCATATATCTGACATTGGGTGCTATTGCTGAGGTGCACAGGGGACGCTGCCCAGCCCTGCTGTGCACAGGAAGGGAGCTGTACTTTTTCACCAGTAAAACACAGCAGTGGAACTGTGGCAGTTTTGTCAGGTTGTGTATGAGCAGCTAGGGAATCTGCATAAGTCACAAAATACTGCAAAAATGGTGGTTTTAAAGTCCTGATTATAAGATCATGTGTTCAGTTTAAATGAGTGCAAACCCCATGGACTCAGTGTAATCATCCCAAACATTGACACAAACAAAACTGAACCCATCTCTGCATTTCGGCCCCAGCAAATCTCTAGCACTCAGTAAAATCCAAATAAAACTAAGCTGTATCCATAAATTTATCTGAACAGGGCAGGCTTTAAACTAAATATGCAGTCAGTTGTGCAATATTCTTCCGTAGTCAATACTGGTTCTTAGGAAATTATCTGAGTGAATTAAGTGGAAGACTATTAAACAATTTACACACTTCCTTGTGTTTCAGATGTCTAATTATAGCTATGTTTGTCTCTCCCTGCAGAACTGTTGTATACCACATGGTATGCATATTTCAGCATCCAGCATTATTAACTCATGACCGACTGTCAGTTGATCATTATCTAACACATGTGGTTTGCAAAAAAAGCCTTATTTGGGCAAAAGCAGGCTCCGGACCCACTCCTGCTGCAGTTTCCCCAGAAGAACTTCAGATGGATTATTATTTGCTGTCAATGAAAATTCCGAGGTTATTTATGTGAAATCTGCAGACAGGAAAATAAATCCTCTTTGAGTTTAAACAGTTGATATTAAAACCATCTCCAGCTCGGCTAGTTTAAAGAAAACTCTCAGTTGCCCTCTAGTGTCCCCCTGCTGCCACGCCAGGCAGCCTGCCTGCCACAGCCAAGGTCACACAATTTACCCTGATTTCACGCTGGCAGATTTACTATTTGCCTAATATTTTGCACAAAAGGGCGAGGGGGAATGCTTTTTCCCTTGGAAATTTCAGGGCTTGGGCCCAGGAAGCCCCGAGCTCGCATGTTTACAGCTGTAACTGCGGCGCATGACACATGGGTTTTATGAGTGAGAATCTCTGAAATCACTCTGTGCGCTGCACGCCATAAAGTTCATTCATAACTAAAAATAGACTAATGTACAAACTGATTTAGCATTATACTGAAGCTAAGGAACACAGGGAGTCTTCAGAATTCCCTAATATGGAAGAGAAGCTGAGTTTCCAAAAGCAGCAGTTTATTTGTTTCTGAAAATGGACAACATATGTAAAAGATTTAATATACAGAACCAGGTGTATATGTAGCCTAGATCTTCATATTTACCCATTTTCTTTCTATATAAAGACTTTATACAGCCTGAAACTATATATTTAATAACAGATTACTAAATTAAGTCTGCACAATCACTTAATAAATAAAAAATTCAATTTAAAATACAGCTGTAGGGGTTCAGACAATTTCCTGCATAATAGAGGCCCATCCCTGAAATGTAAATAACACCAGCATTAAAACAAGTCAATCAGGCACATCAGGGAAAAAAAAAAGGTACATGGAAACAAACGCATTTTCCAGCCTATTCTATATAAGATGCCAAACATCTATTTTATTTGAATGCTGCTTTGATACATTACTACTGCTTCAGCTGGTGGTTTTTTCTCCCCCAAATGTCCTGCTCTTCCTTAGAGAAATCCAGGGCTGACTAAGTCTTAAGATTTTGAACACAGCCAACCAACAGAGTTTTGCAACAAGAATTATTCACAGCCTTCCTGTGTACTGTCAGCATTCTTAAAATACTGTTACTATAAAATTAAACAGTGTTGTCTTCAGAAACACATGACGTTGCCTGCTCTGTTTTTTTAACTGTAATTGTGCAATTTTAAAATTCTCTTTTTTCTCAATGCCTTCTCCCCAAGAAAGTTACAAAAACAGTTTAGACCTTTTTTTTTTTTTTAACTTACAGGCCACCTGTAATATTATTGACTGACTACTCAGTAAAAATGACAAACATTACTTTATCTGGTATATATCCTAAATTAATTATAAGGCCTTCTTCTCTTAATTTGACAAGACTGAAATATCACAAGAAGTAAACATGGCAATTCAGAAAATATAATCAGGGAAAAGACGAAACGAACATTTCAGAAGACAAATGATTTGATTTGCATAAGCAGATATTTGTAAGGCTCTGCCTTTCTCTACTGCCTCAACAGCACTCTCCATTCCTCTTCCGGTGTTACTCTAACAGCACAGCTCACAAGCACAGTAATTGCACTTTCCACCCAAAAGTGTTGCCCCAGTTGGCAAGAGGAGGCTTTTTCCAACAGCAGCCAGCAATGCTGTGGGACTCTGAAGAGGTGACACTGTGCATCCAGGAAAGGAGGTGCCAGGACCACTGGGCCATGTAACCTGTTCTCAGACCCGGATTCAGGAACAGGGTGGGACCCCTGGCAAGCTACTGCTCCCCTTGTCTGCAGACTGGTCTCTTGGGCACTGCCTTTCTATAGCTCTGCACAATACCTGATGTTGTGCTCTGCTGGTTTAGGCTGCTGGAAGACTGCGGTCATTTCAGAAAACTCAAAAACTTCTTTTACGTCATGAAATACACAGCAAGAATTTTATTGACTAATCTTGGTGAGTCCCCTCCTTCTGACAGTATCTGGAAGGGCTCTGACATTGTACAGGAACCCTCACCCTTATTTCCAATAAAGAGTTTGCTTCACTCCCAGATTCACCCACTCTTCCTTCTACCAGATTTAAGTTTTTCCTAGAAGCCTCCCCACCAGCCAAGACCTACAGCTCCTTGGTTTAGGAAATCTGACAAAGTGACATGGGTGGCCAAATCTACATTTCTAATTTTAAAGAGATAAAAGTAGCACCAAGACAAATCATCACCTCTTCTGGATTTCCAAGTTAAGACTTGGACTTCAGCTAAGGTGAATAAGAAGATTTATTGTCCCAAGAGATAAATATTGACTGAGGAAAACCAAAGGTCAAATTGGTCAATATTTACTCAAGAAACTAAATCTTCATGCAGTGTAACATACACTCTGAACGTCTTCATCAGCTATCTCTGAAGATCTTTTCATTATGACTAAATACTACAGAAGTATCTTCTCCCCTCCAAAATTCATATTTAAAAACCAGAAACTCAAACCCACCGACTGCAATAAGAAGCTTTCTGTGCCAATGGCCTCAGCAAAAGGACGTGTTGATTTGCAAATGCTATCTGCCCAGTCTGCATGCCAGAACTCAGTAGCCTTGAACTCTGAAGATGTGAACAACAAAAACTTCCTGACTCATTGCATGACAATATTTCAGACTACCATGAACAGAATTTCTTCTTTGGTAAGGACTAATGCAGTCCCTTCTTCCTCTATCTCAAGTATCTGTAAATTAAGACTGAAATTTTATCTCTGGCTTCTATTTCACATAAATATTTATCCTGGTATGATGCTAAACAAGAGTTTTGGGGAAGTTATAGTTCTATTATTCACTGTGGGAAGTATATTAGTACTATTATTTATCTAATGGTGCAAGATTACCGCCTGCTTTCTGAAGTTTTTTCTATCATGCCATTTTTGTCTGAAGCACACACTGCTATGGACTCTTTTCCCCACAAGAGCACTGTTAAAAGCAAAATTTCCAGAAAACTTGTGGAAGCTGTTTTTTTTCTGAAAATGCATTATGAAGGAAGATACTTCCATCCTCTGAATTTTCAATGAGGTTAGTCCCAGAATTCCCCTCAGCACCTTCACACAGACAGTCATTGGGAAGATTTTAACACTCCTACCCCAATGTTCATTCAAACAGCCCAGCACAGCTGGTGAACTCCTATTTCTAACCTTTTGTCTTCACTAAACAGTCAAACACAGTGGATTTGTTGCAATCACCATGGAGACCTGTTGGTTTCAAATTAGGCATAAACTGTTTGTTTCCTTTGTTATTTTTATTGTGTTTTGAGCCTACTATGCTCCTCCCACCCTACCCTTTCCTTATCTTACTGGCAAGTAAGAAAAACTGGCTTCACTGGGATGTCAAATCTTAGACACAACTGTTCCTGAACTGCATGGTGGATGGTGATGGTCTCCCCTTCTCAACTGCCTTCCCTCACTGCTGCCAACCAGTGAGTCTGCACAAGGTCAGACTACACTGATGAAATGACACAGAAGGGCCAGGGGAAGTAAATGCCTGCTAACTGGAAGAAAAATGTGAGCCTTGCTTTGTGCCATTTCATAGCTAGGCCTACTAGGGATGGAAGAATTAATTTATTCACTGCAAAAGGGAATAATAGGCAGGGTTCGGTCTCACATGTGCAGTGACATGAATGACCCACCAAGGGCTGCCACAGGAGAAATAGCCCTGGCATGACAAAAGGAACCAGGATGGAGATGGGACCATGTGGCAAGGGGGACAGAGGTGAGGAACTGAAGAATAGGAGGACGGAAGCAAGAGGTACTAGGGGGATCCACACTTCCAGACTGTTTGGATTACACAGAGAAAGCACTTAAATCCAGCACTCCCAAGGCAGGTGAAAGTGTCACCAAGAGACACCTAGGATATTGCAGCCAGACGCTATGGAGCACCCTCTCACCATGGAAAGGCTGTCCCATACCACCGAAAGCATGGAGGAGTTGCTAATTGACTCGCAAAGATGGGAAATCTCTAACAGAAATTCCTTTGGAGGTGCAAAGAAAGACA
Organism: Petroica traversi; assembly: GCA_025920805.1. Lineage (NCBI taxonomy): Eukaryota > Metazoa > Chordata > Aves > Passeriformes > Petroicidae > Petroica > Petroica traversi. The sequence continues at coordinate 5,449,398 of JAHLSL010000047.1, forward strand.
CAAGAACTGATAGTGCTGAATGTAGGTTTCCCACAGCCCAAGTCAATGGGTTCCCTGTGCCAAAAAAATGCAGCAGGCTGGGATCTGACCGTCCCAAAGCTGTGTAAGCCAAATGTAAGCCTTTCCCACAGTTCTGCGACAGGTACGCTGCTGCCTTCAAAACAGCATCAAGTCTCCACTAAAATATTTCTCTGCTTCTGGAATCAAATGCAACCCACAATGTGGAACTTGAGTTTAAAGTCAAAGGCCAATTAAAAAAATCAATTAAATGCTTTTATGAAAGAGAAGATTGATCTGCAGCTTATAACTTCCAGTAATGTAATATTTTAGAACTTTAATAAATAATGCTTTTATCTTGATTGCAAAGTAATACCCCGCCATGACTACACAGTGCCAAGGTAGGAAACCATTCAACAAGAATTAAAATGTCACACGTTGCACAGAACAGAGTATTACAATTATTGGTGAAACACATTTTTCAAACTTGTTAACACAAAATTAACAATTAAATACATCACATAATTCTATAAGTACATAACTCTCAAAGAACCCATTAGTCAACCATGCCTAGTTTAGTTTTAATATAGATGCAGGCTTTGCAGCACAGAAGGGATGTAACTATGTGAGCGCTGGCACTGTAAACCCTGAAATGGCAAGCGCTATTAAATTGAGATGCAATCACGTAGAAAGGGAAACATTAACAAACAGCAGACAATTGAGAAGAAAATACAGGGCGCTTGTGTTCTAATACATGTGCCTCACAACCTTATATAACTATTCATTGTCTAGTTATCTGGCCAGAGGCCCAGTTTGCTCTATGCTATGCTATACTAATTTTATAATAATAAACTGTTATACAAGCTTTATGCAGTAATGCATATGAAGAGGTTGTGGAAGATATTACATTTGATTATGTTTCTAGCAAAGACACCATCTTGAAATTAAACATAGCCTGGTAGAAGTTTAAAATAAAAAATAAAAAAACAAACCCTAGCCAAAACAAAACAACAACAACAACAAAAACAAACAACAACCAAAAAGAAAAGACAAATTAAAGAAAAAGAAACGTATGCAAACAAACAACTTAAAAACCCCAAACAAACAAAAAATAATATCTAAAAGGCTCCTTTCCTCTCCTGTCACCTCCACATTATGCATGACAGATGAATACCACTCATTCTTGCATTGTATTATATGCCAAAATACAATGCAAGAATCTGCATGTTTCTGGACTATGCTCATTGGGAGACAACCAGTGATTTTTGGAAATGCATGGGTTCTTTTAAAACACACTTTCTTTTCATAAAAACAAAGCAAAATAGTTTACAAAGCCAAAAGGAATGCATGAAATAGCTGGGGTTTAAAACTCATGTTATTTTTTGCTTGAGCATGAACCAACATGAACCACTGAGATGCCTTAGTTAAGATTTAGCTGTACCACAAAATATTCACAGGATAGCAGTTGGAAAACTTGGGGATGAGAGACACAGGGCACAAAAACATATACACTACAAACGAGACGTGAGCCAGAAAAGTAATTTCATATTCCACATTTGTCTGTGGAATTGTCTGAGAATTTTCTGCTCAACATTATTTTCAGGTTTATCACAGTGGTTCAAAACTGGCTATATTTAGTCACTGACCAGTGCCAGAAAGCACTACCAGACTATAGGATCATGGCATATTTTAAGTTTGATATCTCATCAGCCATCAAGGCCACAAATAAAATGCCTGTTATAATCAAAAAGAGTAAAAGCTTCAGCACTCCAAGATACCTGAGGGATTTTTTCCAGTAAGTCATGAGATATCCCAACTCAAAAATCACATTATTCTGATTACCATTGTGTGCCTGATACTTCCTGACCACCCTCCACATATTTTGATTTCAACATTTTAACATCTAATCTAAAAAAATCCCATTAAAGCTAGTGAAGCAATGTTCTGTGTGGGGCCCCTCAGGCACTTCCACATGCAAATACCTCCACATACCAAAAGCAAAGAGTCAGTACTCAAGTGGCACTGAAGCTGATGGGTATAAGAGCAAACCCCAAAAAGCTTTAATACCAGATTCTGATCTAAATCACAGCACTGTCAATTCAAAGTAATTGACTCCTGTGGATTTACCTGAGTGGAAAGGAGATCCTAATCTTGTTCTAAACATTTACCTTTGAAGTAGAGATGATCATAAATCCGGTTTTCCTACCCAACTGGAAAATGTCAGAATTTTATAACTTTCTTCAAATTGGGCAGGCAGCCAAAAATGTTCTGAGCAACACTAAAAGGCTTTTAAATTTTAACGTGTCTAATGAAAAGAAAACAACTGGAAATACTTACACAGATTAAAACTCTCATCTCAAATGGTTTTGACAAGACAGTGCATCCCACTGAATGTGGGCCCAAAGCCCTGTGCTTGAACAGTGAGTGTTGAGTTGCCTGAGCTGCTGCCATGGTACAACTACAGGGGAGACTGTGGAACAGCACCAAAACACATCCAGAGAAAAGAATGGGTACAGGACATGGCCACACAGCACACTAGCTGTGACAGCACTGGCCCTGAGAGTATGCCAACCCATGGTAAAACCTAATCCTTCCAATCCTAGACCAAACATTTCACTTCAACCTTTCTGATGTAAAAAAAAAAGAAGAAAAAAAGAGGAGAAAAAAAGACCAAAATCCAAACAGACGAATAGTGGCTGTGGGCTGTTACTGTAAAAAATATTTCCATTTCATTTAAATGGCCTCTTCCAGTGCTAGAAAAGGCATGAAGGACTTGAGCCAGCAGGATGAGACAATTTTGTGTGAGGTGAAAGTTACACCACAATTAAAATGCAGCAACAAGTGGGAACCAGGGGAAATGCAAGAGAAGGGGTGGAGCCAAGCCCTACCAAGGGATTTGCCTGTAGCTTAGACCAATGGCCAAATGCTTCTACCAAATGAAGCAGGAACGTCACCATTCTCTAGCTGCAGGCATGCAAGACAAGGTGGTAAAATTCTCTTCAACCACTAAGGGGTGTTAGGTGACTTCCAGTAGTTTATTTTAACCATTGTTACCCTGCTTTGGTCTAGGCTTCGGAAACTGCAAAAGTCCATCCAACTGCAGCCTCCTGCAACTGCTTCTGGCTGCATGACCCACCTCATCTCTGCCTTCGACTGATGCACCAACTGGAGTACCAGTATTTGGTGCTTTAGGACTGTCCAATTTTCATGGATCTGGATGCTTAGACCCAGTCATCACAGCCCTGATGCCTTCTCCAGCTCACCTGAAATGGGAACTGATGTTACTGCTCATTCATCTTGGCTTCCTTTGCTCTCCCGAATACTTTTGATGGTTGCTAGGCAACTATTGTTGAATACATGCATGAGGCATTAATTGTATGAGCACTTTAAAAGAGGAAAAATCTTTAAAACTGAGGACACTGCCATACCAAAAATAAGACATTTCCTTTATGAAGGGCAACACTCATGGCTGGGAATGCTGAAGGCTGCAGTATGTCAGAGGCCAGATGAGTCACTCAAATTACTCACATGCAGCACAGCCCAAAAGCAGCATCTTAGCAGACCTGACTTTATAATAAAATTTTATTTTAAATTAAGTGCTTCAGATCTAGTTCTGTCTTCTGACTGCTATCATTGGGATATCACAGTCAGCATTTTCATGAAATTGATTGTGTTGGGTCCAGCTGCTGTTACAGCGAGATGTAGGGTGTGTATCAATTCAGTACCTTCTGAACCAAGCATGGCACCAGCAAGTACTACTCTTTGCTACACTTCAAAGAGATGCTGAAGTCTCACTGCTAATCCTAAGTGCTCTGTGCTCCTTATCCATAAATGTGGATTTTATTTTACAGGGTTTTTTTTTTCCAAAATACATTCCAATGTCATGATCAAGCTCTAAAGACAGTAAACACAGACTTCCATAAATTGACTTAAATTTCTAAACTAAGTTACTGCAAGGATTTGCAGCTAGGTAATTTGGGGGTGGGGGGAGTGTTTTATAAAAAAACCTATCTCTACCATAAATAAATATTCCCAATGTACATGTTAATTATAGGCTGCCTTTCAAAACAACCAGCATCAAACCCCCTCCCCCAAAGAACCATCATTTTTTGGCAAATGATTAGAATGCTTACAGTTCATTGCAAAACTGGGATGCTATAAAGAATGAGAACAACTATACTGGTAATTTCAAACATGGCATTCTGGGCTAAGAGCTGCTCAAGACCCTGGAAACAATCTTTTCCATTTTTTCAAACTTGTGCTCTACCTCTGTGAAAGTATATAATGGGACACAGGCTCAACTCAGCAAAGTTCAGATGAGGTTTGTAAGACTTGAAGGTGAAGGGACTTATTTAATCAGGGAAGCGAGAAGTAGAATCATCAACACCTACTTAAAAATAAACATGCCACCCCACAGCAAACAGCTGTTTTTCACTGGGAGTTCAACTTCCACTACAGTTGTAAATCCAGTGTGAAACACAGGAGGGTGGTAACAGAGCTGGAAGATCCCACAGCAGCAGTGAAGCAGCAGAAGTGTCTGTGAATATCACCTATGTTAATAGGATTGATCACCAGTAGCGTTTTCACACGCTCTCTTACCCTTTCTGCGACCTGAAACCGCTGATTTCAAATAAATTAATTCTCTTCAACTATCCACTTGTTTCTAACACCTTCTCTTTAATTAACATATCTTTAAAGGCATTACTAAGGTAAGGTGACCAGAGATGTCTGTGAAGGACGCATCGGGGAATACTCATGAGGAGATACTTTTAAGTCTGCAGATGATTTTGCAGTGTGTTGCCACACATTTAAATGAGATGCTACTGAGTTATGTTTTCCATTCTTCACCTGAGGAGACAGCCCTTTGCAGAAGTTACTAAATGTGGCCTAAAATGGACCTAAAATTCTCCCTGAGCTGATCTCCTGAAGAGAGAACAGGCCAGGGATTGATCAGACCCCAGAGACCAGAGCAATGGAGCATACTGCCTGATCAATGCTCTGAGGAAGGCAACTGCTCATGGTGGATAGAGACAGGTAAGGAAAACACAGAGGACATAGGATCTTAACAGTCACCAGCATGGATCACTGAAGACACTGATGTTTATCTCCTAACATACCGGCTTCCTCCATAATTCTGTTCCTCATTCTCCTGTCCACAGAAAGCTCTGCCTTGTCTAATTAAGAGTGCAGGCAAATTTTTTTGAAGGTTTGTTTTATTGTACAATAGACACAGATCCAGTACAATCTACCCTTTACTGGCCCAGATGCTATAAATTACATATTTTAAAAAGTTACAGTTTTTAAGGCCAGAGGAATTAGCACCTTGTTTACCTTCTGCAGATACTGCCTATACAGCTGAGCAACTACTAGATGAAGACAGTTATCTCTTCTTTCGGTAAGGGTCCTGCCTTTTCCAAGGCAGTCTTGATTCAAAGGATTCAAATAACAAAGAATCGATGCTACTCCTAGCTAAGTTGTTACCATGGCTAATTACCCCTCGTTGCTAGGAAATTGTGCCTTAGTTTCAGCATAAATTTATCTGCTTCCACTTTGAAGCATGGAGTCTGGCTACGTGTCTGTTTGTTAAATTACAGAGACCTCTACTCCCACAGGTCTCCCCCTTATGGAAGTACTAACAGACTGTGATTGGGCCCCTTCTTAGTCTTCTCCTCTGTGCACTAAATGGAGTGACATTCTTTAGTCTTTCACTTAGAAGCAAGTTTTCTGAACTGCTTTTTTGAATCCTTCCTTAATCTTGTGCAGTATTTGAACATGCAAAGCACAGGCATCAGAATCAGGTACAAAGATAAAAGCAGGGGAAAATCTCTCCTGCTATTCCATGTTCCTATACAAGCCCATAGTTCAGAAACATACATTTGAGTATTAGTAGTACCACTCTTTTTGCAGCAAGCCATCATAATTTGACTCACTAACTAAAATGTTAGCTCTTAGTGGGTTGGTAATGATTTCCTCTAGCATTAGAGGCAGGAGTAGTAACACCTCTTTATTTATTCTTTTATTCTCTGCTTATTAATCCAAAAAGCAGGTCTGCTCTCCTACTCCAGTCAATTGGTTATATACCATTACCTCCAAGTAATTTATGCCATTAACACCAACACAACAGCCCTGAAGCACATGAAAATGCTGCAAGATCACTAAAAGACCAAGATACACCTGTATCTAATACTGAAGGCCAAATTTCAGCAGAAATATAAACTATCACTGTTTCGCTCACCTTTGGCCTATCTCAGATAATAAATTAACTAAAAAAAAAATCACTAGGAAGTCATAATAGCCAATGATAAACCTACAAAAAAAAATCAACACTACTTTTTTTATTAAAATTTGCCTTCACTTTCAGGACTTCGACATAAAAACAAGGTCCTAGGAAGAAATTACCAGCATACACTGGCTATGGACACAAGCAAAAAGGGATTGCCGAGTTCTCTTAAGCTATTTGTGTAAATGATAAACTAATTGCCCGTGATCTGTTTGATCAGGTAAACAAAGATGCTGACAGGTAATGAGAATTTAAACAAAACTTAAAGGCCCTACTCTGGGTCCCCCTCAACACTCTCACTTTATTTCAGAGAGAGAAAACTACAGCAGGAATTTTAATGACCTATTTTGCCTCTTTTGCAATTTGATTTAAAAGCAAATTCACAAAAACCCAGCCACGTGGAATTTATATTCTGCAGAAGTCTCACCCACCAGCAATTACTATGGCAGTGTTTAAAATTTTAAAAGGAAATAAACCCAAACCTGAACAAACCACTATTTTTCAATTAATTTTCTTACTCTGATTTCTCTCCACATTGCATCATCTCCCAATTACTGTGATTTTGCTGAGTGTGCCAGTTTCTTAAAGACACAGCTATAAAATGTATGGACTAATTATTGAGCAGAACTCAAGAGCTATTAAAACTGCAATAGTACAGCACTTCCAATGGTAGTCTATTATTTCTACATGATTGGTTTTGTACAGTCCAATTCACGCAGTGAAACTCTTAGATAAATTAACTCCTTCATTTTGACATAAACATCAAAGGGAGAATTAAAGGAGAATGAACATTATTTTCTGCTGCTATTTTAGACATACTGTTCATAACATCCATGAACATTCCTGGAAAGTTACAAGTTTAAATTGAGAAAGCCATTTGCTGTTTTATCAAGTCAGTAATACAGAACATTTGGCTCCAAAATTATCTCATTTTCCTATTTCATGTATTCCTGTCATCTACATGGTACAGTGTATTTACAGAACTTTATAACTATAATATACAATTCAGTCATTTCTAAACAGCACTGTAAGAGTAACTCTGAAATGTACACATTTTAAAGATTACTTACTGAACACCAAACCCTTTCCCAGCTGTTTTAAATTTAGAATTTCCCAATAAATGAATAACATACTAAAAAAGCAAACAAGATCTGACATTATTTAGTCTAAGTTTCTAAAATGGCATAACATCTGTAGCTAAAAACAATTCTGAATAACTATATTTAACTAGAGCAGTATTCTATTATTCATAGCTCATTTTCCTTACAGACTAGGGGACTTAATGTGGTGTTCAAACATTTCAAACATTTCTTTTAATTGTTTAGTCCTTCCAAGAGCTAAACTGCTGCAAAAAGGGAGAAAATGTTCACTCATATCTTTTATATAGATTCATGTGACCAACTCATGATCTCAGTTAAGTGCCACAACTGTTCATTAACACACATCACAGTCCCCCAGTCAGCACTGTGAGCTTTGAAACCATGCCAGAAGCATGGGCTCAACAAATGGCACTTTGACCTCTTCACTACTAACTTCAATCTTTATTAAAATCTCTCGGACATCAGTTTCTCTCTTTTAGCATCTTTCATGGGCTCCTGAAATATCTCATATTTATTCATTAAACTGAAACGTTTGTTACATTCTTACATAATGATAGATTCCCCTTTCACATGCAATCGGCTTGTGAAACGCCTTTGATTGAAAAAGAGAACAAAACAACCCTCTCTCTGCCAAACAACTCTAAATTCAGATTGTTCACTCATTTCCAGGGAAATCAAGCATGCTGCCTAATATTAAAAAATCTCATGGCATCCAGGGAAGTTTAGCTCCATTTTATGTTCCCTTTATTAAATTTCACCTTAGCAACACACAAAATCCTCACTGTGTTCCTTGCTTGCTTTTTCAGTTTCATGTTTGCATCGTCACTTCTTTGGTCCAGGGATTTATGGGGGGACAGAAACTGAATTTTTTTTGTCCAGCAGAGTTTCAGTTTCTTACAACAGAGTCACCAAAACCAGCAATCCCATGGAGGAAAATGCATCTAGAGACATATAGAGGCTTTGATAATTTTTATGGTGCTCAAGCACAGATTTGGGGGGGAGGCGGAAAGGGAGGTGGGGAAGAGAGAAATCATGGGTTTTTTTCCTTTTTTTTTGCCTACCAGTAATTAAATAATTATGCATTAAGAACAACAACAACAACAAAAACCCCAAAAAAGAAGCCCCCAAAAAAACCTGCCACACAAAATCCAATAACAACAAAAAAAAACCCCACAGAAAAAGTTCTCATGAGTCATTTATGTGTTTTCATTCTTTGTGTAAACTTTCTGGCACACCCTATATACTTCAATTCTTGCTTTAAATAAGTATGTACTGGAAAAAATGTGTAGTATTTGGAACCAAGGGGAATGACACATTACTTCAAAGTTTACTTTGTGTAAGTTTGCATTTCCCAAATTTGAAATCCAACTTCAAGGAAACCTAAAACTCACCTTCAACCTCTGATTTCTCTCCCTGTTCACCCATGGATTATGTAGAAGGAATAAGCTATTCATTTAAACAGCACACTGAAGTATCATCATTAGGTGGCTTAGTTGCCTGGGATACTCCTATCAGCCTGACCAGTAGGGAACCTGGGAAGCGTGAGCTCCAAAGGGGGATAAAGTAAACAAAGTAATAAGTAACAGTTACAGCTCCTTAAAACGTGTACATTAATCTCAGTATTGGGAAACTATTTACTTTTTAGAGGCAGCACCCTCTGACTGAAATAATGATAAATATTTTGGAAATTCCATCTCAAGCCAAAAAGAAATTGCACAAGTGTACTATTGGAGAACAAAGCTTTTTAGTATACCTTCAAATGAACTCAGGTAAATTTACAAATGGCCAATACCTAAAAGACCATTAACTAAAATTACATTTGTTTCTGTTGAAAGACAGCCTCAAGTGCTGACACGTAATATATGACATGTGATACATAATAATACTGTAAAACCAGTTCTGACATAATATCTCCTTAGGCATAATAACCACAAATGACTGCTTTAGTTAAGAACTAGCCAGAAGCAAAATAGATCCACGTAAAAGTAGCTTTAACCATAAATACCTCAATGACATTTTATGCCACTTTGTAAAAAAGTGAAAGGAGTCCCATAATAATTAACAAGAAAAACTTTATGTTCTTTACTGTTGTATGGTGGTTGTGAAAGGTTATTTCCTAGTCCCTCAGCTGCCAATGCTGTAAATTATCCAGACACCAAGAAGCATTAAGGAGAAATAATAGCAATTTAAACTAAGGCTGACGTAATAAATGATAAACAGTCATTGGAAAATATTACAATGTTGTCTTTCTTGAGTGGGTTTAATCAGAAGAATGTGCCCATATTCTGACACAAACCACTTCACTTTTCCATTGTTCAGGAATGGCAGCCCTAGACACAAAGGTCTCCCTCGCTCACTGCCACTGCTGAGCCCCAGCACCCCAGGGATGCTGCTCACAAGGGTTGGGCTGCCAACCAGCCCAAACTTCTGAGACACCACTCCTGAGTCTGAGCGGGCCTTGTGGTCCAAGGGAGGCAGTGAAACCAGGGCAGCAGTCAAGCAAGGATACGCTAACGAAGGCATATGAGGCAAAAGAGATGGCTCAAGAAATGAGACTATTTATGATGGACATGGCTCATAAATACGATGAATACAGCCCAGCTTACTTTTTGCTATGATCTCAAAACATGGTTTTGACAGCTGAACTGCAAAACGAGCCATCAAGGGGAAATCTTATATAGAAGGAATTAGTAATGTACATCCACAATCACTGATTGAACGGACACCAAAAAAAGTGGTGCATGTGTAATAGATGACAAAATGCATGCTATGGGTTGCATTTATGAGGACTGAAGAGCAGCTCACTTGCAAACCCCTCTTTTGCTGGAACTCCATATTAATTCTCTGCTGAACTCTGTCGGGTAAAACATGTAAACCCCACAATACTGTCATGTAGTCACTAAGCTAAAAAATAAAAGAAGTTGTGGGCACAACCGGGCCCTTGGCTCTGCCACTGGCACTTTCAGGAGGAAGGATTTCTCACCTCCTGTCCAGTGAGAGCCCCAAATCCAGAGATGCTCCAGCCCAGGCCCTACTGGGCACCTCATTGTTCACAGCCCTGATGTGCCTCAAGCAGCTGGGTCATAGCCCCACGCACTCACTGCAGGCACATGGCATAAACCACCTGTCTCCCACACTGCTACCTAAGGGCACCTGCAGAAGTGAGGAGGCACAACAATTCCCAAGCGCCGTCCCTTGGGAGCAGTTCTCCCACAGTGACACCGGCGGGTGCCGAAGGCCTCTCAAGCAGCTCCCTGCTCCTCTGACAGCCAGCAGAGCCCCCACTGAGAAGGGACGCCAGGCAGCCCAAGGGAATGGGCAAAGCAGCTTTTCAAGCAGTACCTGCCCCTCCACTCAGGATCTGCCGCCTTCCTGAGGGCAGCAGCAACATGCAACCCAAATAAAATCAACCTTCTCCATTAAGGAGTTTTGATTATATAGTGAAAAATAATCTATCTTAGTATTTATCCTAGTTACAACTATGATTGCTAGTAAAAATGCACTAAAAAATCAGAAAGGAGTAGAAGCTAACAGCATTTGTTTCTACTGAAGTTCTTCCAGACAGGAAGGTTTTTCATCTCAGTTTACTACACATTACTTACATTCACTTAACAGCTTGAAGTTAACATTGGGTAAGATTCTGTCTTTGGTTTACTGGTGAAAATCTTGAGTACCAGCCACAGAAGTGGATCGAGTTATGTTGGGTTAATGCCACTAAGAAAGGCAGAATGTGACCCCTTATCAGTGCCTTTTTGCTTTGAGTATACAAATATTTTACGCATTTCAATGAGTGAGAGAATGCAAAACTTGCAAATATTTATTTTTAGATGTATGGGGAAAAAGCAATTAGAGCTAAAAATGTTAAGAATGAAGAAATCACTTAACAGAAACAATTATGTTGGGCACATAAATAGCTCTGCCTTCAGACATTTTATTCAAATGCTGCAGAGCACACTAGAAAATATCAATTGTTTAAAAAAAACACTCCAAGTATTTTTTCACAACTGAAAAATCAATCATTATAAACAACATCTGGGGATCATTAATATCTTGCTCTACAGCTAAATTAACAAAATAACAAAGAAATCTGACCAGAATCCAGAACACTTCCAGATTTGCATTCTCAAGCTAAAACCTTGTGTTAGCAGAGGTGGGAGGAAAGAGGAAATATACATTTATGTATTGTATATAACATATGCATTAATCACTACTTCCCCCTCAGCTATGTCCTGTTTCTGTTTTGAAAGTCCTAAAATTTGAAATATTTAGCTAAGCCACCCTGCCCAAGACCTTGGAAAAGATTTGCATATTTTTCAGACTGCTAGAGATGCCACCGTAAAGCTCCATCTAAGGAGTCTCAGGATCCATTCTAATAAAAAAGTCTCCATACTCCTCCTACTGTAGTTCTAAATGTTTTAAACATTCCAGTCTTTGTAGAGGAGCACTAACACCAATCCCACTCTAATATCACATTTGTATTAAAACAAAGACGCACGAAGCATCTACACGGAAACTTCAGGTTTTTCTGAATTTCACTGATATAAATTATCCTGCAGGCAGTCAAATCAGACAACAACAATAATGCTGATACTTTATATCAGCTGCAAAACTTTAAAAAAACACCCAGTTAGCCCAAGTACAATTTTTGTACTGGAGCTAGTTTAAAAAGAAAAGCCAACTTTGACTCTTTGACTCACCCAAATAAAGTAAGTCACCAACAGGAAAATTGTATTTCATTTGGACTGGAAACATTCTTCCGTCTTTTTTTTTGTTTGTTTAAAGACTCATTCCCTGCCAAGGTTTTATTTTGTTATGTTTTTCCCCCAAACAACTGATTTTATCTGTGAGTCACAAATTTCTGTAAACTAAGATGCATAATGAGAGCAAAGACCAAATTTCAGCTATACCAGGACTAATGCTACTGCTCTATACCCTGAAGTCACCAGCTTTCATACCATAGAATTTTTCTGGGACATGACCTATCCCTAAGAAGTCCTTTCTCCTTCATAATGCTGCTCTTCCATGGCTTCCCTTGGCCAATGACAAGAAAGAGGATATGTCTTTCTGAAATTGCTGGCTCAGGAACTCCAGCAGCTGCGAGGACTGGTAAGTCACCCCTCATTCCCAACCACTCCCTGCCAGCCCTGGAACTGAGACAAATTGCCTTCTTTATTGTTTTACAGGGAGAGATGATTTGTTGAAAGTTTTGAGGTTTGCATTTTAATGTAGATCCCTTTTCCTCTAGCAAGCATTAAGTTTGGCTTGGGGAATGGGGAGAGGAGTGGGGCCTGCAATTCCCTTTTGCACATAGCTTTTTTTCAATGAGCAGTTTCCCTCTGCATTGCTCATGTTATGGCCAAATGAAGATGGTTAACTTTTCAGAAAAAAAATTGTATTCATACCACAGTAGGTTGTAATTATCTCACTTTTTGGTAAGAAATATTTCATAAAAAATTGAGTTTTACATGAAAATCCAAAACCTTCTTCTGGGGGTGAACATGTGCTTACAGTACGCCAGGGACCAAACAGATTGTTTAATGGCATATTGGACCCAGCCTGCTATAAAAATAATCCAGAATTATTTACAATTTACCAAAGAGATTTTAAAAACTGAGAATAAGGGGTTCAGTTTTCTCTCACACTCCTGTTTATAGAAAAAGCATGCCCATCCTCACAGAATTAAAGACAGTCTTTGGATTCATTCTTAGCAGGCAGGATTTACAACGTTTATCTAGCAAAGCACCATGACAAATCCTTCTGCGCGAAATTTTCACCTGGTGAAGCTGATGGAGCTGAAACTCACCATCACCCAGACACAGCTGGATCACAGAAGGATTCTGGCTCACTGATGCGCCCTGAAAGCCACTCCATGCCATGGAGCTGGCACAAGCCTGGCAACTGAAGTCATCTTTTTGGACAAGCAAACACAAAGGACATGTGCTGCTCTAGCAACAAGTGCATACTGATTTATGCACAGTGACCTTCAGATACACCTTCTGAAGACTCACAGGCAGCTTTGCTTCCAGCTAGATTACTTTGGTCTATAATGAAAATTATTAGAAACTTAATTTTTTTTGCTTCCTTCTCCCTTGCAGCTTTTATAACCACACAGCAAATGCCAGTAAGTGATATGCATTTACAAAAGTTATTCAATAACAGTAATCCCAGAGACTGATAATGAAAAATATTTTGAAAAAATTACTTGAGTTGAATAGAAATGAATTGTTCATTCTCATTGCTCATGTTCATTTCATTATCCACCTGGACTGCGTCATGCTGCTGAGGACCTCTAATTGCTCTTATTTCAGGAGAGGGATACATATGCAGCCTGACTTCAGTCATAGCAAGGAACTCCTTATAGACACCTTTTCAGAATTTCAGACACACTTCTGTAATCTGGTACCCCTCAGATTTGACTGATAAATACCAGTGTCTTAGAACAATCTATTTATCTACTGTACCACCTCTGTTTAGCCTCAACAGTCACCACTTTCCACATGTGACATCAATCCACATGATATCAATGTAAACTGTTTGTATAACCAAGTGTTGTACATTTTATTGTCCTGCCAGCAAAGAAAAAGATAAACAAGTACTTTGCCTGCTGTCTTCAACGAAGGTAGTATAATCGACACCATACATTTTGCAATACAGATATGGAACGGCACACAGGCCAGTTTTTTCTTCTTAAAGCAGAGCTTGCAAGTTGCACATCATTATTTTCATAATAAATACTTTTAAACAGTGTTTTGGGGGAGGGGATTTTTTGTGGCTCCTTTTTAGGGATTTTTTAATAGGGATTTTTAAAAAATCTGCTTCTTAAACCAAACTAAATTTTAAATACACATTATGAATTTCTACAGCTAAGATTTCTGTGGCTCTGGTTGATAATGAGATAATTGCCTCACAAAGGTCAAGAGAATGGCATAGTTTGCTTTCAGAGGCTGAACAAAGCACTTGCTATGGTTCACTAAGTGTAGTTTCTGCATCACTCCACATCTTTTTGATTCATCTATTACTAATATTCCATGATATACTCGCATTATGGATCCAACTATTTCAACAAACCTGTAATCAAGGAATGACCCTGAGTAAAATACTCCACAGAAAGCAGATGGTAGGCTCATCAAACGCCTTCAAGCCTAAAATAACCTTTCCCATATAAAAAGAAGAGTCAATTAAAACTGAAGTTTATATTCTGAGCTTGAGCTCAGAGTAAATAAAAGCCACCATGATACTATTGTGTCATTGGATCAAACTACCAGGGCATTTAATTCATTTTTTGCACCACCCCCACCCCAAAGAGCAACCAACACTTTTATTCATCGTTCATTCAAAGCCTCTAATGTTCTGTGTGAGTGTGAGCAGACTTGACAGTTTGGGCCTGATTCTAAAAATCTTGACAGCACAAAACTAACACTACTCCCAGCAGTCATGTGCTCCAGTAACACCACCACATGAGGAAAGATCTCATCTAACTTTTGGGAATAGAGTGGCAGAGCAGCAGAGCAGCACCACCTTACAAAAACGTCCCAATGCCAACAGATGAGTCAGGAGTTCTCTGCCAACACAACAATGCCTGAGCTGGGCACCAAGCTCAAAACCAGTGTGCTTCGAGTTCAGAAAAATAGGGAAATGACTCTCCCATCAGAAACACCATTAAGACCCTTCCCTTTCACCCTCATTATTAAATGCTCAAGCATATCAGCATTTTTTCTCTAAGAGACCACACAAGCTTCCTTGAAAAGATGCAGGGGTCTCACAAGCAAAGGTGTCCCCACCACAATGTAGACTTTACAAGCATTAGCCACAGAACCCATCCATCTGATGATATGGCAGATAAAACTTAATTCTGTACACTGCTGAAGAAACTACAGTCGTCCCTTTACTGGAGTTACCCTGGGCGCCTACACAACATGTATTCCGACACATATTCAAAGCACGTTTGCTGTTGTTGGGATGATCTGACACCAAAACAACCCTGTGTGAAATCACCTGGTTGCTATCAGGCATCAAATCTTGCAGTCCTTTTCCATAGCTGTAAGGGGCTGTACTCTTTTTGAGCTCCAGAGCTCAAAAGCTCTATGCCTTCTAAATTAAGAGGTCACTTCCCCGAAGTACCTCTACACTCATAGAATCAAGCTCCTAGTAGTGGCAAACCCCATGTTGAACAAGCCCACATTCCAAGAGGACCAGAAAGAACACCAGCTATAGCTGACACTCATACACGGCCCTGGGAGCACGGCTGATGAGTGGTCTGCAACAGCAGTGGGGTGTGCCAGGACTTTCTCTTATTTTGCATTTTTTAGCATATTGCACTAACGACTTTAAAGAACTAATGCATGCTGTAAAGCTTCTGGAAGACAAGCTGTAGGTGAATGGTTAAGACAGGTGATTCAAACCCAGGCAAGGAACTGTTTCGTTCAGACGGAGTCACTGTGCTACACTCTACCCACCTAACATCACCTTTGATTGTGAACTCAAGTTGCAATACTGTGATCACCAGTGGCTAGAAGCCTTCAGTCTTAGAGAAGAAAGAGCATATTTGGTACTGAACATTTCAGTCATAAATAGCATTGGTTCACTTCAAAGGAATCACATCTTCCATTTGGAAATCAATGGACACTTAAAAGAAGAAAGATGTCCTTGCTTGTGAGAAAAAGAAAACAGTTGTAATGGGACTTACCAAACTCATCACATATACTTTCATTTTCTATGAGGGTAGGATGATCAAATGTATCCCGACAATAGAAGATTTGGGGGTTCTTGCTTGTTACTGCAATGCCTCCAAGGGCTAAAACAAACTGGTCTGTTAGTATTGAAGAGGGCTTGTCCTGAATGCGCTTTAACATGGAACGGTATCGACAGTACTGTGGGTAGCTGAGAATTAAAAGGTTTGAATCTTCGTCATCCTCACCTGGAAGAATAGAAAAAAAAAACCTCTTAGTATATCAGAAAAATACAAAACAAGAGCTGTAACTCAAGTATTTCAGAAAAATTAATTTCTCTGAAGTAAGTTTGTCTTTTCTCAAGACCCAGCTTTTATAACACAGTGGGTCTGGAAAGAAAGGTTAAAACCAGAAATTTAAAGAAATTTTATTAAAACAGGTTATGTTATGCCTTTCTGTTTAGGTCTCCTATACTTACTCACAATCATGACCTGGATGAGCAAGAAAACACTGCTCTGCAAAAGCTGGCCAAGGGCCTGAATCAAAGGCCATACTTTGACAATTTGGCTGCTTTGGCTGATAGAAATATTGTCTGTCATTTTTACTCAGTTTCCCATATAGCTTTACTGCACTCTTGTTCACAGCGGCTAACATCTTTTAAAAATAGTAATATTATACAAGCCTTAGAGCATAAAGCTATTACCTCCCCTTTGAAGTACCTGATACTGGCAACTACCAAAGGACCCCTGGGCCAGGGAGGCGGGCTGATTTGACCTGGTCATTGTTGTTAAACCCCAACAAGTGGAAGCAACTTTCTTCATATTAACTGCAAATGCAGCAGGACTCAATGAAACTCCCAGAGAGCCCAAGCACAAGAATTTTCAAACAGATTTGGTGGCTGGGTTCAGAATATAAAGCAATCTAGAGCTCAGAGCTTTCCATTCCTCCATGGTTAAGATGATATCACATATGAAGGTGGCAGATTTTGAAATATCATAATCAAGTGTCATCATATAACCAGAAGAAAACCCAAGAGGAAAAAAAAAAAACCCTCAACTAGGGATCTAAACAAGAGAAATTACTCATTTGCAGGTATGCACCCAGTAGCTAACAGCACTTCTTTTTATGTTCATTTATCTCCTCAGCTATGTAACTGAAGACAGCTTTCCAAGCATGCAAATGAAGACAAAGCAACGGCATTCACTTCACCTTTTCTGCCGTACTCTGATTACTAAATAACTCAGCTATTTCTTCTGCCAGAGACAAAAGATCTACTATTTAATCCCATTACCAATACCAAAATCATAATTCTTACTCCTAAAGTAAAAATCACTTCAGATATTGAAAGAAATGTCAGATCACTGCTCCCCAAC
The DNA here is from genome assembly GCA_025920805.1 of Petroica traversi. NCBI lineage: Eukaryota > Metazoa > Chordata > Aves > Passeriformes > Petroicidae > Petroica > Petroica traversi. The sequence goes on from JAHLSL010000047.1 coordinate 5,466,817, forward strand.
TAAGTATGATTGCACAACTCATCTAGATTCAAGTGAGGCAATGGAAATGTTGACACATAAAAGGCTAAATTTTAAGAAGTTTCTGGAAGTAGATATATCACCTAGAATGTCATGTTTGCAGATGAATGCAATGCTGTAAATAAAAAAAAATCAACACAACAGACAGACTTGCAAAGCACCTTCTTTACTAGCACAGTTCCTGAAAGTCATCACTATCCTGACATAGGTGAGGAGATAAAATTATTTATGTTAAAAAAAAAAAGAAAAAAAAAGGTAAAAGTAATACATTTAGGTAAACAGCACTGACATTAGTTTTCTAAGAATATAAAATTGGTGGCCCTAAAACCTCTTTTTGCCCAATAAGAATGTGGTCATGCTTTTCTTTGTTTCAACAAGTATCCCATAAGCCTACCCAACAGCAGGATTGAGCCAATTGCTCCTGGGAATAAGGCTCTCTCTTCTTTAAAAGGAAACTCTAAAAATCAGATCAGGAAAACTGTTCTAGGAATTAACAAGCACATGATCTGTCCTCTAGCTCCTTCCAGAGTTTCACATACTCCTACTTGATGGTTATTACTACTTTATACCTTTATGTAGATAGCAGTGAGCTGAATCTGTCGATCTGACAGCACTTTTTTTATGCCAGGATGTGGTCAGCTTTTTAAACAGGGTGTATATAAATGTATGTCCCCTGCGCCTTTGTAGTAAACCATTAGTTTCTAGACAAATGTGCTGCAAGTCCCTGTGCAGAATTACACAAACTTTGTACCCCTGACAACTGACGACTTAACTCAAACCCCCTGGCATAAATTAAAATCAAGTAATTTTTACAGGACCACTTCCACACATGCTTGTGCAATTCCAATGAGTACTTTGTGACGCATTTGTTTCCTTTCCTATTTTACTTGAGGTTCAATAGATACATCTAAGAATGAACAAAGGCTGAATAACTTGAAAATTTTTTTAGTGTAAGACAAATACAGTGTTCCTGGAACAAAGATTTTTTCCCTCAACCACGCCCACACGAGAAAAGAGAAATCAAAGCAGACCAATTCCTAAAGAAATGCAAGCCTAAGGAAGAACTATTATTTGCTTTTATCAAAATCTAACATGTGCCATTTAACAGTGGACTTAGTGAATATTGCAAGTATTTTTCAGAAATATGATCAGAAAGAGTTTACTCTTAGGAGAAGCAAAGCTCACAATCTGGATCACATTCCACTAAAATTAAGAAAAACAACATGACTTCTGAAAACGTACAACTGAGATATTAGGAAACCAAGATGCTGTATTTCTGAATTTCATTTTAGCTTCAACAGACAGAACATGGTAAAAGACAAAACCTACAGTATTCTGCTTGTTAAGGACAACTGAAACTACTCAAATCCTATGCTTATATTGTAATTGTGTGGCTTAATAACCCCCTCCAACGTCAACTTTTCATTTATTTTTATATTTCAGGACTGAAAAGAGAGAAACTGTAATTAGGAAGCAAGGTTCCACCCCTGCCTTCTGAGCACTGCCTATATATGTAGAGATGTAATCCAACAGTTCCCTTTGTGAGGGGTAAAGAGAGCTGGGATTCGGCATTGCCTGGCATTTACATTGGATTACATGTTCTTCAAGTTGTCTGTGTAAGTACGAGATGCATGAAATGCCAAACACAATGAATATGTGCAAGGACTGACTTTTCAAATCAGCATAACCATCTTTAATATGTAAGGCAAGACAATTAAATGCCCCAAAAGAAAAAAATATAAAGCCTGTTAAAAGCATGAATTCCTAACAAATCCATCTAGAGCAAAACTATTTACAGAGAGAGAGCAGAGAAAAAACCCTGTAACATGCTTTTTGTTTGCTTGTTTCAGAAACACCAGCCTATAGTGTTATTGCTAACTGCCATAATCTACCCTCAACATCAGTAAGCACTATTTCTCTTTAAAAAGACCTTCACACCAGGATTTTATAGAGCTTGATGGAAAAACTATGCATGTTCCTTCCTGTACCTAATTACCTCAACTGCAAAAGCTGCCAAGTATTTTGCCCTTTAGTTCTTTTAATCGTATTAGTGCAAATGCATTTGGATGCCAACAGAAACAAACATTTAAAGATTTTTGCTTAAAAGATTCCAAATATGTATGAGGCTGGTGCTATGAAAGCACACTCCACTTCTTCCCAGAAAGCACAGTAATTCTTGCAGAAGAAATATGAATTTGTGCCTCTTGTAAGACTAAATGTCTAGTTTCGACCCAATTTAAGTAAAATAATGTCAATATGAACTGCTCTCACAATGATTTATGCTACCTTCTGTTACTTTATTACATTAGACATTCCTTTCTTTAAGCTTTATACTTTTTGCCGTGCTCCTAGCAACCACATAAAGGCTGAGTACCAACTTTACGTGCCTGGCACCCTTCCAGGCTATGCTGTTATTGAGAATTATATTGAAGTTTCAATTTAATTGCTACTCTGTTGTGACACAGAATATTTTTTGTAATTAGGCTTTTCCCATTTTCTGTCCATTCATTTTTTTTTTTACTGAAAATGACTTTTTTGCCCCTCCCCGAAAACACAGAACAATGATACAGATAAGGGTCTGTACATCTGTTACGATCATTAACAACCCACTAATGTAAAGGGAAGGAAAAAAAATTAAAAGGGAAAAAAATGGTGAATATAATTTCTCAGAAGGTGAATTTCTTTTCAGTTTAAGTGCTCTTTTTCTTCTTACAGTTACTCAATGATTTCCTGTTCTAATTACAAAACATTATACAGAAAGTAATTTTTAAACAGGAAATGTACCAGCACAGGAGGCTAAATAGAAACACTTGCTTGGTATGGTTTGAAATTGCAAACTTTAACATCTCTTATCAATTCTCTGCTCTACCGTTCTGCAATATATTCTACCACACATCTACTATTTCTTCTGATGCAGTTAACACAAATGTATACATCAAAGGGGAAACACACTTGCAGTTAAACTGCAGGCAAAGGAAAAAAAAATCAATTTTTTCCTTCTCCATGTAGCTGTAAGTTGGAGCCAAGCCAAGCCTCAGAGTGGGAAATGTTAAAAAGTACCAAAAAAAAGGAAGGGAAAAAAAAAGCAGCAGGCTTGATTAAAAAGCTAGAGAAGAGATATTCAGTTCTAAATCTAAATGAATAAGCCACAAACTATTTCATAAAAACATACTGTGACGTAAATTACACATCAGTATTGCACTGTTGTGGTTATTTTGAGAAATGGCTTGTACTGTAAGTCAGCTGGTAAAACCCCACCCTTAATGATTTTGCAATTCTCCATACAGTAATCAACTGGAGAAGTCATGAAATTGCCAAGAAGGAAAACAGACAGAGCTGTAGAGAGTTTGTAATAAAAAGATAATGTACTTCTAACATAACAGAAGTAGAAGATTGGTTTTATTAACTAAAAAACTACTTAAAAGGTCCCAGGCTTGCCATTTGTTTTGATAAATGTTGACACAGATCTTCGTAAGATAAGCAATGGAAGTATCAGGGGAACCAGATAAAATGGGACAATGCTTTGGTGTGTGGCTAGCAAATTGAGCAAGGGAGTTATCTGGAATACAGAGAGAAAACGAAGGAAGTCACAAGATTCTGTCCATCTGGCTCTCCCGCATGGTGCCCTTGCTCCTCTGCCTTCTTCCATAACCTTCAGTTACTAAGGGGGGTCTCCCAGAGGAATCACATATCATAATCAGTTTAACACTGCTTGCATGCATGGCTTTGACCATTATTGTCAATATGCAAGAGATACAGAGGTAATGGTGGATGCATCTGGATGTCTGGAGGGACTGGGAATGGCAAGGTTAGCAGAGCTGAATGAACATGGCTGTGACCGCTAGGATGGGGGCTCTCCTGACCATTGCAGGGCAGTGTGTTCACTGACCTCCCAAGACCCTCCAGCTCATAAGACCTAGTTCTCTTTCTCTTGCTCTCCTCCTCTGGCAATGACTTTCTGCAGTATAGGCATGAGAACACAGGTGTAAATGAATCAAAAATGTGTAGCTCACCCTTCAAAACCAGTATCTACAGGTCAGACAGGCTCTACACAGCTCAGAGCTGCTTGTTCTAATAAAATCCCAGAGAGAGCACAGCTTTCAGCAGACAGAAATGAACCTACCACACAACTACCTAAAAGCCCTGAATCTCTTAAAAGGTCCAAAAGCAACAGAAACAGCAGAACGATGAAAGAATAACCCCAAGGAGGAGTAAGAAAACTGGGTATTTATGACCTCAAAATCTTTAAGAGGAATCTTTAAGAGGAGTGATGCAATGAGAACATCTTCCCATATCATAGTCCAGCTATAACCTGACAAACACCTCCAAACCTCCAAGATAACTGCAGGTTGGCCAAGAAGAAATGACAGTCATCACTTACACCTCTGGGTACTCCTGTGCGGGAAAGGATAGTTCTCCCAGAGAAATAACCTTCATGGGAAGATTATGCCTGTCTCCTGCCTGACCACTTCTCACACTGAATTCTTTGTACAGACACAAGGCTAAGAACCACAGCAGGAATCCACACCCCCTACAGCAGGAATCTACTGTGGACTAGGAGCAACAGCTGAGCAGTTCAGGTAGCTGCGTCACCATCACAAAGCAAGCTCTAGCACACTGATCCACTCTTTCCAGAGGTTAGGAAAGACTTCTCAAACACAGCTCTTCCAATCAACCCTGCCTTTTCATTTCCACAGTTTTTATTCACTCCAGTAAAGACACTTGGCATGCCTCACCTGGCTAATTAATCACAAGACCTAAAAATATTATTCTAAGAATCGTATTTCTCTTGCAGATAAATGTGAACACAGTAATGATTTAGCCACATGAGATGGGACAGGAAATCTGTGGTTTTGGTTTTAAATAAATTTGGGCAAATTATTGACACAACAAGGACACCCCTTTGTTGGCAGGATCCATGCTACTCATCCTTGCTTTGAGAACCCCCTTCTACTTGAATGCTAATGCAATCAAGAACAAAGGCAACGTGTTGCAGGATACAAACACAGTGATTACATTTATGTTTACCAGATAATGATGGTGTTAACAAGTTGCCTGTAATTCTGACATGGACTTATGCCTGCCTGGTTCTGCTTTTAAATTGATCGAAAGGCAAAAGTAATTTCTGCCAATAGTGAGAATAAAATGTACAGCCCTTCTGCATGGGTCAGGTATTTCTCCCCTTTTAAGGAGGAGACAGAGCTAATTCTCAGAATTTCATGCCACCTCCCCAGCCCTCTGTTTTCTGTCACAGTGCCAGCAGAGCATCAGCCTTTCAAAGAATTCCTAAGCTTAGTTTAACATTTGAAAGAAAGAGAATACTTACAAATCTACCGGAGATTGAAACTACTGTTCAACAGAACAGCAATACAGTCATTAAAAAAAATGAAAAAAACCATAATCTAATACATACTTAAAACATATAGTTGAAGAACATTTTACACTCAGTTATTTGGGTCACATTTGTTCTACTCCTACTCAATGAGGACCAAGTAGGTTGATCAATGGCTGACAGTATGTCCATATAATCAAATCTTCTATAATATTTATCTCACTAAATCACTTGAAATTCAAATACTAAATCAAATTTTTGAAGAAGACAAAAGAAATTCAATATGAAAAAGTTTCCAACCAGGCATTCCACATCCTTTTTCAGACCCTAATCCTATATTCAGCTCATCATAACTGCAGCTCCAACCTTGCACTCTCAGGATCCTCCTGCACAGCAGGAAGTGCCTCATAAACCTTATGAGGTGTTTCTAGACTCAAAGAAGAGTGACTGACACTTGTCATTTCCAGCTTTTATATAACCCTTCCATCCACAGGCCTCAAACTGCTTTATGGAGATGAGTAAAAATTATTATCCCATTACACAGAGAGATAAACTGAGACAGAGAGGATTTATTCTACAGCATCAAGCAATTCAGAGTGCAAGGGAGAAAGCAAAGAGGCCAGGCAGAAATTCTTGTTGGGAAATTTCTGGGTAAGTGAGAGATCCATAAATTTCCTCGGAAGGAAAGTGACTGCCTCTGATCACTCCAGCCAGCCTGCCTACACCAGAGATGTGTTGAGGCTCTGTGTTGAGGCTTCTCTCCTACCACAACCATATTCCCTGTCCTGCACAGTTCCAGTCATTCCTTCATTCTATTCAGCTGCTGCCCAGTGGAATTATCTTCCCCTTCATGAAGGCTCTGCAGAGCAGCAGCTCACCCTCCCGCTGAAGGCAGGTGACTGCAGCGGCAACACCTGAAGGAATCCAACAAAAGCGAGCCAACACTGGGGATGTGGCTGGGAAATTGCCTCCCTGCCTCCCCAAATTTTCTTCTCTCCTTACTCCTCAGGGCACAAGCGTGGGCCAGCCCATGACCAAACAGCAATGGACGGCTTCAGAAAACTGCTCTGATATAAAAGGTTTTTAAACTGCCCTATTAGCTTTCTAAAGCAGATGGAGATGGGGGAAGGGGGAGATTGACTGTAGAAGGGAGCACATGCTGCCTGTCCTCTTGAATGTTCTGGGTCATGCAGACCATTCAGGTTGAATGTGCATCAGCTTTAAAACAACTATTTATCCTGGTTGTCGTGGTTACTGATAAGCAGCTTCAATTCTGCTGATAACAAAAAGAAGAAAGAATTAAAAAGGGGAGGGGGAATTTGAAAACATAATTTGGTAATATGACGAAGCCAACAAGAGGAATTAAATCATATTAAACAAGCCAATTGTACTATAAATGGCTCTGCCTCTGTATTTGATTTTAAATCATCCAAGGCTCTAACATGGCAGCTGCTTTAGTTTTAACAAACAAACAGTAAAAATCCCTTTTAATAACGATAAACTTTGCTTTAGCTGAATTCAAACATAATTTAATTTTTCCTGAGGTGAGATTTGTACAGGGAACAATCAGATAATAAGTGTTATCATTCTCACAGACAAAAATGAACCAGCACTTTGCAATTCAAAATGCTATTTAATGCACCATTTTCAGCAATCTCTGAATACCACCCAATATACCACTGTATTACACTTCAGTACTTACACATAAAGCCTGATCCTGCATGGGGGTTATGTTATGAACACAAGTACTACAGCTGAGGCTGAAGTCATACATTCCCTACAGCACCTTGGGGGGGGGGTGGGGGGGGGGGGTGACACATCCTCACATTCACTAACTTTCCCTACACCACTTTCTCATTCTCTGTATTATTATTACTATTTCTATGATCGCGCGTCTTGCTCCCCCTTTCTGACGTGTAACACTGTAGAGAGAAAATACTGGAGAATGAAAAACTCTACTCTGGCGGAAAAACATGCAACCAGAGCCCCTGGCAAGAGAGGGGCACGCTTTTACAGTGGTGATAATTAACCACTGGAACAATGAGCTCAAAGATGCGACCAATTCCCCAGCCCAGTGCTCAGGACTGAACTGTTTCTTCCTCAAGATATTCTCTGGACTGATGAATTTTAATCTCATGGTCTGTTATTTGTCTCCTGTGCTGAAGAGGCCCATGACAAATCCATACATGTGTGGCATGAAAAACTGAAAAGAAATGAAAAGTCACTGAGAGTTAAACTGAGTTACTGAGTTTAATATCAGACTAACCAGGTCTTCTGTCATTTCCTCTCTCTTTCACCTCTGCACCCCACTCAAACATAAATGACAGCCAAGGAAACACAGCCTTACCTATAACGGACTGATTCACCACTTCTTCCTTATGGCAGAATCAACCGCCTTCATTTTCCACTGCAGCCAGAAGTATGATTCAAAAGCCTTATTTTGGAGTCTCACATGCAGCTCTTTCACTATCATTCTGAAAATTCAGAGGAACTGTGCCCTCCTTGAAATAGCAGCGGCAGAAGCTGCTGGGCTCAGAGCTGTGACACGAGGCGTGGAGGGTAGAAATGGTCCAGTGATTTAAACAGTCAAGACCTGCTTTTGACATTTATGCCCTCTTTGAAACCCTCAATGAAGTAACAACCCCGTTAATTCTTGCAGCGTATTTAATACACATAAAACCTGCATTATCTACTATTTACAATTTACTGTAAATTGTAAATACACAAGCAGTATCTGGCTCGGTACAAAAATAACAAGCTTACTGTAACCCTCCGCTCCCTAACCATACTGCTGATTTCTTTGACACATGGAGAAGTGAGAATAATTATATTTTACTGAGTGTGTCTCATTTCACTGATTTAAGCAAGATTTACAAAGCTGTAAAAATATGTTTTTCAATTTCATTTGTTTCTAGCATTTCACTATGAAGACAGTTTGTACAGCTTTCAAAAATCATCATCAATATAGACAAAAATTGTACCCTGTTCATGTGGACATTTGACAGAGGGATAATAGGGTCTAGAAACACCACAGTCAGACGCTGCTTTTCTATTTAATGTTTCCTTCTGTGCCAAACATAATATAACAGACAAGTGTTAGAGAGACATGCAGGGGGGAGTCTGAATAGAGAGCTTTAAAAGAGGTCCTTAATAGAGAAACTGTATGCTTAGTCTTCAACAACATTCAACAGCAATTTATTTGCAGCCATTTTCTCATGTAACCTTTAACACGAGAGCAGATAAGATAGAGCACAGGACAATTTCTCGACTGCTAGATATGAACAAAAGAACCCATTTTTAATAAGCTTCAGTGGCCCCTTCTATTTGTTTTGCAACATGTTAATAACTTTTTTGGAAGCCAATCAAAGACAAGAAGAGAAAAAGAAGTCAAGCTGGGAAACAAAAACACAGTTTAAGAATTTTACAGATAAACTCACGTTATAATCTGCAGTGTAATAATGCTTAAACCCAAGAGTGGCACAGAATTGGAATTGGAAACACGATGCCATTCTTTTTAAAAAAAGAGCGATTACAAAAACGCTAGTGTCATATATACTTTTCCAAGATTTTGCTGTACTCTATCTCATCCCAATGGAGCACATACCTGTTCCCCAAAAGAAACTTACTCAGGTTCCCCTCCTTCCCAGTGAGGAGATGAAACACAACATGAAGACTATGAGGAAAGTTCACATGTGAGTTACCAAACTCTAGGCCATTGACCCAACTGCCCTGTACCACACTTCCCCAGATACTTGGAAACCCTCACCTGCTAACTGAATTTTTCATATTGCACCAAATAACCCCCAAATTGTTGATCTGAAAAACAACCCAAATGTAGCTTTAAAAGCTGTTACAGGCATATAAGTAAGTCTGTGGTTGCTCATTTAATCCCATTCTGCATCACAGCAATGCAGACTGGAGCTGAAAAGGAGTAATTGGAAGAAGGTCTGAAAGAAAAGGGAGCTAACTTACACCCCTGTCTAGAATACAAGGACCAAAAACTTGTATGCAGGATAATTTGAACAAACCTGCTGTGCTGAAATTCAACAGTGCCAGGGCCTTCCTGTGTGACCAAGGCCGTATCATTAGGTATTCCTGGGGCAAAGCCTCATTTCTGTGGAAAAAGAATTAGTTGCAGGCATGCAAGAGTTTGTGGGACAATCGCTCCTGATCCCTTCCCCTTCCCTCAGGCACAAGAGGAGGGGCAGAGAACCTCCTCAAAATGGTATCAACCGATACCTGTGCAAAAATGTTTCTGCAGGACTGAGGTTCAACAATGCCTCCAAACCCTTGCATGAACCCTCAGTCTCATTTTTAAGGTAAGGGCCTTCTGGTAACGAAGAAAAATTAGAAATCACCAAAATCCCAGCAACAGACGCTGAAAAAGCTGATGAAGTGCAAAGCAATTTCATTAATGTTATTAAAATAGAGAAAATTCCCTTGGAAAATTTCACACAGGTTTTCCCATCTCATTGTAAATTACTCATGGCCTGAGAGACATGTGAGGAGCAAACGGAGAGAAATAAAGCTTCTCTCCAGTTAATTTGGACCGAAACCAAGTCTCACTTGTAGAAAGACCAGGTTTTTGGGCTGCAGTGAGTACAGGGCTGGGTTCTTTGAACTTGATTATTATGGCATCTCTAAGAGAGGTACAAAAGTATACGGGAGAGAAGATGCATCAAGGAACAAAAGGAGCTGCGGTCAGATGACAACCCCCCTTGTTATGATGATGAAAAGATTCCCAAACTTCTCTAGAAACATATCTGCAGAGTTTAGGATCCTATACCCAAAATTAGATTTCGCTTTCTAAGGACTCTGCAAAGGAGTCTGTTACAGGTGAAGGGAAAGAATATAAGCATTTCTCTTCGAGAAATGGCTTTTTGAATAAGAAAGAGCCCCCTGTGATGGGAACATACCAACCCAGCCCCAAGATCCTCCTGAGAACTAATACAGAATTTCTCTTCCTCTTCTGTAGGACCAGGACACCATCCCTGGCAAACAGGAGAAGTCGGCTACTTGGATTATAGGAAAAGGCCTGAGGTGGAGGCAGGGTGAGAAAGGTTTTCAGGACAAGTAATGCCTGTGAGCTGAGGAGAACAAGGAAGTATCCTCCCACTCTTTTCTCTAGGCAAACTCTCTTTCCAAGTTTTCAGTCAGAGCATTAAGTTTCCACTGAACCTGACTAGGAAGGGTCTGGCAGAACCTGGCCAATCCTCCAGAACACCAGGCGGCTTGTGTTCTGCTCCCGATGGGCTTTGGTCCCACACCCAGCAGAGAGGAAGGCTCCCAAATAAGAAACAATCCTAACACACTATCTGCTAGCCTGGAACCTACTGTAATAACAGACAGCACTGTATATTTCAAAGCACTTAATGGACGCTAATTAGTCCTCAGGGTATTCCTATGAGGCAGGTAGACAGATAAGTATTATTTCCCCTGTTTTACATATGAAATAACCTCATCAGAGATGTTCTGACTTGCTTAAGGCCATCGAATGAGTCACCGAGCTCAGCACTCAGCAGGTCCTGGCTCCCATACCTGTGCTCAGACCTCTCAGCCATACCTCCTTCACAAGTGCAAATCTTCATTTCAAACGTGTAGGGAGAAAGAAAAGAAGATCAAGGAGGGGTGATAACACTGGGAAAAAAAATTCTCTGGAAAAAGAGTATCTAGAAGAATGACAAAACAGAGCTGGGTATCTATTGAATGATAGATACCAAATCTAGGACAAGGAAAGAGATGAAAAACACTGATAGAAAATTGTACGAGTTTTTATTATATATTCTATTCAAGCAGTCAGAGCTATTTATTGTGGTTCCTAACCACCACTAATGTCAGTTTAATAGCTTTACACTCCTAATTTTTCGAATGGTGAAAGCATGCAGTCCTGGCTGCACACAATCTATATGCTTAGCACATATATATAAGTTATGTGCCCACACATACAAAGATACACTGAGGTGTTGTTCCACACTGGAAACCTTTGTGACTTCAGTCATCCTGGGTAGGTAGGAACATTACCAACGGATTTTGTGTCCCTTTGAGAAAGAGCAGCAAATGATTCAGCCACCATTTACAAACAGCGAGAGCTCACAAGACACCAGATATTATGTGGCATTACATTGTTACATCACCAGGCTGCTGCATCACCCACTACTTAACTGCTCTCGGCCAGACAGACCAAGCTGGGCAGATGATGCCCTAAACTTTTAACACTCTAAATCTAGCAAACGCTTTCCACATTCCTGAATGTGCCTTTCAATAACTCCTTTCAGTCCATAGCCCTGTATCCCACAGACACACAATTAAGTGAAGCAGGGTCCTTGAAAGAGGGAATGCAGTGTAGCAATCCTCCAGAACATTCATCAATTGTTTGTGCTAAAAATAATAATTTTGCTTCTATGAGATTCAAGGAACATTCTCCAGGCTAGGCAAAACATTACTTCTCTTTCAGAGGGAAAAAAATATATTTATACAGTGCATTACCAATCTCAAATGGTGATATTTAAACACAAGTTTGAACTATATGCAGCATAATACAGCTGCTTTGCATTTTGATTCCTTTATTTATAGACCAAAACAAATTAATAACTCAAAAATGTTGTTTCAGGCGAAGTAATGGACACACAATAAAACTATTCATTTCCTCAAAGGTCACTCCAGGAGAAACATACATTGTTTCGAAGCCTACCAACAATGCTATTGTTCCAAAGAAAAGTGAAAATATATAATGAGCAGTTAGTGCCTGTATCTGCAGTGGAGACCCTGCGCTAATTTAAAGTGCAATCTTAAGGCAATCAATCATATTCTAAAATTACTTCATTTTCCAAACAGTTTACACTTTTTAAGTTACAAATCCACTTTCTGCTATTTCAACTCACGATTTACAGCTACAGATTTAGCCTGCTCTGGCTTGCTGCCAAACTCTAGTCATGAGGGAGCTAATGATCTGAACAGATCAGTGTTTTATAATGGAGAAAAGCGCATGTAAATTTCCAGCATGTCTGCAAGTAATCAAGGCATGCTGACTATAAATGAGGCGGCCTCACATTTATTTTAGGAAAAATATCTTAAAGCTCCACTTTTTATCCAGGCCAACAAAAAAAATAAAAAAACCAAACCAAAACAAACAACCTTCCCCCCCAAAAAAACCCTTTAAGAAGTTACTTCAAGATTATTCCAAATGACTCTAAATGAAACTGCTAGGCAAACAATATGTTAAAGAATAGTACAATAGCTAATTTCCTTTAGTGTTCTATCTCTAACCAGATCATATCCTTATCATGGCAAGCTGGAACATTAAACTCTCTAGTTCATGGAATCAAAACACAAGAGTGCTTCATATTACATTATAGAAAAATGAGCCATTCCCTACAAACAAGGTCAGATTTCTGGAATGCCAAACGTCTACATTTAAACAGAGATGGGAGGAGGGGAGATTTTGCCCACTCTACTTGCTAAAAAACAGCAGGAAACTAGACTAGCAATTCAATTTTGTTTTAATAGTTAAAATGGTAGAGGGAGAGCAAGAAGTCCCTTCAGAATTGATACGCAAATTAAGTATGGTCATTATTGTTTTATTACAGTGGCATAGCCAAATAATGACTTTGTGTTACTGTACAAATAATGCCGGACCCTCATTTTCTAGCAGCAATAATTACTCTATTCTATCATTTTCTGCTTATCATCAGCCTACACCCCTTTCCTGTGAAGGCAATGGGTTGTGTTTGGGGCTAGACTTAAAAAAGTTTCAGATTTTCTCCTGTTTTTAAACGCCATACCAAGGAGGCATATTTTGACTAAAAAGTGGCTTTAAGATTTGAACTATAAATATTCTTATGTTGTACTTAATGAAATTCAATCCATCATGATGGATATTTCTGTTGCAACATTATTACATGCCTAAATTCAATTGTATAATTGGATAGCACCAGAAACAATAAGCTGGCATTGCTTTGTTTTAGCATACCACAGATTTAAAATACCTGTAACCATAAATCAACATAATTATTTGAAGTTCTGTCACGAAGCAGAACAGGAAAAGAAAAACTAAAATAAACTAGCTGATAAAGAATTTCATTTTACTTTCTCGAGACTGAATTTTTTACCAGCATTGAGTCTTACCACCTTTCCAGTTGCCTTGAAAGGCATCTCTTTCACAGAGATTTTGCTTTCTTACAGCTTTCCAACACAACTGGCAGAGCTCCACTGAGGAATTGCACAGTACGAAGGATGTGCCTGCACTGCAGCCATTGGGACGAGGGTAACAGGGAGCCAGGCTGAGAGAGACAAAGCGACCCAAGCTCCCCCCAGCCAGCCAAAAACCTGGTGGGACAGGGGCTCAGGGGCCAAACACAGGCTGTCACGGCTAGGGCAGCCTGTCCTAGCTAGAAGCTCTAGGGAGAGGCAGCTGAAGCCCCTCCTTGCATTAGAAGCAAAGCAAACTGTGCATTTTTTGTCCCGCTGTGTTAAGTATTTTATTAATTATCCACACAAAACAATTTACTATCTCCTCCCCAATTTCTCTGCACTTCTTACCTCACCACTGTCAGGATCAAAATAAAATGACTCTTTCTTATATTTTTCTACCCCTAGCACACATAAGTGAGAGCTGGGGAGCAGCTTTAATGGGTGGCCCCTGGATGTGAAGAGAGTTTGGTGCTTTTTGCTTTATTTTTAATTATTGCTAAGCAACTGGCATTGGGAGCTGGGCCTCAGGAGATCACTGCCCAGCTGACAAAGAAGACCAAGCAGACCTGAGCACACATGTAGGAAACACCAGGAGATGCTTTGGGATGGACTGAATTGTGTTACTGGGAGAGGCAAAAGCACTGAGAGTGGCTGAAGAGTTTCTTCCCTCCTCTCACCTGAATGGTTGTACAGATACACAACCATTTTCTAAATCTCACCTGCACCTACCTTCCAGCCATGCAGAGCTTCATGGGCTACAGAGGCCCTGGGCTACAGCACGACTGAAGTTAACATTAAAATATGGATTACTCCTACAGCTTCCCTGATAAAAACCATTGCATTCACAGCGACGGAGGTCTCCCAACAATCTCTTTGTTCTGTTTCTTTTGCTGCTATTACAGTTTTTTTAAAAACTCTTTTTCTTCCTTCTTTCTCTTTTGCTGCTATTACAGTTTTTTTTAAAAACTCTTTTTCTTCCTTCTTTCTCTTTTGATCTTTGTAGGCCTTGAACTATGTCTTTTACTACTCCTGATACTTATGTGAAGAAAGTTAAGCCTTTAAAAATACACTCTTTTGTCCAGGTGCTTTATGGGTACGATAATCAGCAGTACATACAGCTGCATGTACACACACAAAGAGATATGTGCAGTTCCACTGGAGATGACTATGTAGTCATCAGCATATGTCTGTGTAACCACCTTCAGTTTGTATATACGTACAGAATAAATTACACAATTACTATAACATGATTAAAAACCTTACTTTCTCAAATTCCCAACTTTTACTCTCATACACTGTGACATCAAATTGGAGAAGTAGCTGAAAACAGGTAAGACCTGGATTTCCTTGATCAAATACAGGAAAAATAAATCCTTCTCTTTCAGTACATGTGAAATAAGCAATAAAGGGTGAACAGGCAGATCTGGGGGAAAGGCAAATCAACTCCAGCTCAGCAAAAACTTCTAAGATAAAAAAACAATACCAATAAAAAGAGGAGATATAAATAGGTGATGTGAACAAGTCTCGAGAACAAAAAGCATTTGATATCATCTGAGTTGGTGACACAGGGTGGTTATTAACTGGCATAAACATTCATTTTCAGTCCCACTGAGTCACCCAGAAAAGCTGGCTCTCAAATAATGAAGCTGATGGAGCCTGACATCCAGTTCTACTTTTCTTTACTCCAACTCGGAATTGCTGCACAATTACGACACAGTACGTCAAGATCCAATAAACAGAACTGAAAAAGGGAAAGAAAACAACTTTTTCCCCTACAAGTCAGGTTCAGTGCTTTTGCCTATTAAAGTAACCAAATATGTTTCTCTCTGAAATCAAAGCCAAAAGGCAGCATGCCAGACACAGTTAACAGATAAATCAATGCTCCTGAAGGGCGGGCTTTTTTGTTTTGGGGGGTTTCTGTCTGACAACAATCTTGTGGTGAGCAAACAGAACACCCAGCACACATCTTGTCAATCTACTCACATGAAACAGGGAAGGAAATATGAATACTTTTGAAGATCTAGGCACTGTTTGGAAAAACTTCATGTTCTAACCTCCCTGTCAAAGTTCATGGTTCTCAAAATCATGAAGTCTGCAGCTCTTGTAAAGCCCACATCATATAATAATTGCACCTAATTTATCACTAAGGTCATTGCATACTAGCTGGGAGTTTGTAAACAAGAATGAATCACAGATATCATTTTTGTGTCCCTTTCAAACTGGAAGACCCAACAGTTCCCTGCTCCAATGCACAAAATAGTATTGTTTCTATAACCCTACTCAGGTCTCCTTGCCAGCAGTTTCCATCTAATTAAACTGACAGCAAAACAGGGCCTTTGCTAATGTGATCCAGACCAGTTTGCCTCCAATGTAAATTCTCAGGCATGAAATTACATCTGAAACAGACACAATAATCCCTCTATATCTTAGTCATGAGTTTAATCTATACTAAAATAACATTTTCTTTGTCCATATTGAAGTCTGTTTTAGAATTCAGTGATCTTTTCTTCTTTGCACAGTTGAAGTTCAGGGAATTATTCCACTTCCATTCACCTTACAGTCAATTCTGAATTTTCTCCTCATCTGTAATTTACACATCCATTGTTGGTTTCTAGGTCATGGGTAGCAAAATGATCTCACATGTGAGAAACCAGATTCAAAATGTACTTCAAACTTTCACTTTGTGGAAATGAAATAGACTGGTGGCACTATAAAAGTAGTTCACAGCCACTTAAATCAGTCTGAGTTGCCTTAAGCTAACAGCCTACCCTTTCACATAGATCCTTGATCAACTGGCTGTAAAGCAGAAAACTGGTGAGATTTATAGGTACCTTCAATAAAATGGAGGTGGGGTTGTTTGTTTGTGTAATGACCCATAACATTTCACTTTCATCTAATCATTCTCATCAGTACTCAACTGACGCAGTTATTCCTACAATACTCAAGAAGAAGAGAATCTGCAAAAGAATAGTTACTGCACAGTAACCACAGTGTTCATGATGAGCAACTGAATAAACTGCAGGGTGCATTTATACCAGATGCAAGTGAGATGGGAATTTCAGAGAGATGCCAAGCATTTTGCTCCGAGCCCATGGGCTGCCTCTTCCTGCACTACCATGAGGATGAAGCCAAATGCCCCTTGCAATTCAAGCCTGCAATATCAGAGGGTTTAAAATCAGAAAGGGATGGTATCCAGAAAGTAAAATCTGGAAAAGTCATGATTAGTAGGGAAAGGACAAATAACCAATCTTTATTACTAAAGCCAGAGTGCCACAGCAAAGTCTTCAGTGTGACAATCTTTGGCAGTTACACAATGACTGAAATAATGTTCTCCCAAACTCCTGACCTCACAGTCAAATCTAGGAACAGACTGGAGAAGAGCTCTTTTTTTTTACTGCTTTCTGGATTCCTGACACTGGAAGAGCACATTACCTGAGCTCTGCTGCACTGGGTCTCCAAGCTCAATGGGAATTACATAGCACTTAGCCAGCAACACAGACTGATAAATCAGGACATTAATTCTAAGACAGTGGCAGGAAGGCTTGAGCTTCAGAGTGCCTAGCAGTGACTGTTACCCAACATTTTGACCCTGGAAAGGAAAAATCAGCTCCATTACGTGCAACTGCACTTCTGATACCAGCTATGTAGGTAAACTAATTGAAAAGAAAACATTGAAGCCATGCTGAAGGCAGATTCTGGCTGAAGTTTTAGCACCAAATAAAAAACTGAGGATCCACTCTGGTATAAATCTGGTTTCTGTGTTCAGGCTATCACACACAAGAGGGTTCCCTGCCTTTGGAGTCAGCAATCATTGGCATGGACCTGGAATCACCTCACCAGGTAAAAGGGAATGCTCCTCCAAGAAGCCTTGTTTCCTGGTTTGATTTGGGCAATCTGGCTAGTGAACTGACTCAGAAATGGACATGGTGAGAAATTCTTACAGACAGCTGGGCAAAGATCTCAAGGAGGCACAAACAAAATTGTCCCTTATGCAATCCATACAGACATGCTCTCGGAGAAAAGGAGCCCAATGGAAACTGAAATCCCATTTTTCTATGCTTGCCATCCCATATTGTTATGTCTTGATAACCTTCAGTGATGAAGACCAAGTGCCCTTCCAGCCCCACCGAGCTCAGGGCACTCCTTGCAGCACCTATGACAAGGGCTTGTTTCCTGAGAGCTTGTGCTGCAGCTGGAGGTGCTACAACCATAAGAAGCGCAAGTGATAAAACCACTGTGATAACCAGAGAAAACTGAACCACAGTTTATTTTCGAAGTTTCTACCCACCCAAACAAACATTTGCAAAACTTTTGTTACTTGCCCATCTAAAAATATCTGCTGCTCAAGATGTGTTACATGACTAAGTAGGAAATTTGCCACATGCCCAGCAAGGTATAAACAATGCTTTCAGTATGTTTTTACAGCCTAGACAATATAATTTCCAAGCACTGTTGGCAGAGTCTTCCTCTTCATATAAGAATTTTAATTGCATTGTTCTCCTAGAAAATAGAAAATTAAGTGGTTTCCTAAGAAAACCAGCCATACACTAAGCAGTCTGACATTCTTGGGGAAAAAAAGAAAAAATTTAATTTTAAGCAGAAGACAATGGTCAGACATTAGCATGATCAGAAATCATTACAAGTCCTCTGGCAACTGCTTTTCTGCTTCATTGTTCATGAAATTCCTCTGTTTTAGAACACTTAACATGTATTCTCAGAGTAAATGCACATAAACTTTTCTTATCTACATCGTGATGAGGGAAAAAGGGTCTGATAGAAGGCAGCATCCTCTCTTAATCTCTGGTCGTTAAGAATTAGCTCTCTGTGCTTCCCTAAGCCACCAGAAATGGCAAAGAGGTACTGCTTTGTGCAAACACCATAGGCACCTGGCCAGGGATGAGGGAATGACTTTTCAAGTTAACTTACATGGATTTGCTGATATATCTGATCAGTCATAGCCTCTCAAATAGGCAGAGAAACTACTAATAGTTTCTTCTGCAGAGGGTGAAAAATGCTCCTATTCAATTTGTGCAAATATGCTGGACTCACATTATCAAACACATGAATTCCTGTCTGAAATATCTCCATCTCCCCTGCAAATTCTGCCATCAAAACAGCAGGAAAAAAACTGGCCTCATTTCCTGTATATTTCATATAGACCTAAACATTCTTAACTATGTTGTCAGGGAATATATTTTAAGGCTGCTATGCTCACATCTGATCTCATACTCTATGCTTTTAAGATATTAAATAGGCTTTATCCAATAAATCAAATGTTTTCTGCCTTAGAATCACATGATATCTGAAATCACCAAAGGCTAAATCCTGCTCCATTTGCATTCACTACATGCAAGTCAGAGGGCCCAGGTCTGAAAAAAAAAAGAAGTATAACATGAGCACCAGCCCTCCCTGCAGAGAAGGCTAACAAAAATCCCAGTGGCGAGGTAGAGAAGCTGCCCTTATTGCTCTCCAAACTATCCTCACCCCTGCTCCTATCCAGCTTCTCACCACCTCTTTCTCACTCCATCAGGAGAGGACTAAAGCTGGAAGTCACAGTGGAGTACACTCACATTCTCAGTGTCCCAGGCTAGTCTGAAATCTGCAAAATGAGCACTGACCTCCCAAAATCCAAGTGGGATGACTATCCCAGAGGCTCTATCCTATTGAGGGCTCTAATAGCCAGGTAGGAAAAACAAACCAACTTACTCCCGAAGTTTTTTCACAAAGGCAGCCAGGGCCTGATTTCTCTGTCGCCGCCTCTCGTACTGCTGTAGGGCATTTCTGAACACCACAGCAGCAAGTCTAAGCCCGTGCTGTAGCATGGAAGAGTTACCACAAGGGAGAGAAATGCTCTCCCTACCTTTGCTGGAAGACTTCTCCACAGGAAGAGCAGCACATGCAGCTGAGGGGCTCAGCATCTCCCAAGGGACAAGCCCTGTGCCTTCCTTCAAACTGACCAGTCCACCGAAATACCAGGAGCCTCCCACGCACCAAACTACAGTATCTAATCTTTGATGTTTTACAATAGCACAAAGACAACATATAAAACACATTCAAGAAGCATTGTGGGAAATGTGCCAGCATTTTAAGGAATGTTCCCTTTGGACATGAAGCCTATTTTAGCCAAACCACTATGATTTTGTTTTGGTGACTCATACGAATGGATTCTGGATTAATGTTTAAAAATGTGGTATTTTCTCTTCTACTGCTAGGTTCACCTCAAGACATGTGAATGAAAAAATAGCAGTGAGAATATTAGGTTGGACTTACATTCACCAACAGACACTAAATAGGGATCTACTAAATTTGTAAAGCTTAGCTGAAGTTACAAATATATAATTCTGAAAATGCAATTCCTTCTTAAGTCAGGCTGGGCAAGGATCATAAATCTATAAAAAGATACTCTGTCCCTAAAGATTGTAAGAAGGTAATCATTAGCCTCCTTTTATAGTGGCTACCTTTTTATTACATTATTCTGATTTTTTTTTTTTTTTCTGAATAGATCATTTTTCTGATCTCTTTTTCCTTTTGCAGGGACCTGGATCCTTATTTCTACCATACGGGTATCAAAAAAAGACCCACTGTCTCTAGGCAAAGTGTTTTTAAAGACAAAGACACTTGCCAGATTAAAAACAAACAGACAAAGTGTACATAAATTTGTGTTTGACTACTGCTGGGCATCTGGAAAGGCACACTTTTTCTTTGGAAAATTTTTCTTCCCGTTTTTCATACAAACGACAGAAAAATATGTACCCAGCAACAAATGGAGAGAACTAAATTTAAAATGCACTTTCAGGCCACTCGCACTTTTTTTTTTAACTTCTCTTTTCCAAGGCAAGTGGGGAGGAGGGAGCTTGTACCAATGTTTTGAAGTACTGTAAGTTCTTTTGCCTTTTAACAGAAATATGTAAACAAGGTGTATGACTGTAGGGTAATGTTCTAGTCACAAAGCATTCAAGAGCCAGAGTGAAGCTATTTAAAGAATGGAGTATTCAATTCCTGAGGCCAGATGCTAGTATAAATATAAAACTATGTTCACACTGCAGAGTAAATTATTTTTAGTTTCTGCGTTTGCACCGCCAAAATTATTTGGGTTGGTTTATTTTTTATTTTTTTTACTATACCACAGAACTTACAGGGCCACATTTTTATGTTGCTGAACAAAGAATTAAAAACACAAGTGTAAAAGGACTTTTTAATGTATTTTCTTTGTGCAACAAGACTGGAAGTGTATAGTGACAAACACTGTCACAAGTAAGGGTCATTCAGGCAGTAAGGAAACTAAAAATAAAGATGGAGCTGAAGCATTTGAGATACTTGACATAGATTTTTATAGTAACTTATCATTTAATTTTTCATCCCACAAAGCTTTTAATTTGGAAATACTCAGTGTGAAAGAAAAGCGGAGGTCGTGGTTTTACAATAATTAAAGAGAAAAACATGCATTATACCCTGTCTACTGGGTTTGCCACAAGAGCTCACACAGGTACGGCAAAGAATATCAAGTTAAACTCACTAGTAATTAACAAAAACAAATAATCAATAATCACATGACCTTGCCATAGCAAAAATATGCATGAATTCAAGAGCAAAAGACAATGAAATAAACTGGCAGTGATCAAAGCAAAGCAAGGCTCAGTGACTAACTGGGTGAGGACCTATCACTGACATACAAAGCCTACAATTCACCTACAAGGCTGTCAAGGATCCCCCTCTTGTGATGACCACTTCACTCTTGTTATTTTTTTGATCCTGTAATTATCTTCTCTTTGTTACATCAGCTGACAAGGATGGAAGGTCCAGCACATATTGCAAAGATGTGATTCATCTACTGAAAGAGGGTGAGTCTACCAAAACCCAAAAAGTAAAACAGGAACCACGAGGAAGGACATAAGTGAAGCCATAGACCCTTCCAACTGTGAATATGACAAATGCTACCCTGGCAGGCCTGGATGTACAGCTGTAAGAGAGATGAGCAGAAAGAGTGCAGACAAGAGACCACCTGCAACAGTACGGAATGTGGCATTACTGAGCAGACTTGCTCTGCACCACACGGAACGTGCTGATGACTTATGAGAAGGATGAGCCCAGTAAATGGCACAGCTGGCTGGGGGGATATGCTGGGAGGGGAAGGGGTCCTGCAGCAGCGGGCTTTAACCCAGCTAATACTGGGATGTGTGAACAACACTAAGTACCTGCAGGGACTGTCCCCATCCCACCTCAGCAAGGCAGGGGACACCAGGCTTAA
The DNA here is from genome assembly GCA_025920805.1 of Petroica traversi. Classification (NCBI taxonomy): domain Eukaryota; kingdom Metazoa; phylum Chordata; class Aves; order Passeriformes; family Petroicidae; genus Petroica; species Petroica traversi. The sequence goes on from JAHLSL010000047.1 coordinate 5,488,605, forward strand.
TTACAAACAGGTGACATGGGACATGCTGAAAGTTGAATATGCTCTTGAATATCACGTCAGGTTCAGCCCAGCTCATAATTAACTGTTCTTACCAGGCATGGATCTGGTACCACAACAATGAAGCTTCCTTTTGCAGGACAATGCCAGCCTTCCCTGGGTGATTTACAATAGGCTTTTAAAATGCACTAGCCTGCACTTTAAAGAAACCTGGGACCAGAACATCTGGGCTTTGGTTGTTTTGTTTCTCAGTAATAAAACGTGAAAAAAATGAAGCAGCTGTGGATAAAATGTTCAGGAACACAGCAGTAACCTTGTTATCCTTTACCTATATTCCCTTCACCAGCCTTGATCACAGGAACAGAACAGGACATGGGAGAACTTGGAGGAGGACAAGAGGGAATGTTTCCCTGCTTCTTCTTAAATGAGGTATTTGTTATAGGATCCTTGAATTGTGTGTGGGTCTATTCCACTCATGACACACATGCAAAACTCCCCTTGGCACTAATGGGAATGACGAAGGTGTTGTGAGAGGAGAAGTGCCCCATACAACTGCAGGAGTGTGAACAATTTTGTAAATATATCTCAAGGTTCTGGTAACATCAGAAACCAGCCTAGTGAATTTCTCATGGTTTATTATGGTATCATGAAACCCCTTCTATGTATTTATAGCCTTGTAATTCACAATTATTCTGGGTTCATAAATGTTTTTGGCATCCAAATGTAGAACTGATACTATTATTTCACATATTATGGTACTGTCCATGAATGTTATATTTATTCCAGCATAGACTCCTGGAGTTCATTCTCAGATATTTTATGCTACTGTTCTTTTAATGATTCATTTATCCCTAATAATATTTGTATTCCGAAGTGTGGAGTCTCCAGCCAATAGCACAATTCAGCTCTGCTGAATTATCTTTTTCTTTCACAGCATAACAAAGTAGAGCACAGTCAAATTGAAGATGGCCTTTAGTAAACTGTCAGAACAATACTGCTTACCAAGCATATCCAGACACATTTCTCAAACCACACGTAATGCTCTGGCTGCCAACATGCTCATAAAGTCATTAACCGGCATCTTAAAATGAGGGTGTAATATGTACATTCAAATGTTAGAAAAATCAAATGTGAGTTCTCCTAGAAGCTTATTTTGAATTTCAGCTACATGTATCAACTATGCAGCAGTGCACAGATGTAAAAGTTCACCTTGATTTTTCACAAACTGCTAAAATATACCCCTGCTAAAATCATACACATTATCTATCACTAACAAAAGCTTCTTTATGCCATTAAATATTTGCCCTTCCCAATGTTACAGAGCAAGACAGACCCAAGCTGAAGGTTTACAGTGCTGAGGATTCAGTTTTACAAGCAAATTATTATTAGCCATAAAATTAAGGAGGAACTTACTTTACATGGTAAAGATTTTACTAAATGGAGTAAATAAAGGTTATGCCACAAGGTTCTCTAATACAAAACCTACCCAGTAAGTTACAATTAATGCTGTTCCAGTTTTTAAAAATATACTTTCTTTATCACCCACTCCCACAACCCGCACTCCAATTTATACACACACTAGGTTTAACTGTTCCCTTCCCAAACACCCTCATTTATCAATGCTCTCATCACACAAGGATCACAAGGCCAGCAAAGACAAGCATGACCCAAATTAACCAAAAGGGATTAAGCAGTCAGAATATTGATACCAAGAGTCTTAAAACTCAGTTAACAAAGGCGAAGCTGCCAGAACCACAATCTTCTCCTGTGTACCCACAGAGCCCCTCTTGGTGCTCACAAAGGTGATTCACAGTGCTGGAGGAGATCCCTGGGCTGACCCTGCTGAGAAGGCACATCTGCTACTGCCCACTCAGCTGCTGGAGCAAGCCCCTTCCCACAATCACGTCCACCAACTTCCTCTTCTTTCTAGTGTTCCCACCTCCCATTTCCCTTGCTTGCCCAAGCAAAGGTCCACTCTGGCAAGCTGAGGACCTATCACCTGCTGTTGCTGAGATCTCCGTAAATGCTGATGTGGCCATTCACACTGACAGCTTTTGCTCCTGTGTGCCTCCATCCTACCAAATTTTTGCAAAAAGAAGAGAAAAGAAATAAAAAGGAAGTCTCCACATTCAATTTCAGAAGCAGAAAGGATGCCCTCTCTGACAACCTCCCATGACACAACACAGGTCAACTACAAGAAGATCGATATTGTATCTCAGAGAAAAAGTACTGGCCTTTCTGCAACAACACAGTCAGAACCAGACTAGGATACTTAGGAAAATAGATACTGAGACGCCAGACACATCATACTGTGCCTATAAACAAAGAGCCAGTTGCCTTTCTGGGCATGGGAGTAATACAGAGCAACTCAAGAAGACTTGGAAGGGAGATGGTGAATAAATTTGGTCTGACTTTTCTCCTTCCCCCTACAAAGGAAATTACACCCAGATCTGGCCATGGTATCAACAGCACCCACAGAACAGCCTGAGCATCTCAGCATGGCTGCACAGGTCACAAGCAAGCATGATTCACAGGCTGGTACAAAGACAGCTCTGACTTGATTAACAGAGCACTCGGAGTCAAAGATGACTGCAGGACTCTACACCCTGCGTTCCAGCAGCACAGAATTACAGCACAAGAAAGCAGCAGGCAGGGTAAAGAGATGTCCTTGGGGCCCACCCAACTATACCATAACAGAGGTGTTGGTTTACAGATCTTGGTACTCAGCCAATTTTTGGCTGGCTGTGTGGAAAGGATACAATGCAGGAAAAAGGCATTGGTGATCTATCAGGGATCACCACATCTAACCAGCAACAACCATGGGACACAGAGGAGACCACTGATCACCTCCCTCCAAGGTGCTGGTCAAGGGAAGCGCCACAACACAGAATAACAGATGTGCCAAACTGGGTCCCCCTGGGACCCAGAAACAATATGGGCAGGAATGGAAGATAGCGTGAAGGCTGGGGAGGAAAACAGCACCCTCTCAATCAATGATTTAAGAAAAAAAAAAAAAAGGAAAAAGAAAAAAAAAACAAACAGAAAAAGTAGACACTGAGATTGTGAGACTTGGTGCACAGCAGCACTGCACCAGGACACACACGTTTCCAGTTACTGGAACAAAAACTCATGGTCAGTAAGAATTAAACGCAAGATCCAACAGTGACTAGAAGGGAAAAAATCCTGGAGAGCAGACACATGTGGGTTATTACACAGCCTGGCAAGGTCAATCCTGGCGCTAAAAATGGACAAAATTTTTAAAAAGCCATCAAACATTTTTAAAGGGGCACTGTCCCACACTGGCTGCTTTGACACTGTCTGTGAATAGTCCTTATTTTTTATCTACTTATTTTGTAATTATGTAGACTATCCTGTTCCGGCCAAAGGCTGCAACAAAACCCTTATTGATGGTGCAAACTGCTGCAACTTTGACTTTAAAAGAACGTGGGGCAGTTTTCTAGCTTCGCAGATAGTAAAATTTAACTCTTCCTCCTCTAGGTTTGCAGCAGTGATTCCTTCTCTGATCTTTCTGAATAGACCAGAAATACAATTGCAAATGGCTGTGTTCTACACGAATGGCGAAGTGTCCTGTCATACCAATACATAATTGAAAATGATGACACAGTGACAACTGCTATCAGCACAATTCTGATAATCATGTTAGCTTATTCCTGCTGCAGGAACAGGGTATGTGGTGAACAGCCACTGTGAGTTAGGGACTACCAAGTGGGAAGTTGCTTGTGATTTTGTTTACATTTCTTGGCATACCTTCCACATTTGAAAGAACAAAATACCCACATCCTCAATTTCCAGGGATGATACTCTCACCCCCTTTTTATAAAAGCTGAAAAGTAGGTCAAACTTGATAAAAAATCCAAATCTCTTTGATAAGGCATGCTTGAAGTTTGAGGTGTGCGGTGTTAAATCTCCCTTCGAGAGTCACAAATGAATGAGGCTCAACACAATCCAGTGGTGAGTGAAAGGCTTCCATAGCCAGTGCTGCATATTAAAATGTTTTTGTCACCCTCATACACTTCCTTTGTAATGAAGTAGGCTCTCCCCAGGGAAAGGAAGAAATGAACAGCACTTAAATCATCCCAGCACCACCCAGGCAAACAGGTGGCCTCAAGAAGGACACACAACCTTGGAAGGACCACACCAACCTCCTTCCAGGGAGGGGGAGGTAGGTGCAGAGGAAAGCAGCAATGGCGTAAGAGAAAGGGGCAACTGAGGAAGGACAGCCCCAAAATGCAACTGGAGATAGGTTCATCTTCAGGACTGAATTACTGGAAGGACACTGGACTTAACAACAGCATCACCTTTCAGCACTTAAAAGGCTGCCAGCAACTGAAGCCAACAAGTATTTGTTAAACCAACTGGTTGACCAATAATAAAACAAATATTTATGCGTCTCTCTGCTCAGCACCTCAGGTTATCTCTGATCCCAAACGTGTTAACACCAAAGGTAAGCAGTATTAAAACCAAAAGACGTTGAATCATATGAAGCCTTCCTGCTCCACACGCTCTCTGAACAGTCATCACAACAGAGCTTCCTGCTCCACAGCTTGCTGGTGTTCTTGTCCTGCTGCAGTAGTGCTGGGATGTGCTATAAGCTGCACAAACACAGAAGAAAAAGCCAGGCCACAGCCTCTTTTTTTCCCAAGGGAGCCGTCCTTCTCCATTCAGGCTCCCTGGAGCACAACAGACAGTCATGTAATAGCCTCATCTATGGCAAAAAAAACTGTATCAATTGGGCTGGTTAAAATGAGTTAGAGAGGTCACTCTGACCCACAAAACCAAAAGCAACATACGGTACACAAGGGCAGAGAGAGGAAAATGGATAATGGGACACTTACAGGACCTTTATCAAAAACAATGGCATTCAGCTAGGGCAATGGGGACTGGAAGGCACAGGAAGAGGCAAAGAGTGCAAACAGAGAAGAATGGGAGGGGAAGAGAGGCATGACTTAAGTATGCAAAGTAGACAAAGTATGCAAAGTAGCTGCATTCTAAACAGCTAACAATTAGCTGGTCAGAAAATGATTGCATCAAGTTAAACCAGGTGAGCGTGAACTGGGCAGCACGCAACAAACAATGAAAAAGGAGAGTCAGCGTCAGATCAGAAGTCACCACAAGTGTCTGAACATGCTACAGCTGCAGATTATCAGTTTTGATAATGTTACAGTTTAACTAGATTATTACTTGATAATCTTCATCTGGTGAAGTCACACCTGCTGTAAGGCCACTGGCAAGTGAAATCGGAAGTGCCCACTGGGGCCGGTAACTGTGCAGCTGGCACCTTCCAAAGAAACAGCTCATCCCTGCTCTGCCTACCCTTCCAAACTCACTGCCATCTGCTGTGGACCGGCCAATTTGTGTGGCAACACAAGATCCAGCAAGGAGCTGCAACCTTCCAAGTGCAGATAAGCAAATTACGAGACTGGTAAAGACAACAAAACAAGAGGGAGACCCAGTCCTGCCGCAGGCAGCCCCACAGGAGCTTGCCTAGCAAGCTCCACTGGAGAGCCCAAAAGAGAAGTAGGAAACCGCTGCTGGAAAACCACCACGACGAAAAAAGTGTGACTGCTAGAATATACTCTGCAGCAAGGAGCAGTACTTGATTTCCCTGGGTTTCACAGGCACCAAAGATCCAGATTTTATACCCTCAAATGCATGACTGTGGTGAATGAAAGACAGGACAGAACTGACTGCTAAATTTTCTTTGGGTTTCCCCTCGCTGGGCCTGAACAAACAAGAAGTAAGTACAGCAAAACCCCTTCAGTTCACCAGAACCAGCTCATCCCATTACTAACACTGCCAGTGCAGGAACCTCAAATGCCTGTTTTGGCATTATACTCACAGAGGATGGATAAAAATAGTGGCAATGCCAGCTTGGGGACCCAACCCAGAGCTCTGTCATGACAGAGCCAGAGGGCTGCAGACTGCCTGGCTGGGCAGCAGCCCCCACCTTCCTGGCCCAGCACAGGCACAGGAGCCATTTTGTTCCATGGCTAAACTTAGGCAATCCTGCAACCCAGCCTAATCCAAACCAACAGAACTGGAGAGCACTAAATTCAGTCATTTTTCCCTCAGTCTATTCTCTCAATTCCAGCTCTGACTTCTCTATCTTTTATTTCTTTTTCTAAAGACACATTTAGAGATGAAACCATTCATAACTGCCTTTCCACAGACAGTTTGTGGCAGCATAATTGACAATGAGTCTGCTGCAAAAATGAAAATGCTGTTTTAATAACCTTGGCCTAAAATACATTCTGTTGTATGCCTCAAAGGGTTTCAATAAAAAGTCAACCTGTAGAGACATATTTTCTTGGCTTAAACAACAATCCAAAGCATATAAATGTAGTCCAACTATAATGACATATTTATAGGCCAATAAAGCTTACACTGCAGCTTTCATACTTCACTTAAAGGAAGTCTGCAAGAAGCAATGTTACATAAAATAATTTGAATTTTTTTCAAACTATAGCCCAAGGAATACAAATATGCAACTTAGCCATATTTAACCAACAGTGTTTACATTGCTTAGTTGTTAAACATTTTGTAAAATGAAATAATTCCTCATTTGATGACTTCCCACTGGTTTACCAAATACGGGTATACCAGTCCATTTATTACAAAGAAAAATCCACTACATAATTCTAAAGACAAAAATAAATAACTAGCCGCCTCAGTAGTGAATGATTTTATCAGACCAATTCTTCTGGAAAAACAGGTTCTCATGTTCATTATGAATAATACATTCCTGAGCAACTCTATTTTTATATGCTGCATTGTTGTTATTCTTTATTTTTTCTCAACATTTGAAGGAAATATTCAGAAAGCTATAAATAGTCTTAAGACATAAACTGCTAGCAGTCAGTATTGACATATTTGTAGAAAGGGACAGAATGTATAACATAAATATCTCAAGAGGCAGAAAGAAAATTCTTAAGTCATTTTTCAGGGTGAAATATTGAAGCTCACACAAAAAAATGCTATTGCGAGATCTTTTATTTAATACAGTCCTAAGGAAAAGTTCTGCATAATTCACTAGTGATAAAAACAACAGTATTTTACAGAAAAAAAACCCAACCAGTTTCTGCTGGAAGCCAAAGAGAAAAGAAAGAGAGAAAAGAAAGAAGCAAGAAAAAAAAAAAAAAAAAGAAGAGGGAAAAGAGGACAAAAGAAAAGAAAGAGAGAACAAAAAAGGAGACAGAACTACATTGTTTGAATTAGGGTCAACTTTCAATTATAGGTTCATGGTTTCTACAGGTTGTGGATTAACCAGGTGTTGCCTTAGTTTTGGCTAAGCAAGTGCCACTGAACACTCATACCAGGCCTCACTTTCTCTGGTTGTTGCTTGAAGCTGCCCTGCTCCCAGCAGCAAAGTGTTTAATTAAAGTATATTTGCACAGTGACACTTCTCTGGTTCTGTATCAGCCATATTTTCATTTCATTCGGGTTATTTCACTTCTCACCACTCCTGACTTTGTTTCTTCTGTAAAGCTTTTCTGAGCTCTTTGGTAGGGATATAATTTCCTATTACCATCTAGAGCTTGATTCAAAAATATCTAATAGGAAAAGCTGCAGTCTACTCACCTTTATGGGATTTTTCTGTAATGGAAACATGCTGTTTCACAGGAAAAAAGAGGTCCAGGAGATCATGTTGTTTAGCTAGGCCTTTTCAACACCTGGTTCAGCAACTTCCTCATCTACAGCCAGGGTTAAACACGACCATCACCAGAAGGGCCTTTGTGTGACGGAGAACTGTGCTCCTTTTACAGTACACAACCCTCTTTTAAGAGGAAAGACTACCCCATCCCATTGTGCCAGAGACCTGCTGCAGAAGTTATTGCTGACAAATCTTTTGATCACTGCTTTATTGGCGAGACACTGAGGATTGGAAAAGGTCTTTGGGCACACGTCCTACCAGGCAGTAAAGCCACCATTTGACAGTGGAGAAGAGACAACACCAGCAGCCCAAATGCCTCAGACACCACATGTCATGTTCCTGCCTTTGCCTCCAGCTAGGGACATGACAACTCCCAGAGCAATGTCAACCCTGACCAACCACTCAGAATGAGAGAAGTAAATCTTCTTTGTCTTGTGGGTGCTAAACGCTATAGATGAGACAAACACCCAAGCTCATGGACTGCCTACAGGACACCAACCAGGGCCACTTCACAAGCTTCAAAGATCACCACTCTTCTGAATTTTTGTGTCTGATCCAGGAAGCAAACCAGATTAAACTCTTGGCTCTTTCAAATTAAAAATACAATCTCAGTACTATGTTTAGAAAGTATCTTTGGTTCCCTTAAAAGGCTGAATCAACTGTCTGTATCAATGTATCTAGTCAGCTGTAGGTCTTTGTGAACCTTTGGTTTCACTCCTGTCAACCAGACATTAAGAAGATAAAGGCAGTCATAATTCAACATTATCCAAAATTCCCTTTTCTATTGGAAAAAAAACCAACGCAACAATAAAGCCAGAGCTACCAACTGAAAATGAGCAACACCAGAATGTGGGGTTGTCAAAATTATACCATATACTTTGCACTCCATGAGCATTTTCAGTATAACCCCTACTTTCAAAGGCTTAACATGTAACTATAAGCTTTAGGCTTAAAGATAATTTTCTCCGGTTCCTAGGGTAGATAATAGCAATTTCATAACTTACCACAAGGGTTTTTTTGTTTGTTAAAAACAAGAAACATAAGCACACAAAAGTTCTGTCTGAAAAACATTAAGATTCTTCTGACACAACAAACAAATGCAAATAAATGTAGTACGTAAAGAAGATATCAGGCAATAGCAGAGAAAATTACTGCATGTAATTATGAACTAGAAGAAACCACAGAGAAAAGCAAAGAGAGAAAGAATTTCATGGCTTACTTTTTCCCTGGACATGCAATGAAAAACAAGATCAACTTCCAATCGTACTTCAATCTTCCAACCTAGCTAATGGTAAAATGTGAGACTGACAAAATCACTTTACCATTTGATAAGATCAGAAAAATGAGATGCAGAAGATAAATCTTCCAAGATAGATCATCAGCTTCATGTAACCTGGCTTCGATGCCAATCCAGTCATGACACTATAAAACTGAACTTGGCCCCACACTCCTGTTCACTTAGATACAAAAGCATGCCCTCAAACACATCAGGCTTAGCTTTTAATTTCTTACCTTTTCACACATTATGGCCTAAACCTGATGCTCTTCAAACATGGAACTATTATTAAAAACCTGGCAGAAGACGGAAGTGTCCCTGGTATGCACTTTAAAGTGCCATCTCTGACAGCTAATACACATCCAAGGTCCTAATACCACAAACAGGCACCGACAGGAGACCCAACTCCCTTGGACCTGGGAACCCACTACAGGTATTAGAGGTGCAAGTGCCTGTGCAACAAAGCAGCCTCACAGCTGCAAGCCTGTCTGCAACCATCCAAAGCAGCAGAGCTACCAACTCCCTTTCTGAAAACAAACGGGAAGAAAGCACAGGCCGGTGTGTGGAGACAACAGTGGGGTGCTTGAAGAGCTGTACAGCAACACAAAGCTGACAAGGAAACACTACGGAAAGGACACATCCCAACTGAATGAGACACAGAGCTAACCATACAGAGCCAGGGCAAGCATCGGGAGCTCCTCTGAGCTTCTCAAAGATGGGACACGAGAAGTGAAAGGCCTTTGCTCATTCCTGCCTGTCACAGGAGGCCTCAGGAAGACATGGCAGCCTCCTCTCCCTACAGCGTACAGCTCTGACCTGATCCCCTGGCCTGCAGAGCCCCAGGGAGAGCCTGTGATAATTATTCCTATTAACATCTTCAGGGTTTGAGCCTTAGTGCCTGGGGTCATGCAGACAGGTACCACAGTGTTACCCCACCCCAGTCTGCAAAGAGCTTGAGATGAGCTCACTACCACCAACCATCCCACACAGGTATCTCATCACCACACCTCTGCTGCAGGCTCAGACATACCTTGGGAATCTGCAATGGCATGGCAGGATCAGGCTCATCTGTCTTCAAAAGACACTCTCCCACAGGCCCCTTCCCACGAGAGAAAGTAAGGGATACTCACCAAGGTCAGCCTTTTCCTTCAGAATATCTTTGAAGTTCAAGCCACTGTTCAGTGTGGATTGTCTGTATCTTGTCAAGGCCTCTTTCTGCCCATTCTTCCCCACATCCATGGGCTGGACCGGCTCAGCCCGGAAACCACACTTCCACTTGGAGAAATCGGATTGTGCCCATTTTGCCAAGTCCTCAAGCTTCACAGTAACTTTTTCTGAAACAGCAATAACTTCATCCTGCAAGAAGTGATCAGATGAGAATACATGTCACTCTGGGCTCCCCAATGACTGAGAAACCAGTAATATCATCCTGCACTGACTCCTGGAAAAGCCCATCTTGCTGCAGGCTGAGTAATTCTTCTGTATCTTAGAATAGCCAGCGCTTAATTTATTTCTCTTGCCACCTAAGTGGAAATATTAGTTGTTTACTTGAAGCAAATATCACAGCCTAAAGACAATTTCTAGGACCGGAGCAATGATCCTAAAAGGCATCTGAAATGCAGGTTGCCGAATCACATTCTGTATAACCCAAAGCCTTGAGGGAAAGTTTGTTTTTAGGTGCAATTAGCTGCAAATGTAAAAAATCATGGCTGGATGACTAATGGTTATTGCTAGTCCTGAAATAAATGGACTAAGTAAATCTCAGATTCTTGGAACTCTGACTCACCAGAAAATTCCTATGTTTATGGTACATTTTCCCTTGGCTCATAGACAAATATTGAATTTAACTTTTGTCCTTAAAATTAAATAAAAATGTGATGTAATCCCAAAAGAAATACTACATGTTATGTGCTTCCCACCAAAAGAAACTTGCACATTCTCATGTTTCTTAAAACCTTTTTCAACATCAGAACTGTAATATTTTTTCCCCTTCTAATGCACATATTCTAAGAAGAGGACTTAAACCTAGTTTGGCCTCCAGAACATACACTCAAATTAAACAGTCCTAATTGGTGGATTTTAACCTTCCAGGAAACAATCAACTCCTCTCAGTCACGATGAATAAGCAGAATATTTTACAGCCGACCCCAGTGAGCAAGGGATCAAAAATGCCTCAAAAAATAAACAAACAAACATACATATCCAGCAAGATATACTTCAGATTTTTTGGTTAAAACAGCAGAAATAATTTATGCTGTAACGAGAGCTGGCTGCACACTACACTTTACACACCACCCACCAACGCTAAATAAGGCTACGTGTTCTTGAAATAAATAAACCAGAATCCAATCTTTCTCTTAAATACACACAAATATTTGCAAAGGGGAGAGAAATTCTTTGAGTTATTAAACAAAGAGGAAAGCACAATTGATTCTTTCTGTGAGTGTGGTTTGTTTTTTTTTCGTCCACTGAACATATTCTTCAGGAAATAAAATACTGCAATGGGGAAAAAAAAAAAAAGCTTTATTGTGACAAGTTGCACACAATACAAAACCTGAAGTAATTCTAGTAAAAAAAACAGATCTGATATTCCACTCTTCCTTATATAATACAAAACTGTTTTATAAGCAGGCACTTTCATTATATTTAGTGCAATATCAAATATTTGGTCAGAAGTGAACAGCATGTTTATATGCTAAGCAAGCTTGTAATAAAATCTTTTCCTTTATTGCTGCACAGCATAAGAGCCTCCACCAAACAGCAAACAATAACAGTGATGCTTTAAATCTCTGTTTATGACAAATGTCAATACTTTGTAAACAAGCACTGGGTACTACAAAGTACAATTTCAATGGATGGTTTCACCCAATTTCATTACACCATCCACTTGAAATAAAAAAGCTGTAGTTGTTATGCATTTTATAGCTATTACATGGTAATTATTAAATGTCAGGTGGAAAAAAATAATACCTATACATAAATATCAGTCTGCCTGCAGACAGTCTCAGCAATTGCTGGATGAAGCCCTCTCTTAGGATGTAGAATACCATCACCAGCTACTACACCATTTCTAATATTCCATACCAGAGAAATCTACTTAGCAGCAGCTAAAAAAAAAAACAAAAGCAACAAAAACCTGACTTGGAGCTCAGACATGCTTCTGGTTAAAAATATTATTTTCCAAATAGCTCTTATGATCAAATGATTATGATTTCAATTACTAGTTTCTTCATATCCTTTCCAAGAACTGGTATGACTAATTTTGGCTGGCATACAAAGTAAGCCGAGCAGACAATTTATTAACCAAAAGAAAAGTACAATCACTATTACATCATCAATGAATAAACTTGTTTTTGAGAATACAACCTTCACACACATGCACATGATGTGTACACAGGAGACAAAAAAAAACAAGAAAAAAAAAAAGTCAAAAAAAAAGCCATACTGTACCAAGGGTGAAGCAATACTGGCACGCTCTGCCCAGGCTGCCATGGAGGGAGAACTGCAGAGGCAGAAGCAAGGGGATCTTTTGGGGAGCTGGGGAAAGCACGCATCAGCCATGAGTTTTCTGTGGCAGCAGCACATCCAGCCATGGGAATGTGGGGTGTTCAGCAACCCCACAATGATGTGAGGGGCCAGGAAACAATACTGCGAAAAGACCACCCTGTGCCCCCCGCCCCAGCCCTCTGGAAAATGCCACCAAGAATCCAAATACAGACACAGAGAGCAAAGTGGTGCCCAAGAGAGAGCAAAGTGGTGTCCAGGATGGCACCAGGAAGCAGCCCAGCACAAATATAAAATAAAGAAGGAGTCCTCACTATCCCTGTGCTGTGACAAGTGCTCTGGGCTAAACCCTCCTCCACAGTGATGGCCCCTTGTCAGGGCCACCCAGACACTTCCATACCATCTTTGTCCCCAAGGACAGCTGGTCACCCCTGCAGCAGCCATGTCCTTAAGGGTGCCAGGCTGGCCCCCAAATTCCTGTCCTCCCTTGTCCTGCCAGCAATCACCACAGTGGCAGCAGGGACACGCAGCCTAATTCACTTGTAGGCGAGAAATGGAAAAATTACCTGAACCGATTTAGAGCCTGCCTGTCACACAGCAGGACTGGACAGACCTGCTCCCTCCCTTAGCACTCATTTTTCACCCAGTTCACACAGAACTGACCACATGCTTCCCAACTCCTCAAATACTCCTCAAATACTCCTCAAATACTGCAGATCAGGCTGCAATCCTCCTCTGAGTGCCGCTGCCAATGCGGATCTCACCACTGTGGGACTGCATCTCCAGGGACACCCCAGTGCCTCATACAGTGTCACCCAACAAGACACAGCAGGCAGCTCCCTCTCCACTTTCTGAGTAGCCTGAGCCATGAGCAGCTCCAGAGGGGCTGCCTTCCCCACATTTTGGCAATTTGCTGACACAAGAGGTCATCTGCCCCTCTGCCACACCACTTGAACAGAGGTCACCCAACTATCTCACCAGCTCTGGAATTCCTATGTGCCTTGCCAAGCTTTCACACATTCTTAAGCAACCTTTCCAAGCACTCAGCCCCAAACTACTGTGGAGGGGAGTTTTTTGAGCAGCAGGTAACAAAAGGGTCCTTCTCCTTTTTGGTTAAGCCCTGTGTCATAACAAAAGTTGCTCTGGGACCTGCAGAGCTCTGCCAGCCCCTGGAGCCCCTGCATCTATTTGGTATCAACCACTATCTACTGCTGCAGCCCTTCTAGAGAAACCCCTTCAACAACAAAGGAATACAGATGTTGAACCAGGTACACAGTGACACATGACTAACAAACCTTTAGAAGATTAAAGAAATCTGCTGTATAACCTTCATGTCATTCATAATTATATCTCTGTGTAAACATGAAAAACCACCCAAGTCGCAAACAGTGCATATATATCTCTATCTATAGAAAATCAACTCATCATGTATTAGCTATGCTCTGAAGAGATATGTTTACGAAGTCTCCATTGCACGGTTATGTCTTTAATTACCATTTTTTCCTGCTACAGGAAGAAGAGGAAACAAGCACAGATTTGAGCTCTGCTCAGGAATGAGATTTAGCAGGTGGACAGTGACCAACTGATGGTCAGTGGTCCACTGGACCAATGGTCTCCGCCACAATCTTGACTAAATTTTGAAATAAGCACTAACTATAGAAAGAGACACTTTTTCCCCTGCTTCTCTAAAAGTGGTTATCTAGACAGCCTATAATTTTAGCATGCCATACAAGACTTATATAAAAAGCACAATTCTTTCACCTATCAAGTAGAAAATGGGGAGATGGTTAAGAAAGATGGTGACACAAACCGTTCTCATCCACCTCTTGTTTTTTAAGAGCATACTGGATTTGCATTTCCAGAGAAGTCATCCAGGGAGAAGGGGACAGCATCTTCTCGAGAGCCGTTATGCTTATGCTTAAATATTATGTCACTGTTGTCTAAGCAACCATCACAGCTGCGTGAAAGCACAGAATGCTATACTGCCTGACTCAGCAGAGGGTTGAAATACTTATATTCAGGGAAACAGGTCAGGTAGTTATAATAGTTTAAAATAGGTAATTATTTTTTAGAAGAAATATTAACTCTTTCGAGGCAGAGAGTCTCACAGCAGCACAGGTAGGTCGTACATCTTGATTGTACACCCGCATACAGTACATCATAACTCTTTACTCATTGCCAATAACTAGGAAAGATTTATATTTCAGAGACATTAAGGCAGCCTTAAAAGAATTACAGCAACTGAGATATCTCAAAATTTTGATGTGCTGAGACTGTTTTCACTCCAGTATTTCCAGAGGTCATTTAAGGAATTCTGGAGGGCATAAGCGAGTCAAACACCTGCTTGGCTGTCTCCTAACATCAAATATGTGGCCTACAGAGAAAGAGGAGAGACATATCGTAAAACTCTTGCTGGTAGTTACAGCAGACATTGCATGTCATTTATCTGATCAATATGATTTGGGTTAGAAAACATCTTCAAGCCTTTTCTGTGAAATCTTTAGCACAGTAGATAGCTGGGGATGCATATTTTACAACCCAGTACACTGCTGATGAAAACACATTCATCCATGAGAGCAAAAAATACAGTGTGACTCTTACAGACTGCATTCACCGGGGATAACAGAAATGTTATTTCATTTGGGCATAAAGGCCTCTCTTACTCTGAGCTGGTTTTACACCCCATGTACATTTTAGGGTTTTTGCAATTTAAGTGAAAAGGACCTTCCTGAACCATATGTAACAAGGCAGTTCTAGACTCAGGAATCCCGTTCCCTGCTCTAGACCCCTTGAGAAGCAGGAGGTCATATTGCAGAAATGCAGAAGGGAAGGAGCGGGCTTGTTGCATTTACCTGGATATTTGAAGGAAGTACCATAAGCTTTATCTGACAGCACAGTCAAAACTAAAGGTCCTGATCGCAGTCTTTAGTCCAGAGGTCTTCTCTGCTGGGACAGCAGCAGAAACCAGTTCATCTCTATTCAGCCCTAATGCATTCACCAGAAGTCACTTAGGAACCTGAATCCAGGTCTCCAGAAGTATCCCCTATAAGCAGCACTTTCAGGGACCATGTCCAGCTCTAAAGAGGCAGAGAGCACTTGTACAGGGCTGATTTGCTCTCAGAGACTTCCTCTAGAGTAAAAAGGTCCTGTCCACCTGCTGCTGGCAGTGGGCTGAGAATATACATAGAAGTTTTTATGTATGTTTTTGCAGGACCACCAACTGGCTAAAAAACTGTGGCTGTGTTGTGGAAAAGGCATGGCTCTGGGATGTGCCATATTCAGTCTCCCTACATGGCACATGAAGGACTCTCCCGCCATACACGTTCCTGCTCTTCCAGCAGAACTCATGTAAGCATGCTGCAGACCTGAGGACTGGGGCACAGCTCTGCCAGGTGGGAACTGCTCCTCCTGTTCTGCAGGTGGGATCACTGAATGGCACGGAAACCTCAAAAGAGGCTCCAGAGCTTAGGACAGGTAGGGGTAGCTTTCTTTCCCCTGACCCTGCTCAGGGTGCCTCATTTGGTGCCATCTCCTCATGCATCCCCTAGCCTAGGACAGACAGAGGTGCCACACAGGATTTGTGGAGCACAGCTTATTCCTGGGTTCTGGACCTCCTCCCTGGAGTTGCCTGCACACAGGGACCTACAGAGACCACTCCTCTCCACCCATGAACCTATGGGAAGAGCCTTGAGAAGGAAAACCTACACAGAGCAGGAATTTACCTGGCACACCAGAGAATTTTAAAGACACCAAAGTAGAACCTTTCATCTGCTAATCCTCTCCTAATTACTGCAAAGGCCTAAATGATCTTGTTAAATTCAGGTGACAGGTATTTCCCCAACCTAAGCACAGCTGCACAGAGCTATCTGAAACTCACATTGATGTGTTCATCTCTTCTGCCAGGGTCCAAAACCAAGAGAAAAGACCAAGTTAAAGGACACACTGAAGCATGCAAGTCCTATGTTTTTCGCTTTCCCTTGTATTAGCAAGCAGCATTTTCCACATGACTCAGTGATTCGAAAGCAAGACACACAAAATTACCTAGGGCAGAACAGGACCATGTCTCTGTAAGATGCTTTCTGGGGTTCTGGTACACCAGGGCCAGAAGTGGGGTGGAGATGGGGCGCACAGGGGGGCGGCTGTGAGCAGTTAGACATGACATTTCTACTGTGAGCCTCCTCCTTTGTGACTGGGGTTTTTACTCCCTCCTCCCACTCCCAACCAGAGGTTCAAATTGAATTTATATCTGTCATTGCAGATAGAAGTTCTGACCAAATAGAAAATAGGCTTCAGTCAAAATGTTTTCCCGTCAGATAACTCACAGATCAGAAAGAGCTGTTTTAGTTTAGGCAAGTTGACAAGCAATTCATTCCTAATTTTGCCTACTACAGTTACAGTACGAGAAGCTTTCCTAATAGATTACATAATTATATTTTTTCTTAACAAGGAGTACATGGCATTAGCAGGTTTAAATTATGCAAGCTTATTCTTTTGTCTTTTGTTATATTGTATTCTATTGTGCTGGTAAAACAATATGTGCTTTAATTAGCAAATATCTGTAAATAATTTACTTGCGTTTCATACAGCAGAACAATGGAGCAAATTTTCACATACATCCACTGAGCATGTCTAGGGGGTTTCTTGCCAGAACCTTCCATTGTTCAGTATCTGTATCAATCTGCCCATCATTAGCAGCTAACATTCAAAAACCCAGAAAAACATTAAAGTTTTGGCCCCCGGGAGTAGTCCCAAGCCCCCCAAACCCTAGGCTACGCTTTGCTAAAAAAGATTAAAACATCCAGAAAATGAAAACAAACTCATTTATTATCTATAACCCTGGCACCTTCGCATAGATACATGGACGCCTGCCAAACATTAAGGTCATTGGATTAATGCCATAAAATGCCGATGTTCATGTGACCTTCTGACTGCATTTTAGCAACAAATAAAAAGCTCAACTTGATATGACACTACGAATCATGCGAGCATCTAGGCTGTGCAGGGTTAACGCTGGGTGTGAACCCACACTGCACACTGCACAAACACACACACAAAGAAAAAAAGCTCTTAAATCAAGAGTGGATGACTGTTCAGAGACTTAAGGCATTGTTATTTTGAATGCGAACGAAAGGGCCAGAACAAGCATTGCAAGAGTATTTCAATTATGTATTTCCCAGAACTGCATCTCTGAGCAACTAATGCAAATATTGCTCCCACAGCAGTAGAACTTCTTCACGAATAAAAGCATATGAGAGCTTGAATCAGAACATACTTTCTATATCATTCGCATATTGTTTGAATATTATTAAAAATGCAAAATCTATGTATGTGTTACTCTCCTGAGCAATACAGTAATTATGATTAAGGGACAAGCAGCACAAAAAGAACCAATTTATCTTACTTGCGCTTAGGAATACTATTGTGTAACTAAGCAACAAAAGACAAAATATAGTCTAATTAATTCACTCCTATGCTTATTTAAAAGACACAATTAGAACATTTTTATTTTCCAGCCTGCACAGTATCTCAACATGCTTGAGGGTGTACCATGTGAGGCCTATTATTCTCCAAAGACAAGAGTTTAATGTTTAGTGCCACTGATCAGACTGGGAACAGCAACTCTGGAAAGCAGTGGGTGTATTTTATAGTCTGAATGCACAGGGAAGGGGAGGGAAAGAAGAAAGGAAATAAAATAAAAAGTTGTTTGGTTTTTCTAAGAATCTGCCTTAAATGACCAGATATTCCAGATTGCTGGCTAATGGCTAGCAACATGTGGCTTCTCTGAGTAATATCATTGCCCTCTCCTTCCTTTGCCAGCATATGCTGTTGGTGGTGAGAGAGATAAAAATATACAGAGTGGATAGAGTGGATACGCAAATTACCAAACCCACGTTATTTTATGACAAATGCCACTTCTCTAACACTGCTATTACAGTGTGCCTGATTTCCAAAGCTGAATTAATTTGAGCAAGTGTACACAGGAGATTGATGCTATTAGCATGATTTTTAAAGCACCCTTTAATAATCATAATCTGCATGTTTGAAACGTGTTGCCATTACCAGTGTTGACAGATACAAGCATAAGGCATACACCGTGGAGATTAAAATGGGGCTATTCTCATTTCAAATAAAGAGTGTACAGATTCCTCCGTCTGTAAAGAAACCAAAATCTATTACTATGCAAAAGGAGTAGCACATTTTTCTAGGGAGGTGGCAACAAAGCACTGGGCCAGCCTATGCTACCTCTCTGCACTTGGGTAGGACCCCCGGACGTGGAGAGCCCCTACAAAACGAACCAGGCTTTTAAGGGATGCTGTCAGCATCTGCCCCAAAATGAAAACAGAACAAACCCACTGCCTTCTTTAACTTTCTGGAAGAATCTCTTCTGCAATTATATATTACACACATTTATGGATTGACTTATTTTTTTTCCTTTCCCTCAATTAGTCTGAAAATGCAAAATACTTCTAGGGAAATAATTACAGGAAACTAGCTCTCTCTTCTCCTCTGTATGAGCAACGCTTACTCATGTAAATTACTTGCATGAGTAAGGATTATTTGCTAGGCGAAAAGCATTGCATCAGATTCCCAGTTTGGGAGAAGAGATGGAATCAACGTGAGTTCATAGTAAACTTTGCTGCTGATGAATGAACCAAAGGCAGATCCTCACTGACAGTCCAGCCTCAATAGAAGCAGCATTCACCACGATGTAGGGCAATGCAGGGAATGTCATACCATGCAAACTGAATTAGTTGCTTGTTTAGGATTTTTCAGGAATTGTACGCATCACATCAAATATCCCTGGATTTAGTAAGTATCAACTTTGAAATATATTTTTATGCCTAGTCTAATTAATACCAACACCTTTAAAAACATGAAAGCACAAGGCACTAACAAGCATTTTGCTCTACAACCACTCCTGCAAAGGTCTGTCATTCCACTACCCCACACCCCCCCCTTGGAAAAGAGGGAAGTAAATGAGCTGGAGGAGGGCTAGGCCAAGACCCTGTGGACTGGAGGGTGAGCTCACCTCATGGCCCCTGAATGCCACACAACTGGAGCACTGCACGAGAGGCCCTGGCAGGCACTTTCTGACAGCACACAGTTTCTCACACTCGGGTGTCAGCGAAGCTGGGGGGCTGCTTTCCCCACGCACCCCATGAAACAGTTTCAAATATAATGGGGTCCCTTTAAAGCCACTCCCTCCGGGTCTTCATAGGACCCCAAGCATCCTGGTCTGACCCGTGTGAGGCACCTGCCATCATGGAGGTCTTCCCAACCCATGCAGAAAGTGGCACAGGGGATTGCACTAGACCAGAGTGAATGAGAAAATCAAGGCAAAGGGGTGACTCCCTCCAGCAAAGGACTCTGTTTTGGCAATGGCCCTTGTAGGGATGGAGGAGAATCACTTCTTCCCTGTTGAAGGGAAGAGAGAGAAGGCTGCTCTCACTCTCTGGCCGGAGTTGCACCTGCTGCAGCATCTGGACTTGATGGTGAGGTGGGAAGCAGCATGCCCAGGCCTCTGTGTTTTAAAAGCAGCAACAAAATTTTCAGTGAAGTAGCACAAAGCTCTTCTAGTTCACCTAACAGTGGCCTCAAAGGCACTGCTCTTCTTACAAAAGTGTCTCCACTGCTCTCGTGCAGCAAGTCCCCTGATCTGAGCTG
This sequence comes from Petroica traversi, assembly GCA_025920805.1. Classification (NCBI taxonomy): domain Eukaryota; kingdom Metazoa; phylum Chordata; class Aves; order Passeriformes; family Petroicidae; genus Petroica; species Petroica traversi. The sequence goes on from JAHLSL010000047.1 coordinate 5,508,719, forward strand.
GTCCCAACCCCTCCATGCATGTCTCCTTGGGACGCAATGAGCATCAGGGCCAGAAGCACCCGTACCTGCTGCATGTGAGCAGCCTCATCCTGCGTTCACCATCCACTGAGACTCCCTGGAAAACAATCTCTGACTAGCTCCTGGCATTGAAGAGGAGTTTCTCCACTGTGGTGATGGGGATGCTGAGCCTTAGGTGGAGAGAAGGGTACTGCGGCAGAAGCACGCCTGGGCTTGAAACTTCCCTGGATCTGGGCAGCGCATGGAAACATCCGGTTTTAGCAAGAGTCGGGGTTATATTTAATCTGGATGATGAATTCAGCTAGCTATAAAAAGACTTATATTTACACTTTTTGCTGATTAGCTCAAACATTTGGCAATCAGATAAAATACGCCATCAGAAATTTCTGAGTCACAGAAGCATTACATCCCTCCTTGCTTCTCCTCCCTCCTCACAGCCACTAGCTGAATATTGTCATAGTGTCAGTGCTGCTATTACAGAAAACAGGCAGCCAGCTGCTTCTATTAATCACGCTGCTAGCGCAGGTAGCTGCTGGAGACTGTACCTAAATCTCTGGTGGGCTCAACTGCAAGCCTGCGATTCAGCCATTCGCTCCCCTCACCAACAATTTCAGTGACAGCGAGCGTCCCTGCCACCCTTTGCCTCAGACACCACAGATTTGCAATACATGCCTAATCACTGGCTCATTCCATTTCCACTCTGAATGCAAGACAAGGTGTTTTATCCCATCAGCAGTCCCACACCACAAATAAGGTTCCCTCTGACGGCTATAAGCCGCATCTGACTCGAGAGCCACATCTGCTCCTGCAGAAGGAGCCCAGTCCAGAGCTAGGAAGCCCCACGACACCAGAGGCAGCCCTGCTGCCCCTCTGGGGACCAATGACATCTGGGGATGTCATTTACCGATGGGACCAGGACCTCTGGGTACCGAGGGGAAACAGCCACGCCTGTGCCCCAATGAGAGCAGTTACCCCCAGCCAGCCAGCACCCAGCCTTTTGTCTCTCTGCTGCCTGCACATCCCCAAGCACTGCTCGGATTGTTCCAAACTATTAAAAATCGATCATAAAAAATAATTTCTATGACTATAAACAAGTTAATGGAGTTAAGTGAAAACAAAGTACATTTCTTAATGGGAGTGTTATGTTGCCCTCTCTAGGCCCTGGCTCTCAGTGCCGGTTTCTGTAGGCTCCCTGCCAGAGAAGTATCACTCAGAGCTGTTGCTGTTGCTGCTACTCCGCTAATGAATGACTAACTTAGGCCAGAGGGGAAATGACATCACCGGGGTGTAAAACACAACTGCATTAGGAAACTTTTTACCTGCTTTACATTTGTCATAATTATTCTACACAATACGGCCAGCATTTGCATAATTTCAAGGCGTGCCATTATCTTAATTGAAAATTGTTTTCATATGGTTGAATAATGCAGAATGACATCAGTTAAAGCTGCAATGAAATGCACAAGTATAATCACACGGCTAATTACTAGTGATGTTTGCATGTAAAAATAAATAAAATTGTGCGTATTATTAGGAAGGTACATGCAGCTGAGAACTCTCGTACCAGAGCAGTGCTTTACTCATAATGGTAGGATTAATTTTCTCTGATGTTCCTACCACAGCAACATGAGCTGATCATTAAGGAGTATTAAAATGATTTGTGTCCCTTTCCCCACCCCCCTCCCTTCCAAATATCTTTCATTTTACACACACACGAGACACGCAGAGGCACAGTTTTAAATAGTCACCACGGGCAATTGCAGAGCATCCATTGCTCACTGTCATCTCCCTGATTCTTAGGGAAAGGCTCCCTTATCTCAGCGGCACGCACAGAAAATTAAAGCGAAGAAGCTCGCTCTGAAACGCGTTTCGGCTGCGTTCGCGTGTTTGCGGCTACACCAGCACCTATAGCCACGCGTGCCTCCGAAAACAGCCCCTGCGGACAGCCCCCCCCCGGACCCAGCCCCCGGCATCTCCAACTGAAGTTCCCCCAGAACATCTCGTCCCCCTCCCGCCTGGTCTCCAGCCCCTCTTGGGGACCCTCTCCATCCCCGCAGCCCCCTGCCTGGGTACCTCACCCGTCCCCCGCCCCAGACCGCGGACCGAAGCAATGAATTTAAAAAGCAGATAGCGGGAGGGCTGGGGCTGGGCGGTGCGGGGCTGCGCGGCCCCATCCCGGGCTGCGCGGGGCTGTGC
>JAHLSL010000047.1:5515932-5602919 GCA_025920805.1 Petroica traversi
GGCGGGACAGAGGGACAGAGGGACAGAGGGACAGAGGGACAGAGGGACAGAGGGACAGAGGGACAGAGGGACAGAGGGACAGAGGGACAGAGGGACAGTGGGCCACGGTAGGTGCACAAATCCCGCCGGGCCTACCCCGCTGCAAGCCGTGATGTTCGCTGACCCTGTAATGGGAACGGAGCAGGCACGGGAATTTGGGCAAGTGTTCGCACCGGTGCCATGAGGATGAGGGATTCACCTTGACATCCTCGGCGCCCAAGCCTGGCTGGGATGCTTGGTGCTTCTCCAGGGCCTGGATGATTTTCTAGTGGTTCCTTTGGAGGAATTACCAATCCTTACAGTTTGTAAGAGGTTTCACCTTTCTTGCCCTTTATCCTTTTGAGATGCCCCGAGTGCCTGCCCGGTCTGTGCCCTCACGGCTTCCGCAGCGGTGAGAACGCTGTGAGCACGGGCGGCAGGCTGGGAGGCTTGCTGAGGACGGCAGGAAGCCTGCGGTACCGGTGCTTGGGGCAAACCCAGCAGAACCGCTCAGGAGAGCTGCGAATAGCAGCACTTTTGGCCACTAAAGCCCTGTCACTTTGTGCTTGGGAACTCAGTTCCCTGGGGGGGGAGGATGTTTGTCAGGGGCTGGGCAGGTATGGGAGGTAATGCAAGTGAAACCCAGGTAAAACAGGGAGTGGCTGCTCCATTTCACCCCCAGTGAACTCCTGACCAGAATAACATGCATTTCTTCTGCACTTGCCATGTTTTCACTGACCCTGCCATGTTTAATCAGGGTTATATTTTCACAGATAAAACTGTCCTCAAGAGATTTTTACAATATTTTGGGCAAGAACAGGTTTTTATTTGTTTGTTTGTTTTCTTTATCTCAGGCAGGGAGGGCTGCTCCTTTTCCATAATATATAATCAAGTAGCAAAGAGAACTTCTCATCTCTATTTGTGCCCAAATCTCTCTGCTTTTACCCCAGCAGCTTGGGCCCAGGCACTGTTGGCAGCCTCGGTGCCAGCCCTGAGCTCTTCCCCACTGCATGAAGCATCACTCACAGCTCTGATAGTTGCAGAGCTCCATCCTTCCCACCAGCCAGTCTTCCTCCAAGCAGCTCTCCAAGCCATGGTGAAGAAGGTGGAGAACCTGAATAACCAGGTAAGAGCATGCTTTGGTGCTCTCAGCAGAGGGATGATTATCCATCAGTGCAGCACGCTGGGAGGTAAGGGGTTTTGCAGGATGGCACAAGTCACTACTCCGTGCACTGAGCTCCTGCAGGCCCCACCTAATCTAATAAGAGGAGCTCATTGTCCATGGGACAGAAGAAGGGGCCCAGCATGAAAAAAAGGAGGGTTCACCCTCTATCCCCATCCATAGCTCTGGCCCCCAGCCCTTGGTGTTACTTCATCTGGTGCTGCTGGCTGGTAGGACCATCAGCATCCAGTTTAAGTTTCTAATGTTGGTAGTATTTGGAATGGGATAGCAGCAGAGGCTGTGGCAGTGCAGGAGAGTACCTATTCCCAGCACTGAGGGCATGCATACTCATCATTGCTCTGACATAAATTTTATAGGACCCTTCTCCCCTCCCTCCTGGAAAACTCTTTATACTTCAAAATAATAAATAAAAAAATACAGAGCCTGTTTATAGCAGAAATTGAAATTCCACATATTATCAAAAGTTGGATTTTGTCCTGCAGGCACTGAATAAGTTTCTTCATATGAATATTTAGTAACTCTCTCTGGCCAAAAGAAATGTGCAAAATGTTGTAATTTTTCTGTGCTTTGCTTTGAACATTGCAGGCTTTTGCTTAAGTTTCTCATAAAAGGCTATTTTCAGTGAAGGAGGGGGAAGAAGTCTACAGTATACTGAGTCAATAAGGCAATGCAAAACCATAAAAAACAGCAATGATAACAGCAGAAGATCAGAAGATTACAAAGGAAATAAGATGGGGATCAAACAGAGTGGTAGCTGGAGATGACTGCATAAAAGCCAAAACAAGACTGGTCCTAATAAACAGCCAAAGTTGAACCAAAAAGCATTTGAAGCGTTAATTTATTAAATAACTTTATTTTCATGCCTTACAATTAAAAATATTTGTGGTCAGGCATGTTGGAAGACAGGAAGCAATTGGAGTCTTGAAGCCTGGCTTTGTGCTTGGAAGGGAACACAGCCTGACCCATGCTCAGACAGGGCTGTGCCTGCACAGGGGGGGTTCCAGTTCACTTTCTGATTCTCTACTCCCAGCTTTCCCCTTCCAGACTTATAAGACACGGAGGAGTTTTATGGGGGAGTGTTCAGGGTAGGAGATGGAGTCACAGTAGGGTTGCCAGCCCCTGCTCCCACTCAGCTCACAGGATAGGATGCAAAGCCCTGTGAAATTGCCATGAGGCGCATGTCCACTTCAGCAGGTTTTGGGATCAGTCTCTCATTTTGGGAGCCCTTTTGATCAAAGATTCAAATCACCAGCTCAAAGCATTAATAACACCAGGAGTCAGAGCATTTACCTTTCCTTCAAAAGATCCACCAACCCCAATAAGTGACCAAACCAAGCAGAAAACCTTATATGAGATCAGCTTTCAAACCCCAGTCTTCAATTCTTATGTGCATTTGGAATTATTTTTCTTTACCTTGCATTTCTTTTTGTTGTCCTGGAACTGTGTTTTTAATTACCCCATAGCACTGCTAGCAGCTCATCTGCAATGAGCACCCCACTGCCCCAGGGCTCCAAGACCAGGCTGCTTAAAGAAAATAAGCATCACTGAGTATAAAGATATTCACTGAAAAAATAGTGACTGGTGGGACAGATCACCTGCACATGCAGAAAGTAGAAGTGTGCCAGATGGTTGCAGAGTATTCTGAGACCCATAAAAGGGCCATGCATAGTCCCATGCAGACATGGGACAGGAAGAACCAGCAGCCCCCAAAATAGTTGCTTTATTCTCACAGTAACTAAGCTGCAGTGGCTGCTAACTGCTGCCTGCAAAGCTGGTTCCATGTAGTAGCACAGAGTGATGGGTCAGCTAAAACAGAGCCCACACCATTTCTGCCTGATTGGTTGCTAACCAAGATACACTTTTCAGATGCTGTTAATTGAGTCTGATGAATTTTGCTCCAGTGGGACCTATTACAGGCAAAAATACAAGTGACATCAGAGCCATAACTCATAAAAATCAAGTCCCTGAATTACATCTGAGAGCAATATGAAAATGCTAGTGGGATTTCATACAGTATCAAATAACTTTCTGTCGTACCTTATTAATACCACAGAGCTAATAGAAACAGCTATATTATCATCCTAATGTCATTATACATATATAATACACATGCGCGCATACACACAAACACTTTGTGTAATTATAACAACATTATTTTGTTCACGGCACCTGAAAAATGTGATTTGATGGTGGCTCTGAAAAGGCAATATTCAATCAAGCATGACTTGTATATTGGCTCAGAGCACAGACTTCTACTTATGTAAAATTATGTCTTGTTACATGTGGTGGTAGCATTGGTGGCTGTGGAAGAAAGAGAGAACCGAGGCCACTGAGATCATTTCATCTCATGTTACAAGGGCTGAATTGTCATTTCAAAGCTGGAATCCTGACACTGTCCATCAAGCAATCCCTGTCTATCCTTTCCTGTGTGGATCACTTAAAAAAACATGCTAATTTATCTGCTAAAAATAAATGCCTTCTCACCAAATCCTGAATAAAATTTCTCCACTGGAAATACTCCCAAATGTGACCAAACTTTCTTTTATAATCATAAAGCTTGGAAGGGGATGGCACCCGGAAAGATTTTACATGGGCTTCACTTTCCAAACAATGTGCAGGAAATGCACACCAGCCATTTCACATCCAGCTCCTGTCAAATAATTTACCTCAACTGTTTTTAGTGAAAATATATGTATGTGTATCTATCTATATCTAATGTCTATATGTCTATATCTATCTATATATATCCCTGCATTGTGGGATAGCTGGGACTGGAAATATCACCATAAGAATGCCAGGCCATATCTACCCAAGTCAGTGGTCAAAGCAAGTTGCTATTCTCAGTGTGCCAGATTTAAATTGGTTTACGTAAGCAAGCTGATTCTTTCCACTTAGCAGGTCTGAACTGTCGTGGCTTTTTTTTTTTTTTTCTGAGAAAATTTATTTTTTAAAAGAAATTTGGTGGGCCCCAGAGGACAGTAAATAGTTGTCTCAGAGGGAGCAGTCAGTGCTGCTGGGGAGCAAGTCATGGAAAAGCTGGCTTCCTAGGCAGGGGATGCACTAGCCAAACTCAAATTTTGCTTTGTTCTACCCTGCCATCATATGAAAGCAGAGGACTTCACCTCGTCACTGACTTTGCCTTCCTGATGCCTAACTGCTTATCGCAACTCTTGCTCATCTGTTTGGGATTGAGTTTTTCCATTTTCCCCAGTTTGGTTTGTGCAAGCACATTTGCTTTCCCAGTTACTAAGATTTTTCTTGCCAGCACTAGGATGAGATGCATTGACATAGAGAAAGTGTGTCCTGAGATCCCCTGACTACCTGCAGGGCTGGTGAGTCCACCACCACTCTTTCCTTTGCTTGCAGATTTTTTCCTGGTAAGCACTAGCACTCTCTTCTGCAGTTATTCCCATGTCTTCATCCTTTACCTGAGCTACAAATATCACAACGATGAGTCAATCATCTGGTACAGTTTAGCAACATTTAACCTTTAGCTAAGCTGTCTTTGAGCCATCCTACCTAAGCAAGGCAGCTCAGCAGACAACCTGCTGCAGAAATCATTCCTCCTCCTGTCCATCCGGGTATGCACATCAAACTAAAATACTGGAAGGGAAATGGAATTGATCTGCAAGTTCAGTTTTGCCAAACAATGGGATTATCCAGCTGCTGTTTCCAGGGAGCAGGGATAGTTGCCATAAGAGAGAGTCTTCTCCTCCTTTGCAGCTCTTCCTTTTCTTGTGCAAGTGAGTGCTGGACACATTTCTGAAGCACAAGAATCTCTGAGGTCTAACCACCATGGATTCAGGCCCCTGGGGATGATAGTGTTGGTGGGGTTTTTAAAAATCCTCCTGAGAGAAACAGATGCTTTGGCTCATCTTCATTATACCTAGCCTGATTTATTTTAATTGCTCTGGGTATCCGGAATACTATGATTGCATAATCTCATGCACATGCCTTTAAAAGGAAGCTTTGGCTGCAAAGGCAGGAAGGCAATGTTAAATACGGAAAAAGTACTATGCAAAGTCTCATTTATTTTGGAAATCACTGGAAAGAGTTCTACTGAAAATTCACAGCAAAACATATGCCACATTTGAATAATGACTTTGAGAGGGGCTTTACCTAGCTTAGCAATAAAAAGGGATCTGAAAATTGCAGTCCTTCAAAAATACCTCACTCCCAAGCCCTGAATTCTGGTGAAACCAGAGGACTGTATGGTGTTTAGTGACAGCCACAGGGAGGCCAGCACCTGGTGGCAGTGCTTCCATCCCTACCAAAACTACCAAAAAACAGCAACCCGAGGGAAAACTCATCTGAGAAGAGTCAGTGGCAAGCACAGGCTCAGGACAGTAAGAAAGGAGGAGGCCTGATGAGATCTGCCCTTCCCAGGTTTAGGAATCCAGATCTTCATCTCAATAAGACAAAGCCGGAATAACAAGACCTGAACATCATCCACTTGTCTTATCTGATGCAGTGTATAAGATGCCAAATATTGTCTGTTTGCAAAGAAAAGATCTGCAGAAGCCTCATTCCAGCTAGAAAAAGGTAGTATTTAAGGTACTTTACCTCTGGATCTAGAATAAGTCTATTCATGTCAATATCTTATCTTTATTAAGATGATGCTTTCCTGGGAAGAGATTTATATTGCACCAAAAACTTACTCTTTATGAGTAATTTTTAAATTTATCTCATTGAACAAATTAATATCTGTCATAAATACTGTTCCTGAAGAAGGCAGTAGGGGTAGTCTGTGAAAGAATTTGTCAAAGAACTAATAAAAGGACTACAAACCCTGCCCTCACCTGTGGCTTATTGATATGCTTTCCTGTCTTCTAAGGAAAGGAAAAGCCATGAGTTTTATAGGCTACCTACACTCAATTATTTTAAAACACCAAACTGAGATTTTATTTTGCAAGAAACACAGTCAATTTGTCCTCATCAGCCTTAGCATTCACAGAGAAACATTCACGTGTGCTCTGCGCCCATAGGAACACCCCAAATATCCTTTACAGGGGAGGGAGGAGACCATAATCGTATCTGCTGATTTTGAAGGAGAAATGTGAGCAGTTTTCACTTGCCATTGTCTGGGATGTTACCAGATTTGTGTAGATTTGGCAGTACCCATTTGCTACGCCAGACCCCAGATGTGCAGTCAGTGCTACCATACCTGGCTGGCAAGTGCTCTGAGGGGCTGTGAGTGGGCAGCAGCCCCCAATTTACAGGATAGGACACATCTTTAATCGCCCACAAATTTACTTTGGGTTTGCAGATGTTAATGAGATTCACGTTTGAGAGAGGAGCCCACAGAGACTATCAGGAATATTAATGTTAACACGGGAGTTTATTAGTGCCTGCATGTTGAGAAGTGGGTAAGGAAACCCTCTGGGGTCTGTTGTACTATCAGCGATTATCATGTGAGATTTCTGTTCCTGGTTTTCCTGCTGAGAAGGCTTGGAAAAAAAGGCTTCAGGACTGGTCTTTGGGCACTGTTTGAGATTTTAAGCCATGTGGATGTTTCCACCATTGCCTTCTGCAAACCTCCATTTCTCAAACAGGAGCCAAGGGCTTTACTTGTCCAACCCTCTCCGGAGCTTTGCCATTTTTAGCTCAACAAAACCATGTACCTTATGCTTGCAAAATTCCTACGTGCATCTGCCATCTCAGAGAATTAAAGTAACCCTTCAGGAGTCGGTCTGCACATCTGTTTATTCACATCAAGCTAAGCTACAGCCTTTGTTTCACTCTCTTCTCAGGCTCCTGTCTCTGCTGGTGGGGTGGTGTCCCCAGCATTGGACTCATGGTGGAAGCAATGTGGTGCTGTTGCTTACTCAGATGCCAAGAAGTCATCAGCAATTGGTTTCATGAGGAACAAACCATCAAGATGTGAGTGTAGACTCTGAAAACCTGTCCCTGACATGCCAGAAACCCTTCCTGCCCCTATTCTCTTTCTCTTTTAATGGGGTAACAGCTATAAAATCTTGTACCTTTTATCTAAGTTTGGATCTGGTGCTGTGATCAGCCTTTCTCAATGATTTACCTTCTTTTAAAGCTTATACATTAAAGAAGGGGAAAAAATTAAAAGGAAAGGAAGAAGCCCATGCTCAGCTGGCTGATTGAAGTGGAACCTCTCAGCACAATCCAGGGATGCTGCCCGAGTAGACAGCGGTGCCATGGAATTCAGTGGACTGGTGGCAGGAATGCTCAGCAAGAGAGGTATGCCTGGGAGGAGATCTGTTTCTCCTGGAAGCTTCATTAAAGCTCTTCTTCCAGGAGGCATGGATAAAGACGAACCAGACTTTGCTGATTTTTTCATGAACCTGCCCACATCAGGTTCCTGAGGAGCTGCAGCATGGGTGGGAAATTTCACCTATATTTATAGCTGGAAACAAAATACAGAACAGCCGCGTGCTCTGAGAGGTGCCCAGACAGGGATGAGGCCCTGTGGGCTCCAGCTGCAGGCTAGCATGGCATGCCCTGTGCCACCTTGCTGGAGGCAGAGCCGAAAGGATCCAGCTCATTTTTCCCAGGTGGCACAAGCCAGGCACTGCTGGCCCCTTGCCTGAGGGATCACAAAACCCCACCAAAGCACCCTGAGCCCAGCCTTTGCAGATGGATGTGGTACCCCACTGGCATTCCCTGACACAGGCATACTGAGAAACCTTCCCAGCTACACACTATTCCTTAAATGGGTCTTGGTTAAACTCCAGCTGCTCAGTGGGCTTTGAGAAGTGCAGCAATGGTGCTGGAGGAGTCTTGGCTATTACATTTAATTAAAGATTCTGCTGAAAGTTCTGCTTAAAATCACAATGCTTGCTGCTTAGAAAAGCGTTGGTGATTCCCCCAGAGGCCTGGCCAGCATTCCTGCTCCTGTTGTACAACATTATTGATTAATCAAAACTAATGCTCACAGCTGTTGCCTGATGGATAATGTCTTTGGTGTTTGCCTTCATATAATTATTTACTACTTTATTGATGTTATTTATTTCTTCATTAAGTATTGTTGGCTGTTTAATTACATGAAACACAACTGCAAACGTTGCTGCTAAAAGCCATGGGAAAGGCTGCCCAGAGCTGAAATCTTTCAACCATAAACTCCAAAAATAAATCTAAATATAAAAATATTGTAGCCAGCCTTTTGAGTGAAGGCCATCAAAGCGCAAACATTACATGTCATCTGGAGGCTGATGCCAGAGCACCATGTTCGGATAGATTTGCAATGCTGATTTAACTGTGCATGGCAAAGGACTTCGCAGACCTGTAAATAAATTTTATTAGCTCTCCAAAACACATATGAGAGGTTCTTATTTTATTTTTGGTAGCTGAATGTTTGAAATAAATCAAAATGAAATCCTGATTTCCCAAAACTTATACTCGGAAGAGCCTAATGAAGCTCCTTTCAGCAGCCATTCCTGGCTGAGATCCGAGGACTTCCCAGGCTGCCTGCTGGCCCCATTCAGTGCCCCAGTGAGAAACTGGGAGTCTCTCCAGGCTCTTCCCTCTGCCCTCCAGCTCTCTGCAAGAGACAAGGACTCAAGGCCCCCTGCCCCCTCTCTGCCTCTGCACCCTGTTGCTCTCTCCCTCCTCAGAAGCACCAGGCAGAACTACTGCAGCAGGTCTGTGCCCGCCCCCACTGAATTAGGGAGCTGACATCTAATCCTTGGATCAACATGGGATGAGAAGGGATGTGCTGAGGTTTACTTAGCTCATGATATAAGCCAGATTTTAACAGAATCACTTTTCTTTGCAACACCAAGCCATGGGGGCTTGGGGGCAAAATCAACATCTTAAATTGTATCTAGAAACCAACAAGCACTAAGGAAAAACTAGGTTTAAGCCATGTTGTGGCTCTCAGCAATCTCTAGGTACTTATCACTTAAAAAAACCAGCCAGGTACATGACTACAAATACAGTATTAGAGAACTTGGAAGAATCCTCTCAGCCTGCAAAATAACCAGAGGACCACAAACCCTGCTGCACTCACAAATCAATAACACACCTATATCAGATCTGAAAGAGCCTCTGTATCTCCTTACTTGTTAAATAAAAATTCCTTCTGTGACATTCTCTCTAAACAGCCCCCATCACGCCCTTTCCCCAGGGCAGAACAAATTTCTCTGGCAGTCCTTCCTGGACATCAGTGCATTTGTTATTCGGGAGCTCCTGGCCTGAATGTCTCTACGCAGCTCCCTGTAGATCTCCTGCTTCCTTCTGAGGCAGTTCATTACCATCAGGGAGGACTCATCACCTGCTTCATGAAAAGTATGAAAAGCAGGTAAGACAACCAGTTGCCAAACCTCTAACTTCCCTACGGCCCTGTCGTAGGGCACCACCCCTGCTTTTCCTCTGGGAGCCCTGAGGGGGACCAGACTGATGCCTGGTGCTGTCAGGTCACTTGTGTCTGTTCTGATGTGTCTCGAGCCCAGAGCATGAGCACAAGTTGGTTACAGGGCCTGAGTTCTTGCTCTCAATAGATGCTCATCTCTTGTTTTAACTAAAACGTGTCAGGGAAAACCTGAGAGAAATATAAAGCAGAGAGGAAGAATAATAAAAAAAAACCCCAACAAACAGTGATGGGTCTAGGGAATTTGGTCTCCATTTCTCTCTTTGGGTCTCTTTGGGAATTTGGTCTCCATTTCTCTCTCCCTCTTGGGGAGGTTTCTTCCCCAACCTCCACATTTTCATGCATTTCCCCTCTCTCAGACCAGGTCTTCCTCTTGTTTTTTAAAATGCCACAATCTTTCCTGTATCCCTTCTGCCAACGTTGTGAGGGTACCTTTGGGCACCTTTCCAGCAGGGATACACAGATGCTGTGGGGAAAACAGCTAGCATTTTCAAAGGAAGCTAAGGAAATCTTTATGGAGAACTTGGTGAGAATTTGGCACTTGACATCCTTTTGCTCCTTTGAAAGTCCCACCCTACAGGAGCAATCTAAACAAATGTATGCCCCAATGCTGATAAATCCCTTTGGAGAGGTATCAAAGAAAATCTTGCTGGGTTTGGAGACCTTTGAAGAAAGGGAAATATCATGCCAACCTGACGCTGAGATCTATCTTGTTCCACCATGTGGTCCAAATCATCAGAGTCCTCTACAACTCCCCTTCCTCCTTGGGGTGTGGGAGAGCAGCACTGCCTTGCTGAAGAAAGGGATTTGCAGGCCAAGAGGACAGCATAACTTGAGAAAAATTCAAATGAAAAATTACTTAACAATGGAACTTATTAAGACACTTACTGTGTCTAAAAATATCTCAGTGAGTCAGATTACTGAAAACAGCAAAGCTACGGAGCAAACCCTGTAGCCTCTTCTCAGCAGTCAGCTGGCTTCCTTCACTGGCTTGGCATCTCTTTCTCCTTATGTTTTTCATAACATGAGTGGGGGTTTTTTTTAAGTCGACAGTAAGTTAATGTTTAATGGTTTGCCGTGTACAGTTCAGCGTGTTTACATGTTCTGCAACTAGCCAAATTTGTAGCAAATTAAAAGTCTGTACAACCAGGATAGGCCAATTACAGGTATCTGTTACTCATTGTATCCTGCATGCTCCCCCAAATTAAGTATTTCAATTCTTCAGCAATATTAACACCTCTCACCACTGCCAGCCAGGGCCATCGCTCCTTATTCTGTGTCTGTTACAGCTTTGTGCACATCCACTTCCTGGGAATGTGCAACCTTGCATGACACTGCGGTCCGAGGCTCTGCAGGGTATCCTATTAAACCCTCTGGCACAGGACCAGGTGCTCTGGAGAAACATAGGAGAAGGAAATGTGGGGTCTATGGTGTTGTCAATGCTTTTTTATACTAATGAGATGGATGGGTGTGACCCTTTCTTCCACTGATCAAAATATAAATAGTGAGAGTTTTCCACTCCCTGGCACTGAGTGAGCCATTCCCCACCCCACGCCAGAGTAGTTTTGCTTGGCTTCTCCAGTTTAACACATTTCAAAACTTTGTTCTGCTGGCGTAAAGGTCCCAAGACCCCTCCCTCATTCAGAGCTGGCCCAGGTGGGACTGGGAGTCTGCCACTGTGCCTGCCCTGCAGGCAGCTGCGAGGGAAAGTCACCAAATCCCTCAAACCCCTGTGACACCAAGGGGAGAGCAGGGCAGCTCAGAGATGCCACCTGCCCCACACACATGGTGTAAATCTGGATATTACCCAGTCCACCTGATGCAATACAGTCCTTCTCCATATTATCTAGGTCTCCCTGGTGGTGCAACCGGAGGTGGCCAATGTCCCTGTGCTGTTGTTAAACCACCAGGAAAGGGCAAGTGAATCCCCTCATCCTGCCTTGTGCAGGACAGCCAGCAGCCATGGCAAGCTGGCAGAGCTGGACCTAAGGCAACAAAGTAAGATTATTATAAAAGGGCAACGTGTCTCATGTTGTCAATGTTAAAATTCCCACTGCTAGGGCTGGGAGCAGATTGGGCCCAGGCTGCCTCACTGTTCTTTCCCAGACTCACGAAGATTTAAAAATCTGGATTTTAAATGGTAGGTTTTTTCTGGCCGACCTGTTTGGCTTGAACTGTTACATGTTTTCAGCTTATTTTTATGCTCCTGTGTTAGTACACAAATCTAACCAAGAACAAGAACAACACTGTTCAGCCTCCACTGGCTGCACAGGCTGAAGTCCCCCAAAGCCATGGCAATCTTCCTGTCCAGCTCCTGTTGGACCATGAGCACGTGACTTTATCAAGGGGAGTGAAGGGGTGAAGGCGAGCGCTCATGGGCACATCCCTCTCCAGCAGATCTGTCCCCCTGCAGATCTGAGGGGGCCCTGTGGGGTGACAAAGCCCTGTGGGGTGACAGGGATGAACTGTGAATGGTGTAGGGCATGGTGGGCAAAGAAACCCCTCATGCACACATTTGGATCATGTCACTGGATGTCAATGGCAGACTGTTAATTTTTTCCCCTTCTCTGCTATTTGAAGGAGATTTTATCTTGCCTTCCCACACCCCTCCCATCACCCCATGCCTGTTTCACTAAAACCTGCCTTTCAGGTCAGCATGCTGGTAAGAGATTAATTTTACACTGCAAGAACACCGAGCAGAGTATTTCAGCTTTGACATATGAGATGTCTGTTACCATATTGCAGTTTTTCTAAATTAAATATTAGGAAAAATTAAACCCAATTGTGGTTTGTGTTCTTATGGAAAATATTTCTCTTCCAAACAGTCCCTCCATGCTAAATGACTTAAATAACTGAAAACACAATAAATATGCAGCAAGTTAAAAATCTATATTATTCAGGTTTTAGAGCTTATAACTAAAAGTGGTTTAATGTTTCATGCCTAATAATAGATTACGCCTATCACATTTCTAACCTTTATTTCTACCAGCTTTGAAGTCCAGCCATATAAAGGCTGTTTGTAGAACCACACGAAAGTTAAAGCAAATATTACTCAGAGTGATTCATATGAACAAGAATTTGCAATGAAGGCAGAGGGCTTTTTGTGTCTGTATCAAAGGAAATGAAATGTTTGCAATATTTTTAGTTGATAAATGCATTAAACCATTTTAGTTGTGTAGTATGAACATTGCTGACATAAACAGACTTTGACCTGAAACAGATTGTATTAAGCTCTATGGGGGAGGCAGCATTAAACAAAAATAAAAATAAAAAAAATAAAAAATAGACATTCCTAGATTTCAGAATCTGCCACAAGGTCACCGCAGCCCTTAATTAGCTGAATACATTAAGAGAAGGCTGGAACACAGATTCTGTAAAGAGAGCAAATGTATGTTTAATCCTCTGTTCTTTGCTTACAGATTACCCTTTCAGAACAAGTAACCTTATTTTCTTTTTAAATATCTATTTACCTTTTTGAATTTTGCATAGCAAAGCAGGGTTTCTTTTTTTTTTATTTCCTTCCCACTGTTGCAAAAAAATTAATTTGTTGCTAGTTGCTATGCATTGGCAGGATTGCTGCATAAAGAATGTAAGCCATCTATCTTTGTATTCAAGATATAGTTAATCTGGCAGTTAAAATACTTTGGAAACATTTTGATGACTTATCTGGAAAAGTAGCTTTGCATTTTCAAAGAAAACTCAGAACTGTATTGCAAGAGGAAGATAAAAGATATATGAAGTGTTTTTTCCAAGCGATACTATTCATTTAAAGATCAGAATGTAACCCCACCCAAGCAATTATTATGGAAAAACAAGACAAAAATCCTTATACAGCTTTCTGACAGAGCCTTTATTTGGGAAACAAAATAACTATATTACAGTTATAGTCTAATGGCTTGCAAGCTGTTTTATTAGAGTCAGCTGAATCCTGTTTGCATAAAAAAGAACTCTGTTTGCTATCAAGAACACATTTACATTAATATGACTTTGACAAAGTAAAATAAAATCGCATTAAGATGATGTAAGTAGATAAGACAATGAAATCTCTGTGCGATAGTTTTGGCACACCAATTAGAGTCAAGTCCCTACAGGAAAGAAGCATATTTTTATACCAAGTATCCATGTGTTTCTAAGTCCTAGAGTGGCCAAAATTAATCCCATGCTTAAAATATTTCCAGCCAGGGAAAAGAGAATGCTTATTATTATTATTTTTATTTTTCCCTTGAAAGGTAAAATTTCTGATAAACTAAATTTTTATTTGTAATAATAGAAACAAGTTTTGTTCTCTGCACTAGCCTGTAATCATCCTGATTATTGTAAGGGACTTTCCAATATAGAGCAGCTGAAAACAAGGTTTTAGATTACATGGTAATTTAGGAATGCATGAAAAGCCAAGCAGTCACCATAATAGAACACTGCACAAACTTCATGGCTTTTACAGCAAAACATAACATATGTTTTGTGATTCATTCGAATGATTTTTCAAGTTTTTTGGAAAAAAATATGTCAAGCTCTACTATTGGTCCTATTTTTAGGGAATCTTACTCTTGAAAAACGACTACACCACCCCCCCCACTTTGATGTCTCTCCTTTTAGTTTGGTCATTAAAGCTCGGCAGTGATGGATGGTGATAATGCTGTGGGGTTTATGAGTAATCAAGCCTTGGCAGCCACAATATTTCTTTTGTAGTGAAACTTTAATATTCCTTTGGCCGTGCATAAACTTTTTCTGCTTGTGGAGTTATGCTGCAAAAAGCTACTCGCTAAGCATTACAAAACACATATTGCCCAAAAGCTGGTGTTTTATTTAACTCACGACAGGGTGAAGCTTCCCCCCAGGACATTTAAAGTTGGGTTGCAGCAGCCCTTCTGTGGTCAGGACAGGGCTATATTCACAGAAGGAGCTCCAGCAAGGGGAGAGGAAGTTTTTTTCTGTACCTCAAGCAGGGCACCCCAGACACACCCCACTCTCCTCCTCCCCTTTCACATATTTTTAGTGAACTTGCTGCAGCAAACACCAGGTGTCTCCACTTAGCTGGCCTACAGCTTAAAAAAGGGGCCTGCAATCACGGAAAAAAAAAAAAAAAAGAAAAAAAGAAAGAATGAAAGGAAAGAAAAAAAGAAAAAAAGAAGGGGAAAAAATTAGGATTGTTCTTTCCATGGCTTCTACTGTGCTTGTTGCAATGCTGCATGTGAGAATGAGGACACACATATTCGTATTTTATTTTGTCACTCAAGACACCTCTGTAAGGCAAGGCAGGACTTTCCAGAGTTTGAAATAATCCAAATTCAATCACTTTAAAGCTGCTACAATATGCAAGTCCTGGCAGTCGTTTTAAATTAATGGAACATCAGATGTGCTCTGATCCTTTCAATTTCCTTAGGCAAGGGAAATTCTGCTGTGGTGGTAGCGGGAGGGGAAATACAGGGCTATCAGTAAAATAAATGTCAGCTTTTGTCTGTTGACAGAAAAATGCATATGACAAAAAACATTTACAGTATTTATTGCTCCATAATTAAAATCTATTTCTATATGTGGTAAGGATTATCTTAGTGGTTTGGACAAGTGAACACTGTGCAGTCTGATCTACAGGAATAGACATTAAGTAAAGCCAAAATACAAAACTGGTTTTTATTTGCCATTTCACAAATACAGCTCAATATTTTGCTTGCATGTAGATATTTGTTTATTGTACATGTTCATGTGTTTATCAATAAAAATATTAAAATGCCCATCATTGAAAGTCCAGTTCCAGAGGACAAATTTCATTTTTGTAAGAACTGGGGGATGGGGAGAGGGTGCAGGGAGGAACAGAGAGAAAATCTGAAAAAAGCAAGATGCCAGCCCATGGTTTGGAGTTTACTTAGAAGGTGTAAACATTTATTTGGTTTGTCAAAAGGATTGCAGACTTGAGAACCTTTTGATCAAACTGGGCTGTGTTTTGAGGATACTTGCCCTGAAATATGGTTTTCAAGATGCAATTCAGTAGCCTTTGCTTTTGAAATACAAACAAGACCAAAAATTCAAATTATGGCTCTGAACCCTGCATAAAAGCACAAGCTTTTATGGTGCATAGTTTCAGCTGATCTGTAGGGTTAATCAGCTGGGGCTATGTCCTGGCTACAAGGGCCCACATTTCATAAAGTCTTTTTCCTGAAACAAAAATACAATACAAGCTGTCAGAGTTAATTGAGGACAAGGTATTTCTTTAATTCTAATTTTTCAGTTATTTGCTTTATGTGAGGAGAACCTGGTTTCTTCCACGCTAACTGGGACTCACACTGCCAGACAGTATGTTTAAAAGTTATTTTTTAAAATGCTGGGGTTTGAAGGCTCTTAAATTCTTTGATGTAAAATGAAAATAAAATCATAATCTGTAACCTAACAGAGAGTTTTAATCTTGATCTTAAAAGCATGAATCATACTACAGCATAGAGTAAAACTATTTTTTCCTCTGCACTCACCTTCTCTACACATACTGATATTTGAACTTTATAGGTGGCAATTAGACCTCTCAGTTGGTTCCAGTGCCTCCTGCCAAGCTCTGTATGCAGTTACTGCCTTGCAGTCTACGGCTGAGATTTCTACAGCCTTGCTGCTTTTCTCATTTCAATATGACATTTCAAGCAATTCTGATTATAACAAAGCAAAGCAGAAGCAAAATGTCTCAAATTCCAGGTATGTAATGTTGTGACAACAAAACTTAGACCAATTACCATCTCAGAGTAGGAAAACTAGTGGCGAGGTAGAGATGTTGCAGTAAAATTACAGGAAAAACTCTGATAACCACTCTGGAAAACCTAGCCACTGTTTTCTGCCAGATCTGGGGCAGAGCCCCAGTCCAGCCACAACCCATCTCCAAAACCTGCTCCACTGGCTCTCAGAAGTGCAGCCAGCACAGAGATGACAGGTTTCAAATACTGGATGAAGAAAGGCTGGCTGAAATACATGGGGTTTTATCAGAATTTTATGTTGTAAAATTTCAGCTTGATGCTAAATGGAGAGCACCCCTCCCAGATGTGCCAGCAGAGGTGTGCTTCCCTATGCCTGCCTAGAGCAAAGGTTGGTATCTGCCAGGACACTCCCTCGGGAGGGGCACTAAGAGGGCAGCAGGTACAGAACCCCAGGGCCTCTTTCAGTTCTCCTCAAACAAAGGCAAAAGTGAACTTGGCTGAGGATGCTCTTCTCAGCCCAAAGGGCTTCCCAAGATCTCCTGCCAAGCCAAGTGCCTGGCAGCTGCAAGGGTGCAACAGCATGGCTGATGGCAGCCAGATACCTTGATCCTTCATCCCAAGGGAGAGCTGTGGGAAGTAGGACGCAGCCTGTCAGAGCCCCTGCTGGCAAGCAGCACATGCTATGGTGGGAAGGGGTATTGCAGCCCTGAAGGGTGCCATGGATGTTACTAGATCAGGCTTCCATTCTCCAAGATCCTGCCATGGTTTTTGTCCCAGAAAAGGCTATGATCAGCAATAAATTAATTTCAGATTTGTTTACTTTCTAAAGTCTCCTCCTAGTAAGTCTGAAGGCAATGCAGGATGCTTCCCACAGTTACACCCACTACCAAATCATGACAGCAGAAACAATCAAGATTGAAGTTCATCCTACCTTTATGAATGAGGCATTGAATCCCCATGTTTGAATCTTTCTGTATTTGAAACTCTCCATTGCCTTCACTGGAGTTATAAAGTAAAGAATTTGCAGATTTTTCCCTAAATAAAAAGTACCAAATTAATATAACAGCATGGTGGAGTTTCCATTTACTACACAGAACAGTCAAGATATTCAGACTTACAGATCCCACTGCAATTGTAATTCGGTTTCCTTGCTCATACATAATGCTTTTATCTACTCTGAATGAGGTTATCTTTAGTTCCTTAACAAGCCCATATAATTCAGCTGTCACAGCTTCCATGAAAACAATACCTTGGAATTTCCTGCCTTTAATTTGGACTAACTCCTGTCTATAAGCATCACATTAGCAATGTTTCCAACTTGTGTGGTGACTATGAAATCAGTCATTACATATATACTAGCTGCATCTATATTTACAATGCTTGACTATCATTTGGACGTCTCAAAGTAATGTTAGGATCTCCTAACATAAATGCATTGGATAAATGCAACAGCCCTAGCTGGGCTGCCTCCTCTCTGTTCCAGCCTTTGCAGCTGGGCTGATCACTGTGAAGGCAATTCTGCCCATGCTGGAGGAGACAACAGATACGAACCTGCCTCAAGTCTTTTCTGCCATGAGGACTTCTCCTGTTGCCTGACCACAAGAAGATGATGGTTCTCAGGACAGATGAGATGCCTCTGGCACACACAACAGGACTCCAGAGGCTGCAGAAGCACACTGGGGGAGCTCACCCCAACATCCCATAGCTCCAAGCTCTGCCAGTCCGTGAGGAGAGATTGCTGTGGCTGCCTCTATTCCGTGACGAAACCAGGCAGAACATTCAGCAGCTGAGCACTGAGGCTTCCCAATTAGCCATCCTGGAGTGCACTGACAGATGGTTGGTTCTATTTTTGCCTCCCTTACTCCAGGCCCATTCATTCAGTGCATTCCTTTTGATTACACAGACCCATGTGCCGAAAACCTCGTCCCCTTTCTCCTGATCATGTCTGTTGGTCTGACAGGAGATGTTACCTTTCTCTAAACCACCAATCTAGAGCTTCACCATTTGTTTTGTGTCACAGAAGAACAACTCCAGTTTGACTGTGCTCCCACTTGGCAGTTCCTGTGAGCTTCAGATCAACAGCTCTTCACAGAAGTGCAAATTTTATCTCTCCCTTGCCCCAGAACCAGCCCTCCTACAGACCAGCAAGCCAAGCTGGTGAGGAAGGGCATCAGGATGCAGTGAAAGGCAAGAAAGATTGCCTAATAAATGTCCCTTTCTAAGTTTCCTTCCTCAAAAGCAGAGGTTCCCAGAATTCAATATCCAGCAAGGCCAAAAACATGCATAGGCAGAGCAACCAAAGAGTGACAGGTTATTACATCCCTTCTCAACTGGCTCTACATTTTCTCCTCATCTTAAAAGTTTTGTAAAACTTTGCCTGTATTTTCAAACTGAGACTATCCTAATTTGTGGAATAAAGAGAACCAGGGGCCACAACAAGACCAACATAAGGCTGGGTTACATTATCTCCAGCATAGCTCTGGGGGACTAAGTTGTGCTCTGTGGGAAAGCACAGAGTGATGGGAGCCCCGAGGGACTCAGGACTATCTAAGAAGAGCCAGTAGCACATACAGCCTTTTCTGGAAGGATCTCAGCCTGGAACCCTCTGATGCTATCCAGCTTAGGAGAACAGCTCTCACATATGTATCTCCTGTTCACTTGTGATCAATGGTCTTACAGAAAAACAGCATCAATAATGAATAAGTAGCAAAAGATGCTCCACCTTTCCAGCCCAGGCCATTCACAAAGACTATCAGATAGTCCAAAATTACTCCACCATAGTTGATTTTTAACTGCTGGGAATTTGGCCCAGGTTTCCTCTGGTTCCTGAGGGAAATAAACCATACAGCATCATGGCTGAGCTGACAATGCAGGTAGACCACAATTTCCACAAAACGTGGCTGGATAGAGGATAAGGCTGTTTGCATTGACCAGATGGCACAAGCGCAGTTTACCAAGTGAGGAAAAATTACCCGGACACAGAGAGGCTGCTGCTGGCTTGGCTGGGGTTCTGGCACCAACTCTCTGCATGAACCCCAGCTTTCTAGTGAGTCTGTGAGGAGATGTAGTCCAAGGTTGAGCAGGCGGTGCCAGTGACACAGCGGATCCATATGTTTCCAGGAACACTGAGGGGCAGCCTGGCACTCTTGGCGGGGGCTGGAAGCTGCAACAGCACATGCACATGCAGCCACAGCTATCATTAGGGTTTTGCTGCTTTGGCACCTCTTCCTAATTTACTTAATTTCTTTTTAAGCCATTCTGTTTCTAATTTGAGCCTTTATCAGGTGCTGGCATGTTTTGTGCAGAGCCAAACTTTGGATGGAGGCTTTGGAAAGAAGTCATTTTAAGAGGAGGAGAAAAAAATGTCAGAGCACTGGGAACGGCCGTTTTCTAGAGAAGGGTGACCACCGTAACTGCAAAAAAGGCCAGTCCCTAGGACTAGGCCAGTGCTCTCCTGCCTGGAAATGCAGATCCTGAAGGGTCTGTGGAATGTACTTGGAGAGTCTGTGAAACCTAATGGGGAAAAACCAACCTTGTTGACAGCACTTTTCCTCATCTGAGTCTAAACCTGCATTAGAAAACTGAGGGAGAGGTCTGCAAACCAAGAAACGTCAGAACCTGGTGTCACAGCTCTGTCCTTGAGGTAGCCAGAAATTATGTCCAATTTATAAGTACTTCTGAAATAAACAACTTGGTTACTGCAGTCATTCTGCAAAGCACAGGCAGGGGTGGGGGTTAACACTCTCTTTTGCTTGCCTCCATCTGTGACCCAGTGATGTGCTTTCCATGGCTTGGCTGGAGGACATACAGAGGGAGGTCCTGAGAAGCAGCTTCTAGGGAAGAGCTATACATGCCGTGTCTGAACAGTGCTGATCAACAGTGGTGGTAGTTAAACTCCGAGAGCTCCAATACAAGTAGCAGATGAGAAGAACACAGCTGTTGATGTTGACATGTTTCTGGCCTTATGGAACACATGGCCTTATGGAACAATGATAAACAGCTGGAAATACACATGATGCACTGGGGAATAGGGATCAAGTGAAGAATTTCAGGCTCACTGGAACATCACAAATCAAACAGCAATCAACTGAGGATTCCTTTACAAATAATTTGTAGATCCTTTCACTTGCTTCATACATGGACATCAGCCCCCTGGCTTTTGGAAGATACACATGGCAAGGCTGCAGGCTTCCAGGCTAACCCCATTTCTCTTCGTGAATGATGCAGAATGGATCCACAGATCTTCCTTCTTGGAGGACCTTTGTTTCTTTCTTTCCCTAGCAATTAGATGGTTAGTGAGTGCTCTGCCCAGCTCCCTACACATTTCCAAGGCCAGCTGGGCACTGACAGCTGTAGGACATCACTTCAAGAAATTTCACAGTGGGACCAGCTACTGAAGGACTGAAAGCCCTTCTAGAGCTACCTTAAAACTGGGGAGCTTATTTCTGTATTTCCATGGCTCTGGTATAGTACTCTGCCATCAGCTTTAATTATTGCTGCTCTGAAGAAAGCCTTTGTTCAGTACGATTTCCTACTCCACAGTGACATCATCCAAGGCTGTGTGAAAAAAGCACAGCCTGGAGTAGTCAGCCATGTGATGAAGTATAAATAGCACTGACAGAACAATATTATAAACTCTATTGGTACAGCTGAGATAAAGCTCGCAAGTTGCTGATTCATCTAAGATATTGGCTTGAGGGATGGCATGAGGTTCAGCTATAATAAACGTTCTCAGCTAAAAGCATATTACTTCACCATGAATCAGTTGCTCAGATCTTTCATTCTTTTCAGAAAAGCCCCTGTCTCTTCCTGTTTTGGTCCTCCATTACTGAACACATGAATTATAGGGCCTGATTTTACTTTTGCTTCCTTTATGCTGAAATATGCCACATTCAGAGAGTTCTCTAAGGCTTAATATACACACAGGAATAGTAAAGCATTCCTACTACTGCTTGCTGAGTGCTTGCGAACAACAAGGTTCATGTTATTGTTCACAGCTCTGTTTCTTTTGCCTGCCACTAGAAAAACAAACAAGGGACCATTATTTCAATAAACCTGGAAATACTGAATCATACTTCCAACATATCTGAGTAAGTAATGACTGAGTAATTTTATGGTTTTCAATAAGATCCATGAAGAGTCAAGTGCATGTCCACGTACAATGTGGTTTTGAAATGGACAAAATGAAACCCTGCACCTTCATGCTGGATCTCCATGGACTGTGGGTGACAGAAATGAGCTCTACCAACTGTGATTGCTTTGCAATTTGGCACCCATGATTGCACTTACTGGTAACTTACTGAATTTCTGCCAGCAAGAATCTTTCTTCTCAAGTCTACCCTGTTCCTCCACAGCACAATCTTACAGTATGATCATCACCCACATAAGCACCAACTACACGAACATCCTGCCCCACTGGAGCAGCTTGCTCAGTACAAACACAGCACTTCTTCTGCTGACTGTGTCTCAGTTGCATCAAAGCTGCTCGTTCAGGACCATTAAAACAAGCAAGGCTTATACAATTACGGAACTTTATATTAATTTTTAAAACTTGCAGATGTTGCAATCTGAACATCTGGGAATAGTGCCAAATGTTATGATGACAGAAAAGAGTTATATTGGCCAGGGTATAAAAGTAAGGAAGCAGGAAAAGAAAAATCTCACCCTACCACTATCAAGGCACTGCATGTATCTGGTTTTGCACACAGCTTCTGGTTAGCAGCTTTGCCTTTCTGATAGTGAGTTAATCAGCTAATGTTTTTATGAGCAGAAAACCAACAAAATGGGGGAAAATGACAATAAATTACAATAAAAATACCTTATTTGCTTTTGATGTGCTTTTATATTCACTAAATCCTTCTTGCTCTGCCCAGAGAAGACCTTTCTGCACTGAGTTTCAGACAGTAATGCCAATATACGATCCTTCGTATCTGCTGCTTGTGTCAACATCCTTCTCCAGGGAGTGAATCCTTTGGGATGCCTCTGTGCTGCTGTGCAGTGGCTCAGAGAACGAGCTGGGTTATTTTGGCTGAGATTACTGGAGGATCAACAGGCCAAGGTGCTTTGCAGAGAGCACTGAAGTGACGCTCAATGATCTGCATAAGCAACATATGTTTTATATTATCAACATCCCCTTTGTATTCCAATTGCATGTCAGTACTCATACAGTATACTGATGCAAAGACCAGCTCCAGCTTTGAAGCTTGGGACAGTAACAAAAATAACCTGCTATTTGTTTATGTTAGCAATAAAATCTACCATCAACTACTATTTGGTTGTGGCCTTGACAAGAAGGCTGGCCAAGGAAAACCTCCTCAGTGAACAGGGGATGAAGGAAGAGGATGGTTTGACTGTGGATTTTCCAAATCTAGTCCAAGAAGTTGATGGTTATGCTTAAAGTTTTCAATTATTTTAGATGCCAGCTTTCTAAAAGACTGCTTGGAGGACTAAGAGAGATTGTGGCATTCAGTTTGTCCCTGGATAAAGGCTTTGAGAGATGGTGCAGAGCCACTACGATTACAGTTTTCCTGAATCCATCAGAAGTAGCCAAGGAACAAGGGCACTTGCACTGCCTCATCACAGCAGGCTCTCTCAGTCGCTGTCTTCCCCAGGCATCCCTCCTTGCTTCTCCTGTGTCCCTGCCTCTACTCCTTCTGCCACATGGTCAGCTGTGTGGATTATCCTATGCCTTGGGGATGGAAGAATGTGTGCCCTTGGACTGTACTATGAAGCCATCTGGGGGACTGCAGCTGCATGTGCATAACCAGCGCAGTTCTGAACTCAGATCTGTGCCACTGCAACTACAGGCACAGTATATGGGAAGAGATCAGAGGCACATTTTGCACACAATCAGTTCTTATGTGTTAGGGTTACATTTCTGAGGAAGAAAAAAACTGATTTACAGAGCACACTTAAGCACACAATTCCAACTCCTGGCATCTCTTCCCCAGTATTTCCACCACTGGTGAGTATGTGAAAGTAGTGTTGCCTCACCCTACCATGGATTTTACCACAGAGCATTCTTGGAACACCATAGATTCAGGTGTAAGACTCCAAAATAGCAGCCTAATTCATTCCCATGCCCAGTTCAATGGAAACTTTCTGATTATTTTCACAGCATTCTGCAAGGGTTGTTTCTTTTCCTGCTGCACGAAACAGAAAAGCTCCTAATGTATTCCTGAAATGCCTTGTGAAGTTAATGTGTCATATTCTCTAACATCAAGAGAATGATACTGGAATGAAAGAAAGTGCTTTTTTTTCCTCCAAGTTTCTTAATATTCAGTCCTCACATGGCATAAGGAAGTAAACTCTCAATTACATGAAGGCAAATACCAAGAAATCTGTCAAAGCCAATAGAGTTATTCTGGACACCTGAGTAATTTCTCCCTTGGTATGATTCAGTCTCCAAAATCCACTCTGAATACCCTTAATAACTGTTTGCTATTCACCTACATTTTTAGCTCTCTTATAATTCTAACTATTTTCCATGTTTCACAAATAGCTGGAGTCAGTTTTTTTCAGATGATGCTGTTTCCCCAGCTTGGCTTCCCTATGAATAACCTCCATCATCACGATGCTACTTTTGCTTGAATGTTTCATTTTAAACAATAAACATCCATCCCAGATGACTTATTTTCAGCTTCATTAAACGTTTTACCAGTTCATCCCGAGTCACGTCAATATTTACCTTGGACGTAGTTCTGTATCCTTTCATTTCTAAGACCAGAATTCTCCAGACAAACTTATTGTTCCTGGCTTGACTTCTACAAGTCACAGCTTAAAACTTTTCTGGATGTATTAAACAAGACTCAAATTCACCCAGCCACTCATTTTGCTGCATATAATAAGCCAGCTATGCTTATTCCAAACACTTCTGAGCTGATTCTCTTCAACTTCTGTGTACATACAGGCCCCAAACCTGCACTCAGTTACTGTGAGGTAATTTCAAAGCCAGAAGAAGAGAAAGCAGAAACCAGATATCAACCCTTTGGGCACAGAACCATAACAGACCATTTCCACTGACCTTCCGCACTGTAGAAAAAGGTGTCAGGAAACAGAAGGGGTTTTCAGACCCTACAGGGTTATGTTGTCCTTCACTGTGCAAACATGGATATTCTTCTGGGAGATGGGACTGTGCTTCCTCGCTCCAGTTCTCTCCCCTGCTCCTGAGCATCAGGGCTGACTTGTTATGAGCCATGCAAGGGACACCTGAGGCATCTCAGCATGCTCATCTGCAAGCAGTCCTGAGCTGCTGCCCACAGCCATCCCCACCCAGGCTGCTCCTCACCGCTATCAAAGCTCTGCATGCTTGATTCAGGGAAGTTCTTTATGAACAAGACCACAGGGAACAAAAGTTTGAAAGTGGAATTTTGCTGATAATTTTCTGGATCTTTATACTGAGTTTATTTCAGGTTGTGTTTCAAAGCAGTAGCCCAAAAAAGGTAGTTTGAGGTTCAATATATTTATATTTTAGATCCACATACTGCCCTGGAATAAAACATTTTGAATTTTATATTGGATATGAAAAAGCAAAGGTATCAAGCTGGGAAAGTGCTTTGAAAATAACAAACGACTTTATGTGGTATTTTTGAGGAAATTTTATATGTTGTTCTTGACTGTATTTAAAATACCTCCTTTCAGTTTGAAATGCCTTTGTCACTCACTGAAATCAGCAGTGCAGACTGGCAGGGCAGCTGGGCATGCACCACAAAGGGATAAACAAGGAAAAAAGCACTCAGAGTTTTGGACACCCCCAAAGTGAATATTATACTTGTGCCATCAACCCACATTTGTCAAGAGGTGTCAACATGGCCTAGAGAAGCAGTGAGCCACATTCTTGTGAGATGGGAGGCAATTTCACTTCATACCAACCCTCCTGAGCAAGGTACTCCTAGGAGCAGGTCAAAGAGATGACTTTAGATGTCACTCCAGGTGTGCAACAGTTTTCATCAAAAATCCAGGATATTGAGCTGAGTTCACAGTCCAACCATGACAGTGATGGCCACACATCACTGTGTGGCAGATACACGAGGGTAGTTTAGAAATCCCTTGCTTGGGTTCTTTGGCAATAGCCGCACAAGTAAATAATTGCAGTAGCCTGTCCACATGCTGCTGCTAACATCCCAGAAAGAGCATGTACCCACACGGAAATGAAGGTAATATTTCTGTGCACCTCTGACCCCACCCCAGCTCACACACTGCTCCACTGTGCTTTGACCCAAAGGGCTGCTGACAGGACAGCTGAGCGTTTATTTAGTTTAGAAAGAATCTGCCCAGCTCTAAAGCAGAGGTGATCTTTTTCCTCTTTTGGTCCAAGCTAGAATCAGAGAGATGAGCTTGGAACATGGCAATTCAAATTCCCTTCTGTGACCTATGGCCCCTGCACATTTACTCCAGTGAAAAAAAAGCAGCTTGAGGGACCACTGTCTCCCACAAACACACGGAGACAGAAGATAAAAGGGAATGGTTGAATACTAGATTAAATGAAAGTTTCATGTAAATGATCATTTACAGAGATCTAATAAATGATTCTGTGCAAGGCATTGTCAGAGGCTGTGCTCTGCCATTTTTGCTTGTGTATTTAAGAGCTTTTTCCCTTAGAGGATAATGTTCAGGTTTTAAAATTTATATTAATCTGTCACTACATTCATCTGTCACTCTTTGAAAGGGCTTCTTTTTTTAATAAAGTGACTTTTTTTCTTTTTCATGTGCTTTTATATCAGAATGGAGTATTTATGATAAGCCCTTTCAACAGCAGTGCTGCAGAGGATGGGATGACAGGCAGCTTTTTATAGAGTATGATCTCTTTTGACCCAAACAACTAATCAGAGTTTTAGAGGTTTTATATTTACCCTGGCTGGGGACTGTCAAAAGGTCTTCACTGCAAATCTCTCTGCTTCATTTCCAGAGCAAAGAACCCAAAGTGATAGAGGTTTTCCTGATAGACCCCCCCTCAAAAGCTCTCAGGGTGGGAGCTTGTTTTGGGTCTTTGTTGGTTTGGTTTTTTCACCTCCATTGGGCCTGGGGTGCTACTCTAAACAATTACGAATTTATGAATTGCTCCCTTCCAAGCTAGGGTCTTTGACAGGCTGTGCAGGGCACCTCAGGTGTCCTCTTCTTGCTGTCCATCCCACCTTCCAGCCAGAGGGTACCCCAGGCAGCGAGTTCCCACCTCCACCTGGTGTGGCTGTGAAAATCCCCCTGTGAGGCGCAGCACGACCTTCCAACTCTGCCTGGAATATGGAAGCTGAGTGTGCTCTACCTCGTGACCCAACTGAAATCACATCAGGTTACTGTGCCTTGATCAATCAGCGTGTCTGCCTTCTCTCCTTCACTCTTTGCCTGTGTACCTTCAGTAATTATTATCCTATTATCCGCAATTGGTTTTTTGCTTCACATGAAAATACCAGTAACTTTTTTCTGCTGCTAAATATGAACATTTTATTTTATAACACACTTGAGCTTTACATGTAGTATTTCACATAGGGCCCATGATTTCAGTGCTGATTGCAACACAGAGCCATGCTATCCCACCTGTTTGAGCTCTGTTTTCTCCAGCAGCTCCGGGAATTTCCATTTCACTCATCTTCACTCCCACCAGCCATCCTGCATTTGGCCATATGATTGCTTTCCTCCTACAACAGAGGGGAAAGTCATTCAGCCTGCAGGTCATACATAGATTATCTTTAATCACTGTGCAGCTTTGCTGACTGCAATCTCATTTCTTCTTTCAGAATGAGGGAAAAAGGCTCAATGAAAAGACAGGGAGTCTTTTCATAGATACTTCTGAATTAGTCACAGAAAAAAGGTTCAAGGCTCAGTTCTTATTACCAGTCTCTCCAGTGGATACACAGGGTGACTCCAGTAAAATCAGTGGGACTGCAATGGTGCAGCCAAGATCCAGATCAAGACAGAGGTTTGGAAACAGGCTCTTCTGAGCATTTCTTTTTATTAGACATCTCATCTCCTGCTTTATGAGTTATTTTGAAGGTTTACTGTATTCAAGTAGAAGGAATTCAGATTATGAACTTTGATCGCTCATGGTTTATTCAATATTTTTAATAAAGTTTGAAAAGGTTTCCTTCCATCAAATAATGCTCTCTTTGATTAATCAATTGAATTTGATTTTTTCTTCATGGAGAATACAAACCAGTGTACTCCTCTGCCAGTTGTTTACAGGCAGCTTCACAGCACACAATAGAACAATTATTTTCTAAGTAAAAGAGCTGTGATCATAAATGCTAACAAACTACTCAATAGTGTAGAATTTTTTGCTTCCTTAAAAAAAAAAAAGCTACACAATAAACACACATCAAGCCATTTTTAATATAATCAGCATACTTTCCAAATAGCATAGTCAGTGAAACAGAGTTGTCTTAAATGACCTTCTTCACATTTACAGCTGGAACAGCTGCAGTAGAAGCTCTGTCGAGTTTGATTTTATTCAGTGTGTAGGAAAACATAAAATCTAGGCTGAAAATTAAAGGGAGTAAATGTCCCCCTGACAGTAAAGAGAATATTTTGGTCCAAGAATATTTCTGGCCACAACTCACTTTCAAAAGCAGCTTTGTCATTTGTGCCTGGCCTAGTCCCAGTAAGTACTATTATGATTTATTACATTTTCTATAGAACCAGGAGACCATTTATTAGCCCCAAGGTATTGTACTGAGCTTCAATTATGTAATAGGCATTATTCCACTCAATATCCAAAGCTTTGTAAGAAAGTTTTAGTTCTGGAAAGAAACGTGCAAGGTTCTCAAATGATTTTGAGAAGATCAAACTCTCCTCTTTTTTTTTTTGCTAGTTGAAAGAGGAAAGGTTCCTTCTTGATATAAATCATGAATAATCTGAATAGATTTTTTTTCTAAAGAAAAAAACCCTCCTTTTTCTTTGAAAGCCATTGAGAGCTTGGGATTCAAGCAAAAAAGAATAAAAGAAGAAATAATAGTTTCTTGCTAGGATAGAACGTGACAGGTATGCTGCCAAATTAGCAAGATTTTAATTTAGTTATAAGTGAGGAGTGCATATATTATTTGCCTGCTTATGAGTGAGGAATGGGGTCTCTCCTACACATGGCAAAAGAGGGGCAGGTCCTCAGCCCTGCTAAGGCCCCCTTGAGGATGGGATTGCAGCCACTGCGTGACGTCCCCAGCTCAACTGTTGAATGCTCTTCATGGTTCAACAACACAAACTACTGATACCTCATCCAATCCCGAGCCACCTGCATCTCCCAGATTAACAGCCACCAAATAACTGGTTAACTACTTATCTGACTGCCAGAAAATGACTAATAACCAGTTACCTGGCATCACCCTCCTTATATCATCCCTCAGAGTTTGTTTAAAAAAAACGCATAGATTTTAAAAAGCACTGACACCTAAATAAAAATTGATCAGCTCCAAGCAATTTCACCCTTCACAAGCCATTTTACATGATTGAAGGCTTCAGCTCCCAGTTCTCAGAGGCTTATCGAGCCCTCAATCATGTGTGAATTCTCCTCTGCTCTCTGTCAACAGAGAAACACAACAGTTCCTGTAACACCAGGTAAAAGTCAGTCCAGCTGTTGCCTCTGATGTTTCGTTTTTTTTTAAACTAATAACAAATACCCTCCCAAACACAATGCAAATACAACATATGCATGCAACAGCTGTTCTGCTTCAGAGTAGCAAAGCCAGTTACTCCAAGGTATTCTCAGGAAATGGAAAAGCAATGTTCTTGAGGCTGACAGATTTCTGAAATGACCTTTAATGTATGCTCGGTTTAACTGATATTTTAGTAAAATGACTCTTTATGCCAGCTGAGAAGAAAATAGAAAGTATATAAAGAACATTTTTTTCAGATAGACTTCAGTATCTCAAAAATTCACCGGTGGAAATGTGCTGCCAAGATTTCCCCCTCTGCCCATTACAAACCCAACCAATCCAAGCACCACTGCTATGACTGGGTGAGAATACAGCTGTTGCATCTATGTGTGTGCGCTTGCATCTGTGTTTCGCCCTCTGAGAGAGCAAGGAAGAAGAAAGAAGGTGATGGATAATGCATTTTAACCATAGCCATGCCATCCCCTGGTTATTTTTACAGTACAAATGAGTTATGTAGGGATGAGCTGCATTTGCATTTCATTTACCAATTCCACTCAGAGAAGGAGACAAGTGTTCTTATTTTTCACAGTAAGAGAAAAGAAGTTGAATTCCCAGTTACTCTTAAAAAATGTGAACAGAACTTGCATGCGCAAGTAGCACATTTATTGCATCAAGGGAAATAAGGCATCAAGCCAGAACCTGATCTTGTTTGCCACTATGTAAATGATGAGTAAGTCGGCTAGGGTCAGCAGAGCAGTGGAGTCACATGAGTCACAGCACAGTGCTCTTTGGAAAGATTGCTCCATGGCTAAATATACCAC
This sequence comes from Petroica traversi, assembly GCA_025920805.1. Lineage (NCBI taxonomy): Eukaryota > Metazoa > Chordata > Aves > Passeriformes > Petroicidae > Petroica > Petroica traversi. The sequence continues at coordinate 5,545,548 of JAHLSL010000047.1, forward strand.
TACAGTCACTTCAAGTAAAGCTCTGTGTCAACTTCTAATAAATGCTGGCGGTGATGCTGAGCTCTGGGCACTAATAAAGCCAAAAGAACTAACAGGAATTAAGAAGTGGTCTTAAAAACATAATGAAGAGAATGGAAGTTTTGTCTGTACATCAACTGAAGAATCAGACCTTTGGTTCTGAAAATCATGACCTAATTTTTTCACCATACACATTTAGCCACCTTTCATGTGAGTCTGGGGAAAAAAAAGTAGAAAAGACCACTACACTCAACAGACCAAGTTTGTGCAAGTTGCCACTCGGCTCTGTGAAAAGGTGGAGTTTGCTTCACTGTATTTTTCACCAGGCTTGTCTCAGTAAATGATGACTTGCTTCTCCCAGGGAAATGCAATAATGAACCTACTGTTATCAGTGAATATGGACAGCCACCCAACAGAAGCCAATCCACCACCCCATCCCTGCGATTAAGCAACACAGCAATTCCAATGAATACTTTTTATGTATCTGATACACACACTGCTGAATCTGAAAAAGTAAGAGCATAATAAACCATGAAGGAAATGTCCTTTGATATTTTATTTTTTTCAGTGGGGCCATAATTTAGTGCTATTACAACAGTAGTTTCAAGTAACTAAAATTGCTTATCAAATGTATGTTTGCATTCTATATCAACAAAGTCCTGAATTAGAAGAGATTTCATAATTCCTTATGAATTGCTCTCCTACCCAGTCTTTCCACTGGAAGCCTGATTAAATGAGTATTATTTCTTCTTAAGTGGTTTTACAGGTCGTTTATCTTAGATTTATGAGTATCAACCTACTTCAGAAGGTATTAGATAGCTTTAACGTTTGACACGTATTCTCTAAATCATTTACAGTGCTCTCCATTTGCACTAGATGATTTGTAATCTTCTCAATATTTAGGTTTTATTGACAATGCACCATATAGAGTCCTTATTATATGGTAATGATTTAAGATAGGTGCAGGATTGGGAACTAATAAATCCAAAAGCTCATTTTTGATTGTTGACATAGAGCTGAGGAATAATGTGCATCCACCTAAATCACTCTGTTTCTCAATACCATCACACACACATGTTTAACCTGCTTAGAATGCAATGCAGGGATCTGCAACAGATCCCAATTCGATCTTCGAGTCTGATGGATTCATGCTTAAAACTGTTTTTACTCAGAGAAAACCCCCATCAGAAGTGAGGCTCCCCTGTGGTGTGGAAGCATTAGCGCCCACCTTTCAGCCTGTGGGAGGAGCAGGGGCTCATCCTGGCTATCCTGGCTCCTGCCCAGCTCCCCCTGGCTGCTCCCCAGCCCCAGCAGAGCTCCATCACACCTGAGTCACGCCACAGTAAATATGCCTAGTGAGATCAAGAAGTGTTTTGTCTGAGGAGGGAGTTAATAAAACTGAGATCAAGGGCTTAAAAATCATCCTCATAATTTATATTTGGGAGACAGTATTGAAAGCTGGCATATATAACAAAGACATACTTTCATGTAGCCTTACATAATAATAATTTCACAGAAATTGGCATTGATAGCAACAGAATCCACTTGAATAATTGATTCCCCTACTTCAATAGATCCGCCCCCATATCTATATTACTCATAGAAAATTAGAGTAAAAGATAAAAAAAATTAAGTGAGAGATTTTGGTAGCAAATGGACATCTTTCCACTGAGTTCTACAGAATTAAAGTCTCATCTGCAACCCTGTAATCCAAAGGTATGTCTTTGAAATGCAGTCAGGAGATCTTTATCAGTCCTGCTTTTGTAGTATGTCACTGAAAATGGTTTCTGGGTCATTGGAGCCGCATGATCCAGTGATTTGTCAAGCTGAAATGTGACATTTCAAAAAAAGGCAGGAATGATCATAGAGCAAAGCCAACATAAAAATCTGCATCCTTCTTTTGTCCAGACAGATGCCTGGTAAGAAAACGCTAGTAAAAAATTTGGGTTGGTAGCAAAACTTCCCTGAGACGATTGCATGCTGGAAGTGTGAACAGCAGGTAAGCACAACAAAGGGATGTCTTCCTCTCACCTTGCTCATTCAGAAAACACCCCAAAATCCTAACTCAGGCTAGAGACCTCTCAGGCTCACTCAGCTGTTTACAAATGGGTCAGTAACAGAGGAAGTGGTGCTACTAAACACTGAGCCCCCCAAGCTCCAATCAATGTAAAACATTGTGTTTGAAGCAAAGCATTGCTGTTACCTTGTCTTACTTTGGCAAGAGCAGGTACAGATTTACTGGGAAAAATAAGGAGAAAATAAACCAAAACCAAAACCAATATCCTCCCAAATCAGGGCTCTCCAGGACCATACACACACTTCTGCCTTCGTCATAAGGGAGCATGTGCAGCCCTCCCACATACCCATTAGCTCACAATTTTCTAACACACTGTCAAACTGCAGGATTATCACAAGTTTCATTTTCCTTACCAGTGGAGCTAACTGCATTTTGAAACGTGCTATCTACATATTTTTATACTTGTTTCATTCACTCAGCTCCTAAATCAGCAAAATTTAACAATTTTCAGCATCTCCCTGCCAGAAGTGAAATTTCTTTTACTACTGGAAAGGAGGGAGAGGGTCAAGAAGGCTTGGGAAAATTTGTTAGAATGATCTGTAATATGAATTTGGCAGAAAAGAAACTGGGAATGTTTCTTTGGAAAACAATCAAAGGACGAAGTTTTCCTCTTGGAGCTGTGAGGTAATTCATGACTTACACACTCCAAGGAAACTTGCTGCTCTGATGATTAGAACAGCAAACTATTTGATGTCTGCCTGACAGACCAAAGATGGTCTTTTTCCCTCCCTTTGTCAGTATCTTTTTGTTCAAGCAGGGCCACAAGTGTGCCCCTTGACACACAGATGAAGACTGAATGATGCTCAAAAGGATTAAACAAAGTTAGATATGGCACAAAAATAAGTGACAAACAGTAAAGGACATAAATTCTGGCTGAGTCTTGTAGAGACTGACATGCTTTCTCTTACCTGGATCTCAGCTGTTCCTGCTGTACACGAAAAGTCAGTGTCTTCCTGGTTATCCACCCTCAATAAACACACGCCCCCAATAGAGCTGAGGATCTTGAAAGCCTCTGAGCTGAGGAAATTTGAGCTCAGTATCCACTGCAACTGGAGTTCATCAACAACACAAAAATGTCAGTGTAGAACTTATTGCCATTGAACAGTAAGGTGGGCAGGGGCACAGCTGAGGTCAAAAAAGGATCAGATAAACTCACAGAGATTATGTCCTTTGATGATGTCCTTCGATTTCAGTCAAGGGGTGCATACTCTGCCTCCCCAAGTTTCTAAAGCACCAATCCATAGCAGGAGTATGCCCTTAGGATGCCCTGTTTCTATGCCCTTCACTAAGCATCTCCCACAGCCAATGCCAAAGGTAGCAGCCTGGGATACTTGGATCCTGCTCTGTCCAGATATGACATTTTTTATGCTACAATCAATGCAATCATAAAAATAAACAAGCGGAATGTCCTGGCTGAAGTTTAAAAGATGTAAGATTCAAATGTCAAGAAAATGTTGTATGAAAGATCTTCAGAAATGGCTGGAAAGAGAGAATGAAAACTTTAAGATATTAATGTAGATCAACCTCAGTGAAGGGAGGGAAAATCCTAATGCCACCTTTGCAGTCACTAGAGGAACAGGCTCACCTAAAAAGGTGTTGAAAGCAACCTCCAGAGGCTCCCACCATGCACATCAGCATCCTGAAGTGATACAGCTACACTAGCCATTTTCAAGGAACACAAAAGTACCATGCTTATTTAGGAGAATAACTTTTTTGGACCATTCTTCCTCACAGCCTCTTGATTTCAAGGTTTCCCTCTTGTTCCCCTTACCATACCTGGCTGGTGTACCTGGCTTGTAGCAACTCACCTTTTCTATTCTTTGAGTCAACTGCAAAAACATTCAAAAACACGTTCAAAATAAACACAACTCCCAGCAGACCTAGGCAACTCTATGAGTGAACAATTCTATATGAACAAACCTCCAGTTTAGTGCACTCTCTGTTGAGTCAGTGAAAGCACAGGCTTTAAAGTAGCACTACTGTGTTTAAAGCAGTCCACTATGTAAAAAGTCAGGCTATTTCTACCCTGGAAATATTTTACATTCCGTTCTTTCTGCAGCATTACTAATTCCATGTCCTGTTTAAGGCTCTGCATCTGAATGGGACTCTCAATTACATGAGTCACTGCAACTATCCTTTTTGGGTTTTTTTGGTGCATGTGATCTGAATCCACAACTGTTGGAGCTAAAGGCTTGCTCCGCGCACTCAAAGTACCACAGAAAATGGGCTGAAATGCACATTCCAAACATTCAGTTTGGAGCTGCTTGTGGTAAGCAGCACAGTGTTTTGTCACTGCTGTCACTTCCTTATGAAGGGTGGTGGAGAAGCAGAGGGGATTTCACCTTGAACACAGCCCTCCCTAGGCTGCCAGCTGACAGAGCTTTGTGGTTCTCTTCTACACCCTTCTGGGTCAGCTCAGGGCCAAACCTGTGCTCCAGAGACTTTTCCGGTAAGTACAGCACGCCCATCTGGATGAACATGTTTGAGTGGTCAGCTGGATCATGTGTTGACGAGCCTGATTGAAACAGGCCAGTGCTGACTTGGCCTGTATTTTGTGGTCAGGTTGGCTGCATATGTTATTGAAGAAAATGTCTTATTCTCACTTGCAAAAAGCTGAATTTGAAGCCTGCATGCAGTGGCTTTTATGGGAAAACAATTTTTCTAGGAATGCCAGTTACAGTTTTAGAAAGGAAACAGTGTGACAATTTTCAATTTCAAATCAAAATTCATGCAAAAGAAGAGAGGCTTGAGAAGAAAAGGTCATGACAAAATACTACAAAACAGGTAAAAACCCATTTTCTCTTTTTGTCTCCTTTCCCCCTTTCCCATCACTTTCAAACCAGCTTCTCAGTAGAAAAGCTGCTTTCCATCTCAACTTCCATCACGCTGTCAGTGTAATGCAGAAAAGCACTGCCTGAAAATAGAGCTTTTCTTTTACTAGAGGATAATTACTAGTTGTGCACTGTCTCATCATAAAATGCTAGTAAAGACCAGGATTTTGCCATGAAGATGCTAAAAAGCATCAATATTACACCTTATATAGGAGAAACTATACTGTTTCATCTGTCCTCTGCCCCTGGAAAACCATTAATTCTCTGGCAGACAAGGTAGAACACAACACTTCTTCCCTTCACTTCTACAAGATCTATCTGTTTTAAATTGAGAGCTCTGCAGGGTGGGAACCTGTTAGGAACTAAGCTATGTATGCGCATCGTAAAGAACTTCGTTAGATCAACAGTGTGGGAAAAAACCTGAAAAAACTTGAAGATGGTAATAGCAAAGCCTCAACTGTAGGTCCCAAGAATGACAGGGTAATTATTTTTAGAGATGACTACAGCAGTAATTCAACATGACATGAGACTAGAGAAACAGCAAGCCTGATTTAAACCAATGGGAAAGCCAGGAATGCAGAATGGAGACTGTTCCTAATGCACCATATTGCAACTGAAACATTTTGTTCCTACCCATCTATCCAAAGCATGATGTTTTGCATTTCATATTAACATTCTGAAGACATTAAAGAATTCTTCAATTCAATGTTCATATGCTGTGTCAGAACTCACATTCTGACTGCTTAGAGAGATGCTATGTCTACCTTTTACTAATCTTTCCTCCCTCAGGCTCCTAAGCATTCTCCTTCCCACTCCCAAAAAGTCTCAGGGTCTATTCCTCATTGCTAGCATTATTTAGTTCAGCAGAAAGTTGGTTACAAATATGGTTTGTAGGATTTGGACTCCATTCTAGATTTCTGTACTACCTCAGCTGTTATGTTAGCTGTTATGCTAACAAATCATCACAGCAATACTTGAGGTTCATACACTATTTCTGATCTCTAAAGCACTTTAAAATTTCCCAGAGGTTCAACAAATTCTGGGAGAGGGAGAAAGAGCTATGGCAGAAGTCTTTGTTTAGCATTGGTCTTAATATAAACCACAGTTAGTCCCTTTCTGCTTAGCACTACAGCAGGAATGTTGCAGCCCTCAGATTTAGGTCTGAAGTGTTAAACAATGCTAAATTGCCAATAACACATTTTCACTAAAAAGTATTTAAAATACTCTTTGTCATATGGACAGCTCTCTTCAAAAGTTCTGTTCTCACCTTTGAGTTCAAAACTAGGAAAATGGTGACATTAGCATAATGTATTGGGAGATGGACTCATGTATCAAAATTAAGGACATTTTGATTTCAGAAAGTTTTATTAACATAAAACAGTCATATTTCATAGGAATAAAACAACAATGAACATAACCAGGAATCAAAATATTCTTTTAACGGTAAAACTAATAATGCTTCATTAATTCCTTCAGTATTTTAAGCAGAACAATCAGCTTCAACTAGCTGAAAGGAAGCTCTCACTAATTTGCTGACCAACAATCAAGAGAACTTGGAAGTGAATCATTACAGGCCTTACTTCTCCTTATAATGTGCCAGGGGAAGAATTTTTCTCAGTGCATGAGATCAAGTAAAATCCTTTGTCTCCTTCAACCAGTAAATGACTGTTTGGCAGGAGCTCCATGCCCACACTGGGCAGGCACCCTGCAGAGCATACCCAGGTTCTGGGTGTTGTCTTTAGCTGTGCAATCACTTCTTGCTGAGCACAGGGAATGACACCTCTGGCTGCACGCCCAGCACTGTGCCCATTAGGAGCAGCCCCTGAAATTCAGGCAGCATCAAATTAGACCTTTTAGAAGAACTGATACAAGCTATTTTCTTCTTTTGACTGTCTGAGCCAGGCTTGTAAATTTTTTTCATTTACCACCATCAAAAAATGATGAAATTAAACAAAATCTAACTTTTTATCTTACGTAATTAATACAACACTCTATTTCTCATGTATTCCATTAAACCTGCATTCTAATCTGGCCTTTAGGCTTCAAGCATGTATTTCACATGCCTCTAAGGGCCAGAGTTCTGTGACACAATAAATACAGGGTGTAAGTTTTAAACATAGATGTTCAACCAGTTCTTCTGAGGTCATTTATTTGTTTAGATTCCTTTTGAGCATGAAACATTTCTATAATGTCTGACAAAATGTGGAAATATTCTCAGATGAAAGGATACATGCATTCCAGAAAAAATTCCACTGAATCTAAAGGAACTCTTCTTGGGAACACTGAAGTGCAAACTCTTCAGTTATGCAATTTTAATATGGTGGAAAGAAGGAAGTATAAGCTGTTAAATTTGTTTTAAAGCTTAGGAAGTAAATTAAAACAAAATAACATACATATTATTAATGAATAGCTACAGTGAAAGGTGCATAATTACATGTTAATTAAATTCTCTCCTTATTATATCTGCAGTGCCTCAAAATTATGTTTTCTGTCTATGTATTCTCATTGTAGCAACATTTCCTGAAAAAAGCCATAAATATAAAGCAGAAACTGTTAAGTATTTCACAACTGGGAGAATGAAACTGCAGCTTTTTTTTTTAAAGTTAGAATTTGTATTTAGAAATAAACTGAACTTCAACATGTTTTAATTATGTGTTCTTCTGTTTATAATCTTGAACTTAAGTCTAAGCTAAACAACAATGCTGGCAGAACACCGTAAATTTGAGGAACTAGGATGAAATACTTCTAGGTAAATGTTAACAGAATCATTTTCCTTTATACAGAAATAATTTTGTTCAGGCAGCGAGCCAGCCTCTGTCTGTGCCATCCCCTACTGCCCAATTCCTCCAAAATCCAGCATCACCTTTCTTATCTGGCTATTTAGGACTTTTCAATTTTTCTGTTCTCCAAGACTAAGCTTCTTCCTGCATTCGCAGCTTTTTATTTATGTCTGCCTGTAAAAAAAAAACAACAAAAAACAGAAGAAAGAAGTGGTTATGATGGAACTATCTTAGGCTGCACATTGTCTTTGTGGTTTTGACACAGTGTAGTGCAGCAAGGCAGACATTATCTTCCACACCTTCCTGTTTTGCAGACAGAACAGTGTTCCAGTCTGTCCTTATGTGATAGCACGTTATCATATTGCTGCACACAATTCCAATGGATGGCATGGCTGCCATGAGTAGGAAGTGATCTGGGACACCTATTCCTCACATAACCTTGTCTTGGGAGATAGGCTAATTTGCCTGTATTTTCAGACAGCCTTGACCAATAGAAACCAAATCAGAAAAATTGTTCTGGGATCTGATTGTTGCCACTGTTTTCCTTTGCTGCAGATGTTTGTTCTCTAGTGTAATGTGTTTTATTGAAACAGTGCTGGAATTAAAAAGCATTACTGAAAATGAACAATAAAAAACCGTATTTCTGTGATGCTACTTGTCTGTCTTCATTACAAACACAATTATGAATATGTATCTCATTCTGGAAATCCAAACTGCTGTAGAAAGTTGAGTGTTTAATTTGCAATGTAACATTTGTGGGGAAGGTACAGGAGTTGTGATGTATTGTAATGAAATCTCTGGCAGTGATAATGCATAGCAATCTCTGATTGTATGGCATTTGGAAATGTGGAATAACTGGAAAAAAAGGCCACAAAAACTGGTATTTTACGGGTAATTTATGTATATTTTTCAGTATCAGCATTGATTATTGCAAAAATACAAGAGAAATAGAAGAAGTATGATGACAGTATTTCTAAGAGTCAAAGTTCTGTTCACACTACTGGGACAGGCTCACAGGTCTTTTACAGACTCTTCATAAACTCTTCCAAAATTCAGAGTTACACTCTCAATGGAATTCAGGAATTTTGATAAAGCAAATGGATTTGTCTCAGAAGTGCTTGCAGTAACTTGACATTTTAGGAACTTTGTGGCTTGCCAGTCCTAGAAATCCCTATTAGTGCTATTCTGCAATCTATCAATGCGCAAACACCGCTGAAATGTTCTCAAAGTTCTCAGTAGCTCAGATTAGAATAAAAAGGCTGGAATTTCTCTCTCAACTTTGTATCATTGGAGACTGCCTTCACCACATTCAATCCAAGTATCAACAAATATGTCTTCATCTCTTTACATGATGTGTTTACTTAGTTGCTGGAACACTGAGCCTCTAGGGTAATCAACTTCCAGCCACTCCAGATGCCTTTTCTTCTCCAGTTTTTACATACCTCTGTCTGTGGTCCTATCTCTGTTCTGCCACCCCAATATGCTATTGCTGCTGCTGCTGAGACCACTAAGTGTCAGCACTGTGATATCAGAATAAAAGTTATTTCCTAGACTCAATTAGAGCAACAGGTCCCTCATTAATGCATATGTTAAGACAATGCAGATTGTGAATCTGTATTTCACACGTAACAAAAAATGGTATGTGTTTGATCATGATTCAGGCAAAAATCTAATTATAAGATTACTTTGGATGTCAAGAAACTGAGAAAACAGGTGAAAATGATCCACTGGTGAAAGAATTAAAACCTGAGGGAAATTATTTTCTTTGTATACAACCAGAGTTGCAAAAAGAAGAAAAAAATAGAGCATTTTTCTTGTCCGTGCAGTTTTGTAAAGAAAAAAACTCTTAACATTGATAGTAATGGCATCAAGGTCAAGTGAAAACCAGGAATTTATTCTTTTCTATTGGTAGGGACAGGAGTAAGATAACACAGGCAAGAGATTCCCTCCCATTTCTAAAGACATGTTGAAATGCAATATGAACTCAAATAGGTAGATCTAATGATGGCATCATTATTCTAATTCATAATCCCCACAGATGCATAGTCCAAGTACAGCAATTTACCAATACCACAGTATTTTCAGATAATATTAGGTATTTATTAAACTGCTGCTTAGTCAATAGGGTCTAATGTGCTGTATCTGAAGTTAAAAGTGCCTAATGCCACCCTGTTGTTCCCAATAAGACCAAATTCCAGCAGTTCCTTGGTGTAAATCTGTTCTAGCAGGTTGGCTTTCAATCATTTCCTATTTATTCCAGTGACAGTAGCTTCCTTCCCTTCCATGAACCTCATAGAAAGAAATCATGGACCCCTCAGAGTCTGCAGACCACATACTGACAGCTATTTTGTTTCATTAAAGCAGCTCTTGTGTAGTCACACATCTACCAGACAAAGCCTAAAATTGGCATAAGTGAGTAATTTCTTACACAAATTGAAGGACGTGTGGCATGGAAGCATCTAACAATTTATTTTAAGCACACATTGCATATACTCCACCACCACAGCTGGTCCTGAACCCCTAAGAAGGAATTCTATCACTGACATCACTGAGAGCAGGATTTGGCCTGTGTTTTTGACACATAGTAAGACTGAACATATATGCTGCCATATTACTGAGTATTTTTTATCTTATCCTATGTAAGCTGACTAAACTAGAAGTTATTTATAGAGGCTAATTCAGATTTTTACAGCATATGGATGTGCTTTTTGCCAGCTTTAGCACAAATACAGTTTATATTAATTAAGACTGAGCAAGCTAATGAACCATAGACAGAATTAGTGAATAGCTTTCTAGTAATAGTACCTCAAGGTTGCCAATAATTTCATTTAGGATTTCACACACTGCAGACTTCTCATCTTCAGCAGTGACTCCAGCTACAGCATCCACCTCGGAAGACGCTGCCTCTGGACATGGCTCTTGCAGGTCATCCCCCTGGTCAGACCCCTAGCAGCAACCAGCCACAGGAAACTCTGGGTTAGAACATCCTCCTGCCCTCTACAAGACAAACAGCACCAGCACAAAGACAGGCAACAATACAGAGCTGCTTTTGGGAAGTGCTGCCTTGACAGAGATCATTGTGGCTGTCTCTCACTGCCCAGGCCAGGCAGACACCTCCTCATGCTGGGTGAGAGCCCAGAGGGGCTCACTCAAATAAATGTCCTCTGCCAACTGATTAATGCATTAAAAATAATTTCATTCAATCTTAGAAGATAATGTGTGCTATGTTCTAGAGAATAAATGTCATCAGTGACTGAGATCCAATGGAAATTCTTAGAAAAATGGCTGGAAACCCCTCCCCCCCCCACCCCCCCAAATAAATTAAAAGGAACAAAACTTTACCCAGGATTCTGTCGCTGAAGCTGAGGGGGAAACTGCAGGCTGGTCAGGTTCAATCTGGTAGTATTAAATAGAAAAAAGAAAAAAGAAACCAATTTATGTTTAATTATTGCTCAGAGGTCTCTTGCAGTTTTTTAAAAATGGAAACGAAAGGCCTGGCAAACAACAAAAAACAACAGTTTTCTTTACTATCCAGGTGCTCAGAACTGGAAAGCATTCTGAAAATGATTATAGATCAGCTTTAATTTCTAGTTGCATCTCAAGGGGCCCTCTTTATAATACTTGGAATGAACAGATGATTGTCATACTTTCATAACACTACAGTTTCTTACTCAAGTGGATAATTACTTTTAGAAAAAACACAGTGCTTAGGTAACATTCTGTCTTCCCAGTGCAAATTTGTCACTTTTGAACAGTGGTATTTTTGCAGTTTGGAATTGCAGGGCAGAATCAAGGAGTCAGTTGAAGTTGCAGTGACACTACATCAAATAAGGCCCTAAGGAAAAATATTTTAATATGTTACTATAATTTAAGGGTCACTTATGGTCCAAGTTTTGCTGCTTCATCTTGTTCCTTTGTTGTGACCATGGGAACCCTGCTGCTGTTCTGGTGGTGTGTGACCTGCAGCTCCAGGAATGCTCTGACAAGGGCATGGCTTTTCTGGCTCAGAGCAGCTGGATGAAGCACCAAGTCCATGCTCAGGTTCTCAGGAGTGACGCAGAAGGCAGCCCTGGGTCCTCTAAAGGGACAAGGCTTTGTGTCCTACTTTTAAAAAACGGATGACATAGAACATATGTGCCAAATAGGGTGAAAAAAGGCATTTGTGAGCAAGCAAGGAGCAGGGTACAACACTGAAGTGCTGTGTTTGGGGCCTCTACAAGGGAAGTGCCCATCGAGAATATGAGGCAGATGTTTCAGTTCTGAGTCAGTGACTACAAACGGGATTTTGCTTGGATGGTGTAAGTAAACAACATTAATTCACATCAGGGTAATTGCAGCTACCATAAATTAATTTCCTCATACTTTTGAAATCATAGCTAAGTTGACATTTGGGTCATTTAGTCACTTGCTACAGTTAAAAATGTTCAAAATATTAAAGATTCTATACATCTGCAGAAGTGATAGCAACAACTGAAAAAAAAAAGTCAGACATAGCCACTTCATTACAATAAAATTCTCTTTTGTTATCCTAAAAGGTTTTCAGAACTTCTCTTTGGACTCTGTCACTATCTCCAAGGCTCCCTGTTATGTGGGAGGTTAGTAAAGCTAAGGTAGGTAGTAATACTAGCCCATGCTTATAAGAACCTAAAAGAGTGACAGAAAGATTTGCAGATTATAACTGAATACAAAAAGAGATTTATAGAAGCATTTTCCTCTATCATTTGTAATTTGAATTTTTGGCACTATGTCAGTGTCTTCATAATCACAAAAGAAATAGTTTAGGTTTTGTATCAAAATGAAAAAAACTGACTCAAATTTTATTTCTTTCAAAAATAAAGACACTTTGTTCTCAAATTCTATTTTTTAAAAACTAGAGCTTTTTAAAATTTATCAACTATTTTCATTTTCTCTGATTGCTTACTTTATATTTTCTTATTAAAAATATTAGCTGAAGACAATGAGATGATGAGAATTCAAAATTACTTTCTGCTTCTTTAAAATAATATTTTTTGCTTAGCTAGTTACCTATTCACTCAAAATATAAATTTTTATTTATATAAATTATTATTCCATTTATTCTCTCCAGTCCAAATCTTAAAAAAAAGTAAAATAATGTAAAAAAATAGACTAGGTTTTTAGAATAAATTCCAAGACAATCAAATACATTTTTGTTGAAAATAAGATTTGCAGAGATTTTGTTTTCCTGAATAATATTTTTACTTCACTTTTTTTTTACAGAGAGCCATTCTTTACTCATCTGTTCCATGTCTAATAATAACCCTTGGTTCATTAAGAAATAACTAAATTACAGCAGAACTAGTCTCTTTAATGAGTCACAATAGTCTGAATATTCAGCCAAAATTTTTTTTTAAAGACTGTGAAACTTCAATGTAGAATATGAAGCATTTTGTTTAGTAGTAACAAGTTTATGAGCAGGACTACAGTTTACAGCCAAAATATAGTGACCTAAAAATGCCATTCTGCATTGCTCCTTCCTTTACATTGTGTCCTTAACAAGTCCAGGGGAAAATTAGAACGAATGAATTGTGGTGAAAGCCTGAAGCCAATAAACGTATTTAAATGAATTCTTCTGATGCAATACTTTCCTTTAAAAAATACAATTAAGCCTTTGTGTTTCCTTTGAACAAAACCTCATGTTTAATAGCACCAATGGCTCTGCAGTAAAATCTATTTAAAAACAGAAAAAGAGACACAGTAAGTTTTATACAGTTACATTGGCTTTAAAAAAATGTTGCTAGTTTCTGAAGTCTGAGTAAATTTATGGTGAATTACTTCCAGTGACCTACATTAAAAACTTCATCCTTTTTTTAATTCCTGAAGATTTGTCATTATGTGAGCATTATTCACTATGACAAAGACGTATTACTCAAAGTGTCCTCTTGAATCAATATAACTATCGAAATGTGAGAAACAGTTTGGCAAGATGATAATGCCTTAAAAATTAATTGGCAATATTTTCCTGCACGTTGCAGTCCAGCGGGTCCTCAGAAATTCAAACAGAGTGACATAGTGAGGCAGTTGCACAAATGTAGCTGGCATATCAGTGTCAGCTGCTCTGAAAGAGACTGAAGGGACAATTAGGTCCACCATTCTTACCAATTCCGAGGTGAGGTGAGGTGCCAGGAGGCCACTTGGCTGGGAGAAGTCAGCACAGCTTGATGTGGGACTGACAGGTCAGCACCATTTCCCCAGCCCAGTGGCACTAGCCCAGCTGAGAAGTGCAGCTGGTGCAGACACTGCTCCTCAGAGCACAGCCCCGTGCCACAATCCTGCTCTGGAATGCTTTCTGGCACAAGTGTGCACAAAGACAGGTTTGTATAAAAAGCGCTCTGTTGTTCTGTACATAAACTCACAGGCTTTTCTTACTGCTGAGAGGTAGCAAATTGCCTTTTTACAAATGTAGGCAGAGAAAAGACAGTAAAATAGTACACAGGAAAATTTCTAAAAAAGAATAATGGTAGGAAAGAAGATTGGTAAAGCGTTCTAATAGATGAGTTCCACAGATGTGGTAGTTATTTTAAAATTAGCTTTGCATAACTTACCGATATACCATTACATTTTCCCTCAGATGTTATCTGTTACTTAAATTAATTTTGCTTAAGTTACTATTATTGCAGATTTTATCCATGCTGTATTTTATTATTTAAAGTTTCTGTGGCAGAAAACAAGCCCTGGCTGATAGTGTTACTTTTAATAATATATGTAAGAGGTTTTAGTATTATAGAAATGGCTGCTGGGTATATCTTAATAGTCATAACACAGAATGTCTGCTCTCAAAATATTATGCAGATTAAAACCAGCTATTTACTTACACTCTAATTCAAGGCATTGGAAAGGTTTGCAGTATTTATGTACGTGCTATGAAGGTAAACAACCTACTCCAGGAATAAATATCAGAGTTTGGAAATTAGCAAAGCTAAGGTCAAGGTCATTTTGGCTTTACTAAATTACTTGCTGAAAATGAGAATTCAGAGTTTATGTTTACTTATTTCATAAATGAGAAAAAAGACTGAGTGGGTGATGCACTTGCCTCTTTGATAGAAGCCTTTTGTATCACAGAAATACTGTAATACCACCTTTTCAGCTTGATATTACCTGAAATTCTGTACTCCTTTCTCCACAGTCTTAACATAAATTCTCTGCAGCTAATCTTACCAAACACAGGAAAATTATTATTTATAAGGATTGGAAAAAAAGATCCCACGTTCAACATGGACCATTTCTTAAGCCTTGTAACATCTTTCCAAGCTTTTCAATGGATATGGGTTTGATTTATACAAATGGCAGATGAATTTCAAAAAAGGAGTTCTTTCTGTATTGCTCTCTATATTCATATCAAACTACCTGTGTAGTTTGTCCTTTTATGCCGTGGGACCTTATGCAGAGGGATCTGTGCAGAGGCCTGCACAGATTTCTCTCATATATATGTGAGATTTGCAATCAAACTAACTCTGTAATACAGGATTTACATTAGTTTGCTATTCATGCTTAGCACAACTGGCCCCACACCTACAAGTATGCTGAATTTCAGCTGCTGCAATAAAAGGTATTTCAAGACACCGTTTGTTGGCTGCCTGTATTTCATGTGGTTGAATTTGAATGAATACCTAATGGCCAGAGATGCACTGACTCAAACCAACCTGCTTTTTTTTTCATCCCTCCCCTTTAACCTGCCAGAGTATGCAAACACAACAAATCCACATGCCTGTGGAGGCATTGCCTAGGAGCGTTCCCACAGGAGGTTCCTGGGAGGCTACTGGTAGCTATACAAATACATCTGCCATTCTCTTTTGCAGAAATTTAATACATGAGGTCCAAAGAATGAATGGATTTTATGAAGCATCCAAAAACTTAATCCAGATATCTGATCTCTTTGGTGTGACTGAGGTGGCAGAGCTTCCTCCTGCACACCCTAGCAACACACATTTCTATTAATATTAAAAGTAGAATTAAGATCAATGAGGATCTTAAAACTGTGCCTCTGAAGGATGTTCCCTGGTTGCTAATGATGTACTTGGAAATTGTATGTGTGTGCTCCTGTGCAGGAGTTTTCAAATCACTATTCCTAAAGAGAAGGAAGTTCAATGAGTTAAAGGTAGGCTTTATGCTCTTTTTCCTGCATTTCAAACCTGAATCAATATGTTCTAAAATAGAGTTTTCCACGTTTCTGATCTGCAATGTGAATTGACTGCAGACAATACATTAGTAATTAATCTAATCTAAAATAGCTATTTGAAGCAATTTGGTGCCTACATGGACAAAACAGGATCTCCTCCTCCCCCCAGGAAGCTGTAAATCAGTCAGTGACATCTGGCCTCAAGGACATCAGAGTCATCTGAAATGCAGTAATTTATATTAATGAACATCAATATTAATTTTTAAATAAAAAGAATTTGCTACTGTCATTTTGTTAACATAAGAAATATTATTTATAGCTTGTATTCCTCCTTTCCTACATTTTGCCCATAAATTACTGTAAGGAAATACAATGTCACAGTTATAAATATTTTTCCTTGGAGTAAAAGCTTTTGCATATCCTCTTACTGTTTTCAGTAACTATATGAGGACAACAACCAGGATTTTCTTGCTACTCCAGGAACTGCTGCCAATTTTAATGCTTGACTGAGTAGAAAAGAGTGCTTCTACAATAACAAGCAAAGCCTTCCTCTCTAGAGATATCTTAATGCAGAGTGCCCTTAATACCTAGATTCTTTAAGAATCTATCTTAACATATGAAAAAAGAAAACCCAACAAAACCCTCTGATTTTAATAGGCCACAGTTGTCTTCTACTGCTTTTACCAAGCTTCAAATTATAGCAACCAATTTGCAGATTATTTAGAAAGACAAAATGAAAGACAAAAAAATATCCCCATTTGGCTTTAACGCTGAGGACACATCACTAAATGATTCACCTTGGAATGGTCACTCTAAATTCACATTGTACTTAGCATTGCCAAATCTTATAGCGTTATGAGATTCCAAGAGAATCTCAGCTTTCTTAAAAATAAAGTTAGCTCTTACGGTTGCAGAGGAAAGACTGAAAATATAAATCTTGAAAGCTCAAAAACTAGACTTCAAGGAAAAGGAGCCAAAAAATTATTTTTAAGCAACTCATGATTTTTTGGGATATGATTCATCATTTTAAATGCTTGAGACTAATGTAACCTTTTACAAATACATACAGATTTTCAGAAAGGGTGAAGGATCTTTTTTTTTAGTTCTTGAAAGTGCAACTCTTGCAAGTCTGGACTCTTCAAAGTACCAACCCCCTCTTTCCAGTTCAAGGACACCAACCTAAGAAGCAAAGAGCAGCCACCTCTTATTCTGGCTGTACAGTCATAATCAACAGGGTTCTAATGTCATATAAAAAAAGAAGAAAAACCCAACCCCACAAGCACCTTTCCCACAGGAAGTACCTATCTGGAGCGCAAAGTGTCTTTAAAAAATGAAGGCCCTTTTTATTATTCATGTGATCTCATCTGAAAACCATAAAAGTAAGTTCTGTTGTATCCAATGAACAACAGGCAGTCTAATATTTGGTGGCATCCACCTTTATCAGGTTGGAGCTTTACACTTCCTTGTTGTGCATCTCTTCTCCCACATTATTTAATCAGGAAAGATCCAATATGAATGCTGTAAACATTATGATAAAAACGAGAAACACCACTTGGCCAGGTGCATCTTGATACCTCTTTCTGCGACCAGGCTTCAAACATTTTATAAATACTTTCTGAAATTCCATACTCTCAGAAAACCAATTTGCATGAGAGCATGTGCCTTTGGCAACAAAATGGCTTATAAAACTCTTTAATGTACTTGTCCTGGACCACAGCAAGCACAGCCTGCTCCCTAGTCTTTTCCCAAGGGGAGCCTAGGAAAGCTAGCTTCCTCACTCAGGTCTCTGGTTTGCCTGGTGCTGAGAAATATGAAATTTTCCCCTTTTTATTTAAATGGTCACGGTAGGAACTCAGAGATGATTACCAGCATCATGTGTTCCTCCTGCACCCCTGAATGTGCAGGGAAGAGTTGAACAGCTGTTGGCATTATCCTGGACTGTTTTTTCCAGGTGTCACATCTGAGAAGCAGCAATATCCCACCAACTCTTACTGTTTCACCGGGCTTTAGGTCAGCCCTAAGACTTCCAAAAAAAGCCTGCTAATGTAGACATGACTGTTTCTAGCACGTGTGAATCTCCAGTGTGTCTCATGCTCTACACATACCAGTTCAGAGCAGCCTGTGTGCCCCTGGAGCTGAGCCCCACCAGATTTCTCTTAGTTTAGCAAGCATAGACTTTAGTGTTTACCTAAACAGAAGAGCCATATAAAGGAAAAAAGGCATTAAGATTTCAAAAACTAGGAAAACTTAATCCCCCCACCTTTTAGGATAAAAAGAGATCAAGAAGAGCCTGGGGGCTCCTGCAGAGAAAGTCTGACAGCAGAAAAACCTTTTGCTGTTGCTAAAGTAAAGTGCAGTCACTGCTTGACGCTGGAAAGAGGTCCCACCTCCTGCCTTTGTCTGCTACTGCTCTTGGATAGCCTTCCCTTCCTACCCACTTCCTCCAATATCAGCGTTTTCTCCACACAAGACTGGTCATGGACAAGCCCCTCACACAACTGCCCTGTGCTCTGCATATTCTCTCAGCCCCAAATGCCAGACAAACAAGCTCTCTCCAAACTCCTCTCAGTCATTAGGTACATTAGATGTGGATACGCTTGTCTGTATTGATTTACCCCCCAGCTGATGCCACAGAAAATAGCTGCACTAACATTTAAAAGGTTGCATTAAAAAAAACCCCAAACCAACACAACCTAAGGAATATTGATCCAGAGCTAAGAGTGGGAAAAAACTGCTCACACAATTTAAAAAATACAATATAGATTTTTTAAAAATGCCACATTAGAAAACTTTCCACAATATACGGCCACATAAAAATGAGGAGCTTGTGATTTTTGTTATTAGACCTAAAACATAAGGCCTTTGCCTGAGTGTGTAAGTTTCTGTTAAAACAACAATTTGTCCTGTGGACTGTAAATTCAATTACTGTTTTTATTGGAATCACATTTTGCTTTGGAAACAATAATGCAGAAAAACAACCAGTAACTTAGACATCTTCAAAACATTTCAGAATGGGCATGGCTCTGAGAACAGATCAGTTATGGTAATTCTTCTACTGTGAACTGCAAGGTTTTTAAAATCCATTTCCATATTTCTAATTAACACCTAGTTTAAAAAAATCTTAGTGTAGGTAATTTTAATCAAAAATGGGAAAACAAATTTGTTTTATCAGAAAATTGATTCAACACTATTTTAGGGAATTATTTTTCATGTTTTTATCATAAAAATTAAGCCATTAGCATACATTTCCCAATTTGGGAATGCAGAAGCAAGCCAGTTATCTGAAATTTCAGGGTTACAGTTTTCAGTCACCTCTCTATGTGAAACTAGTCTATTTTAACACCAGAACATTTGACCAACACACACAAACCCCCCACATAAGATTATGATCTCAGTACTTGTTTACAACTCCATTCTATATAACTTGAATCTGCAGAGTTCTATCCATAGCCTGTTAGTCAAAAGAAACCACCCCTTCCTTCCGTGACACTTGGATTTCGTGCCTCATTGTAAAAAAGCTCTTCTCATTACGTGCGTGTTCATAAATCTGTTTATGCTGCAGCTCAGTTTGAGTGCCCATGTTTGTTTTAACTCTCCCTTATAATCCTGTCATTCATGTTAGATAAAAATGCAGCTGTAGGTAGGGGCAGGGTTGATCTGAATGCAGGAGTTAAACAAAGCCTTGCCTCAGCACAGCTTGGCTAGGTGGGTGATTTGAAATCTAGTAAAGCTTCCCCTTGGTAAACTGCCAAAGACAACCACACCTTGGATAATGTGAGGTTGTTTTTGAGAAGGTAACATCTCCTTACAGATAATCTCCTCCCAGTTCAACTTGGAAGGTTTCTGAGAACAGTCATTTCCATTTCTGTTGGGGCATGAAATGGTTTCTGCTGAAAAAGAGCATAAATCTCATTCTGCTTTGACTTGTTAGGAAGCTCATGACAAATCGTATAATTCAATGTGGATTTTTAGAATTTGTTTAAACAATGCATGAGAAGAAACAAACATTTCTACTGAATAATTTCTCTCCAATTAAAACAAACAAACAAACGACAGTCTCTTAATTCCTTATCCCTTATAAACTCTGTAAACTACATCTTCTAGAAAATTACCGTACATACAAGTAACAGAACCAACACATATCTAACATTTATTTGAAAATTTCTGCAATCATATAGAATTCTACCACAACTCAGAACACAGAGCAAACATTTCCAACTCTGGAGTGAAAAGTTTATGAGTCAGCCCCAGGATAAGTGAAGCTAAAGGGTCCTGCATTGAGTTGTAAACTGCAGCTTTTCCTCTCCTCCCCTTGTGCTTTGTCTTTCTGAAAAACTCTGTTCTACAAAAATAGGCAAAGAACACATGATCACAAAGTTTGCGCGCCGTTTGCCTGATGAGATAAAGACAATGTGTCAGCTTTTGATGAGAAAAAACAAAGCAATGATGCCAAAGGGTTTTATTTATTCCTTTCAGCAGCACCTTTTCCTTGGCAGCTTTCCTAAATAGCAATGTCATAAATACCTAGAGGGAGCAAGTACTCAATGGCAGCATCTTCTCTTGAGAATGCAGAGCCATACTCAGAAACATGACATCGCCTACTCTGAAGTTGCTGCCTTTTGGTCTAACCCTTGGAAGAAAGCACTCAGCAGGAACATCCAATGTGTCTGGTGGATTGCCAAGCAAAGATGTGGAGGAGAAGATAGGAAAATCACTAATGGCTCAGAAACTCGGCTGGCAACAGAGAGAAAGACAGGCTGGATGAGAACCCAGGACTTCAGCTGGTGCTGTGGAAGACAAGAGCAAGAGCTATAGGAAGCTGCAATCACATCTCATGGGTGGAGGAGAGGCAGTAAGGCTGAGCATAGCCCGAAGAACATATCAAAGATCACACACTGAAGACTCCTGGAGGTGGGGCCTATTCACTTCCTTATCAAGCTTTTTCCCTCCAATAGTCCCTTGCTCCGTCTAGACAAGATGTCACATATCCCAGGTCCTTCTATCATGCGATTCTCCATTTTGGTTTTAAAAATTTGCAGAATGTGAAGCAACTCTCACCACTGTCACTGGGTTTGTGCTTTAATGTTGGTCAGAAATATTGACCTATTCACTGAAACATAGTCCATACACACACACACACACACACACACACACACACACACACACATTTATCTAACTGCTAATTGTTCTGTGAGCCTGGAAAGACTGGAAAATAATAATAATAAAAAAGTTTTTAAAGAAGCAGTCAATACCAAGAGATGGAAATAAAAATTACTCAACTAGAGACCCTAAAGAGAAAAGACCTTACCAAGTATAATGGACAATTTTTCAGTGAAGTCCCTCTGCACAAAGTATCTTCACATTTATAGGACTGACTGGTTTAAGAGTTCTTTGCAGGTGTCCATTGTATCCTAATAAATCATACTGGATACACAGCTCCTTGTGGATAGAGCTGATAGGAGGTACCTTCGAAAACCCTGGCCCCAGAACCAGAGACAGGTTATTTTTCTGTGACAACAAGTAATAGATAAATTTCTCTCTTTGGGGTAAATTAGTCTCAAAGTAACACCCTCCATCAGATAAAGACCTTAAGGCGCTCTTATAATACAAGTGAAAGCCAAATTGAGCACTTTAACTGGATTTTTTAACAGCCCTAAATTCATTAAAATCATGAACTTTAAATAATTATACCAGTGTTTTACTAGTTCTCTCCCTACCTTCTCTGATTTTCATTTTATCACTTGTCAGCATGTCTTGGCAGCGAGAACAAGAAAGACCTCAAACCTTTACTGATTGCTTTCCACACAATCTGATTTCTATAAATTAGAAGTTGCTGATGGGAAAGCAGACAGCAGTGCCCTTTGATAAAGATACACATCTTGATCTCTTTTATCATTATTTTAAAAAGCAATAATATTACAAAAAAAAAAAAAATCATCATACAAGCTTTTCGATCAAAGTGTGTCACTGTCTGCTTCCCAGTCAACATACTGCCAGTAAATTGGCGAGGTGCCCAGAATGCGCAGGCAGCAGCTGGTGGGTTTGATTACCATCTGTATAGCCACTAATGTATAAAATATTGTGTCTCCATCTAGTGGGAATCTGCAGTTTACAGGAAATTTGAAAATGGGTTGGAGCAAACTTCTATGGGTGGCAGAATGATCTTCACTCGACTCCCCACAAGCTGAACCGGGCTATCTGAAATAAGGAAGGCTTTAGAGCCCCAGCCCAGGCCCATCTTTGTGCTGGCGCTTGTCCTTGAAATAATGTTTTTGCAGAGGCATTAGAATAGAACAACTATTACTGGCCTCACAACAAACCACCTCTTTTCAGTACTCTGCAGCACCCTAGAAGTCTTGGTGGCCAAAATTTGAAAATGTAAAAGAGGTAACAGGAAAAGGAAGATGAGAGCAAGGATGCCATTAATGACCAGAACTCCTGAAATAAACAATAAGGAATGAGAGGAATATGCCAAGGCAATGTCTTCCCTTACACTAAAATACTGCAAACTAACCACCCCCCACCCTGCAACTACTTAATGACAGGACATGCAAAATGCCTGTTAACTCTCTCATATGGCTTCTGATAACACCCTTGACTGAAGAGCAAGGGGTAACACAAGAATCACAAACCTCTTTATCAGGAGATATCAGGAAACAGTCCTTGGGACACAGATTTTAGAATCCATGTGGCCACCTAAAGGAGAAACTGAGGCACGAGCCAGCACTATGACAGCTCTCTCACAACAGTCACAGGACTAGAACAAATAGTTAATAAAGATTAATTCTACTACATTCATTACATCATGCTCCTTTTCATCGATTACCATCCTTTTTGACAACTACTCCACCAGCAATGTACTGACTGGGCATATTTTATGCACAGCCATCTACTGTGAAAACTGCATCCTAATGAATAATATCAGTACAGCAAAATGAAATAAAAACCAACAAGATCATACTATTGATTTTCTCCATCCACACAGACCAGAACTAAATTCCCTTAGCTTAAGAAATCTGTTGAGATAACTCTCCAACAGAGCATGATTACATTTCATTTAATGACTTCTCTGGATGCATGATAGGTCCTAAAACAACTCCTCTATTTTTTCTGAACATATTTTAATAGAGTTGTTCTAGATAAGTTTTGATTTGACACCTCAGCTGGTTACAGTAAAGCAATTTTTATCATATATTCCATTACATTACAGGTAAGTTTATTACTCTATAAATAATTCATTCAAAGGAGCTTCAGTTTAACAGCACCTAATAGAAACAGTCACTTAAGGTACCATGCTGGCAAATTTCAGCTTTAAATCAGAAGCTGAGCTGTCGTCACATTACAAAATGGCAACTTCTCAGAAGAAAGCATCAGTTTTAAGAAATTCAGGCATGAGCACTTAAAAATGAAGTCAGTACGTGCCAACAGCTTTTTATACTAAATTATTATGTTGCTTGTTTGTGCAGGAAGGGGATGAGATTTGTTGCAGTCTAATCAAATACCCTTTATTTCAAGAGAAACTAGAAGAATTAGAAATTACTGTTACTCCCTCAACAATTTGCTGTGATAGAATCTTTATTTTTCAGGTCAGCACTCTCTGTTTTTGATTGCTCAATGGGAGTGCCCCAATGGCTAAAAAAAGGAAGGCTCTGAAAGTTCAGGAAATAGAAACTGCTGACTACCTGGTGAAGGAATAATGATTTATAATATATGAATAGGCACAATAACTGGATAGCAGGCTGTACTCAAAAAAGCCTTAATTCACAGATCTGACATCAGAAAGTCATAATCCATCGATCTAGCATCAGAATGATGGATTATGACTTTTTGAGAACATGTAGACATATCAGCTTCATGAGCATTCCGGGAATCACAGTCTAAATTGTTTTACTGAGGTCATTTGAACAATTTCAGCTTTTTCCAATAAAGCTGATTCACTAATATTTTGAAATATAAAAGTTCTGTTGTTTTTCTTTTAAACCCTAAAAATCATCCAACTAAATATCACAGGTTGCTATAACTTGAGATTGAAGCATTCTTTCTTTTTTTAAAAAATTACTTCAAGTTGTGTAATTTTCTAATAGAGATTACAACAAGTTTAAAATCTTGCTTTTTATGACAAAAATTTTTTCTACTCATGTTTGGAGGCAAAATAAACAAGGTGCAAAGTGAGGGATTATCTATCTTGTTTTCTTTCAGAAAAAAAACTGATATCCTATGCATGTTTCCCTCCAGGGCTACTTAAACAAACAAACAAACAAACAAACAAACCCCAACAAAAAAAACTATGATGTGGATTTAGATAGAATCCTTTATGAAAAGAAATACTCTTGCAATACTTGAATACCTAGAGGTTGAAATGTATTTTTTATACGGAAGCTTTTGACATTTAAATTAAAAAAGAAACATTTGAAACTTTACTTTCCTCGTAAAAACCCACATGGGCTAATGTTATTGAATAAAATAGTCACAGAAGTTATGGAAATAATTTTGTTGAGCATCACATACTTGTTTAAAAGTTTCATTCATAAAATTCCATTGCAAAATCTCCCACGGGCTTTTCCCCATTACAGTAAAGTGAACCCCCTATCAATTAAAAACTGCTACATTAAACTAATTCAGTGGCTCAGATGGGTAACAGTTCTTCCAAAAATGCTTTCTGCATCAATGAAGAGTTGAGAACAAAAAGAAAATCCCACATTAAATGTAAAATATTACTAAGTATTTTCAATGTATACTCATATTAAAACTATAAAAAACCTGTGACTAAAACCTCTTCCAAAGGTATAAAAACTTTATGTTACACACGTAAGAAGGGCTAAAGGGCAAAATAAACAAACCAAACCAGGCCAGGGTTGCATATCTCCTTTTTTTTTTTTTTTTCCCCCTGTAAATTCATTTGTCTAGGATTTTCTCCCTCTCTGGTTTTTCTCACCTTATTTTCCTTCTTACTCCCAAAATCTTCTAAAGGGGACATTTTAATAAAGGAACTACTTAGGTGAACTTTTTGTTTGATTTCCTTCCCTGCTTTTGTCTGTGTTCCTGAATAAAAGGTAGCAAAGAGGAGGAGTCAGAGGGCTCCTTTATAATGGCTGAAATTATTTATTTCACTAAGTTCCATGCACACATTCAGTAAAGACATCCTGGGTCCAGTTTCAGCCCAGATTTCAAAAGCAAACAATGACAACAACAAGACCAAAGGAAGCTGCAGGAAAAATAATGCACTTTTTAGAGCAGACAGAAGTGTGGCGGTGACCAAATGCACCCTCCCGAGCCCTGTCCCACGCTCCCTTCCTCTCAGTATCCCACTGGTCATGGCCCTCTCTTCCCTCCCCTTTCCTTCCCTTTTCCCATTGGCCCCTGATTATGTCACATCACTGAAAATCAACTACTTCTTTAAAAGAGCCTTAAGCAACAATCACACTGCACAACTGATCAAAAGAGAGAGCACCTTATGCAATTAACTTTACCACTGGCAGGCTGTAATTACACCCTTGGAAGGCAGTCATGAGGACTCCATGGCCAAGTGTTCTCTGACTGTGATTTATATGCCTGAGGTAATGACCAATGGCCAGGACAGCAGTGTGGGAGCTCCCTTCAAAGAATCTCTTGTGCAGCACCAAACCAGGTTCACTATTACCTCATCATCAAACCATCTTCTACCTGCATTTTCCTTGGTTCCTTTTCCACCTAAGTATTTACCCAGCTCAACTCAATTAAGCTTATGCCATCAAATGAGAACAAATAGGGTGGCTACAACCCTTCCAGACTGAGGAAAGGCTACAGCCCTTAGAACTATAAGCAGGGGAAAACAGGCAGTCCTACCCCTTTTCTTGTTATTGAACTGGTTGTTTCCATTCCTTATCTCCACTGAAACCACTAACTCATTTATTGCATGATATGAAGCAGCATTCAGATGTTAACTTTCTGTCTTTTGTGATGTATGTTTGAACCAATGACCTTCAAGTGCAAAGATGAGTAGATCTTTACCATTCCCTTGATAGCCACACCTTTATTCATCAAGTTTATAAGCAAAATCTGTCTGCAAAACGAATGCTTACTCACAATTACTATTATGATAGTTCTGCTGGGGCTGTACATTGAATATGAGTTATGAAGTGCATAGTTTTGTAAAATTTAAATCAAGCAAATGTTTAATATTAAGCCATTTAATATTTTTCCAAAGTTTAGCAATTTTATTACAAAGCACTGAAATTGCACTTCAAGCCCTAAGGCTTGCAGTGTTGGAGCCTGCCTGATTAATATAATTAAAAGAATAGCATAACACAAATTTTATTAAATAAACTATATGCAGATTTATTGTTTACTTCCAACTGATAGCATGATTGTAGCTAAAAATTTGCACTATTTCAAAGCTGAGAAGTTGCTAGAGTGCATCCCCTTTTTCCTGGTGTGCATATGATTAAATGAGCAGAGGTTAAATACAGCAATAAAAAAAAAATAAATGGGGAATTCTATTTTTGGTCATAGTGGTGCTTAGTTCTTTCCTCTCCTTTTTACAATAAGCAAATGCTGCTGAAGAGGTGAAAAGTCTCAATGGGCTTAAGAAAGGTAGGAAAATGCTTCCATGGGAAGAATTGTCCTCCCTGCCACAGTCACTACATACCTTGCATTGCGTTTTTTTACCTGTAGTGGGCAAACTCAGGACACTACCTTAGCCCTGACCCAGCTTGCAGGAGAAACCAAGCTATATCCATTACATTACTGGACTTACATGCTTGTGAGACCTGATCCAGAGGATTGCTCAACAAGGGCAGAGCTGACAACTTTATGTGGCATAGAAATCCTGCCTTACACAGTACTTGTGAGCCACTCACACCTGAATGGCCACAGAATGCTCCCAGAGGTCACAGAGACAGGTTTCGTTGGATAGAAATATTATTTTCTTGATTCTGAAACCACAGAAAAAATGCCTACTTTTTCTGCAAATGCCGCCTGCTTATCTTCATTTTCTCCTGCAACAATTATGCATTCAGTCACTGCACTGATCAGCAGCCCCTCCCAATACATGAGGTGGAAAGGCAATGACAAAACTAAAACAAGTTGGCAAATGTACCTATATATGCACATTTCATGTTAGCACAGTTATGCTTTAGAAGTTATAGCAACAGCAACAGAATTCTGCTGCTGTGATCATGGATAATCAAAGCAAGAAAAAAAAAAGCCAATGCTGAAATATTTTCAAAGGTATGAACGCCTTTACTGTTGTGTAATTTAAATTTACTTGCCATCACTTGAAATTTCCTTTCGTCTGCGTGATTAGAATTTAAATGCTCCCGAAGTACATTAAGAAATATACTTCCCACTATATTGCAGAAATACTGCAGCAACCTCCTCTTAATGCAGAAAATTAACCAGATTCCTTAATTGTCTACAGAAAATAAAAAGCACAATTAGTTAAAATGCTTTCAAATGAAGCCTTATTTGGGAATGACCCACAATGAACCAATACAGCACTTACTACTCGATTTATATTCTACTTTTATATATACACACATATACCCACACATCACAAAGCTGTAGCAGTATTTTCTACAACTGTAAATATGGGATGTTTGCATTTTAGAGAGAGTATTTTTAATGCAATAGTTTTCAGTTTGAGGCCAAATTTTGCCAACATTACACACCATGCTAATGTTTCTTTTTGATACAATTCTAGTAGTTCCCCAGAAGTTACTTGGAGCGTGGTGGATTCAGGAACACTAATTGAATGGTAAATCTTAGCTGCTCACTTAAAATTTCTACCTGAAAACAGTAACAGGAAGACAGACATTACAATCTCTCTTGTGCATTATCACAAGATAAATTTGTCTGAAAGTCATAATCATCAAAATTTTTTATTTTAATTAATTTTAATTTTCAAATTCAAGATGTTTATGATGAATAGAAATTACAGTTCCCTGAAGACAGAGTTCCAGAGCACATTAGTGTCACATTGAAGATTTTATGCAGCCTGAGAAAATTGGGTCTTAATTGGGAAGCAGTCGACAGAGTCAACCTGAACGCCAGGAAAAAAAACGAAGCTGCACTACCCTGCTGAAACACCAGTATTTATTTTAGCATTGGGCAAATTGAGTGCACTCTTCATGAGCAGCTTTACTTTTTCCCCACCATACTGATCTTATCAGATTTGACATACAGAGTCCTGTAAGTAGCATGAATCTATAAAAATGACCTTTTACACAACTGAATTCCACAGAGCAGGGTTTCGTTTGTTAAGTCATGCTACGTTTTCTTTGCTCTTTGTCCATTCTTCTCCAACTAATTTGGTAGAAGAAGAAAATGAAAATTAAAAAAATCAAATTCTGTATATGTGTATAGGGTAGAGTTACTGGTACCGATCTGATTAAGCAGTTCATTTTGCTACTAAAATTGCTAGTATGTTAACAGATAAATGTTAAGGAAGAAAGCAGATTTGTCTTTTTAATTGTATTGCTTCACTACAAAATGAAACAAAACCAACTTACATTATAGTCTGTAAAGCTATAAATGTATTAAAATGGCAATCAAGCTCTGAAAAACTTTAGGGCTTACTTTAGGGCTTCCCAACTCCTAGAGCAATCCAGTCCCCCGTGTAATACACCATGTCCTATTGACCATTTAATGTATAAACTTGAAACTTTCCCGTTACCTAAATAAGCTTCCTTACCACATACTTCTACATTTTATTCTGTTGCATATGGTTTACTGCTAATTAGTTTGTGTAATGCTCCCATTACTATGAAAGAAAAAAACCCTCAGAAAACCAGGAGACAAATTCTCATTTTATCTTACACTTGTCAAATATTAGGGTCCTCCTAGTCTTTCAGTTTTCTAAGCTTGTCTAATGTCTGTCATTTGAATCCAAAATTAATAAAGTCTATCCATGCTGTATGATTTTCCAGTTGCTCTGATTCTGATTATGCACAATAATTTGTAATTTAAATTCACAAAGATGTGCCAATGTAGCAATGTATTTATGTTGTCAGTTTTAAAGCCTTGGCCTTTTTGACTCTGATACCAAAGCCACGTTCTTTCCACTCACTATAAAGTTCCAGTAATGCTTGGACTGACCTATTACTGCTGCCAATTTAATTATGTACCCTCTTTCTTTTATTATTTACCCATTTAACTGAGGATTGATCTGAACAAAGAGACAATTAGATATACTGCAATAAAACAGTATGAATAACAAGAGTAGGAACTGAAGACAAACCAGCAGTAGTTCAGAAACACAGAGATAAGAATGAAATCCTGTCTTAAACTACTCCTATTGTGTTTGGCTGTGTCAGGGTTGCAAAGAAAAGGATATTAATTTTGCATTCAGTAATTCAGAGAGCTCTTTTTGCAAGCAAGGAGGAGGGACAAAAGATAAAATCTTTGTCACAGCAAAATAAGTTACATTTGGCACCTTATTTCCACCATGACAATTTCTTGATTTTTCATGTAAAACATGATCATTAAAGAGAAATTAATGGTTCAGTACACAGTTTCTTGCATGCAGTATCAACAGACTGAAGGGGTCATTCTCAAAATCAATGGAAACATGATGACATTTTTAGAAATTCCACCGGAGGGCACCACAATTGACCAATGGAAGGATTATTTAAAAAAAATAAATGAGAAAAATAAAGAGCCGTATTAAAAAATCAACATCCGCCCCCCCCACCAAAAGTCAGCAACCTAGGCTCTAGCCCTCACTTTCTTTTAATCTAGACCTGCCAGAAAACAGTAATGCTGTGTACTCTCACCCTAATTGTGAGAATAAAATCTTTCAATACTTAATTGGAAATATGACTATTACAGGTAATTTAACATTTCTCTAAATATAAGTCTTCAACTACATCCTATCTCCTGAGGAATAAAAAAAAGCTGGCACAGTATCTTTCTTAGAACAAAAGAAAATCATTAAGATCCTAAATGTATAACAGAGAGACACAAAAATTATAAATGAGCACCATGAATACAAAACGAATGCTATAAAAAAACACAGAGAATGTAAAGCAGACATTCAAAGTAGAATAATCTCTAAGGAACATCCCTAGCACTCTTCCATTTTATTATACAAGAGTACTATATGCATTGGTTGCAATATATTGCGATCTTTTCACAGCACACAACATCCAATAAATCTAGAGAGAGACGTGAATTCCGGTCTGTTAATGCCTGAAAATTGTCCACAGCCTTGGTCAATGCAAAATTCAAGACTTCTAAAGCACAGGACATTCTCACAACTCTGAGACCACATTTGGATGGCCTTCCTATAAATTAAGCACACAATATTCATCTTTATCACTTACAATCGATGCCATTTCCTTAGATTGTGTTCACGAACCAAACTGGATATGCACGACAGTGCACGTGCACAGGAGATATTTTTCCTTGCCTAGTGCTATTTGAATAGAACAGAAACAACACATCAAGCACAGGAATTCTGATACTAAGAAAACAGACATATGATATTAGCATGTAATTCATGCAGAAAGTCCTGTTCTGTGGGAGTAGTAACAATATGTTCTGCAATATGTATTTACAATATCTCTGAATTCTTGTAGAACCAACCAAAAATACTAGAAGGAACACTTGTCATAAGAGTGGAGAGCAGAAAGTTGAGGTATTTCAGCCATAAACATCTGTATTTGTTTTGGTTTTATCCTGGACAGAGCCCCACCTGCAATGTGACTCTACAGAACCTACATGGGCTCTGACATAGGCTTTGCAGTCAGAGGACAAAATATGAGGATGAAATCATCCTAAAAAAAAAAGGTGAACACTCACCACATAAGAATCTTCAGGTCGGCCAAAGAGTCTGCCCACTCTAACAAGTAGGAAAAAGCAAACATTAAATATAAACAATCATGTATTTCTTCTCTTTGCTTTAAGTTGTCCAAGAGGAGATTCAGGATGAGTTCACTACCAAATTTTCAACAGAGCATGTGGAAAGACAGACCAAAAAATATTTTGGATAATAGCCTTAACTATGAAGAACACCGAAAGGCTCCAGCTGCTGTGTTTTCAAGCCTGCCCTGAGGAGATATAGTATAGTTTACCTATTCAACGTTTTCTGTGTGCTCAAAACACAAAATGAAGTCTCAGCTTCCACAGAAACGCAGCAGATTTGTGGGAGACTCGGGCAGCACAAGGTTAGGTAAGGCTGATGGAGCCTACTTCCCAAACCAGAAGAGGACACAGCGAGGCTCAGTGGGCTAGTGGGAGCTGATCATCAGCCCAAACTAAAGAAGGGATTGGGAGGACAGAATTTCCACCCTGCTCTGTCACAAGCAGCCTGCAAATAACTCCTGCCTCGGGATCAAAAGGTGAAGGAAACTGTGCACACAGGAGAGAAATGGGCTAGAACCAAGTCCCTGCACATCTGGCCTACCTCAGCCTGATCTCTTTGAGTGCTCACCAGGTGCAGGGGAAGGAGGGCATGGAGAACACACTACACCCAAGTATTTATATGGCTCTCCTTCCAGTACCATTTGGCAGGTTATTCCCATATTTCTGGTGCCTTACAATATTGTTGCGGTGTATTCAGATTCTTGCAAAAGAGTCAAACAATATGCTTTGGATAAACTCCATTCCTTTGCCAAATGTTTTCCTCATTTAAGCCCTAATAAGAATATTTCGAATGATTACACTGAATCTAAACAGTGTTAAAGCCTTCCAAAAGTCTAGCAAACTACAAAGAACAAATAATACAAATGCTGAAGAAAACAGTTGTTTTGTTAATATTCTGTTTACACAGCTGGATTCTTAGGAATTTTACCCATCTGTATATTTACTAAGCAAGGCAAATTAATGCTTAGAATTGCCATTTCCTAAGTGAAAAACAAACCAGTAAAATGAAAAGGCTCCCCCACAATCTGTCTCTCTCTGCCCCATTCCAGATAGACAAGCACACCTCCCCCGCAGCCATGAACCACGAAGTAACTGGAGAGGATTCTTCACAGACAGATGTAATTTACAACAAAGGCAGGAAAAGGCAACCCTAACTCAGAGCTTGCTGCCCTTCCTATAAAGTTCACCTCCTAACCAAGAGAATAATTTGTTTGGTCTCTGTACTCAACTCCTTTTTCTTTTATTGTGAAAAGTTTCCATTGTCCTTTTATGTTTTGATTATTGAGTAAGTTTAGAGACTTGCCAAATAGCCCTAGATTGTTAACAGACCACCACTATTCAACTTTGAATGCTTTAACAAAATAAAGGCTCAGTTCACATTAATATTCGATGTCCTCGTTTTATTTATTATCTTTCCTTTGTAATTTGAACTTTTTTTTTAGCTAAGGTTTATTAAATGTAAACCTAAGTAGCAATATAAGGTACCTCACATACCAACTAGACATCCTATAAACTCAGCTTTCTAATGAGTAACACCACATTTTGCTGAGCTTAGCATATCTATAGGAAATCAAAATAATATTTTATGAATTAAATATTCAAATACATCAGATTCAATGTTCAGTAAAAATACTTTATGTTGTATCTTATGATAAGTTGAAGAATTCAGGGTGGAATTACAAGACATACAAACTTTCTGGTGCATTTTAAAAAGGAACTTTAAAGAATTTCAAAACTTGTCTGTTATTTAGCCTTGGATTATATTTGTCCTCCTAACATAACTAAACAGCTGAAAATTTATTAAAATGTATATTGATTATATATCATAATGGTAAAGATGATTTATATATATTTATAGATGACATGCTATTTATTTATATGAATAAGGTCAACATGTTATTCAAAACATGAGGTCACAAGATGTATGAATTTGATACATAAATATTCATCCGTGGGGATACATTCCCATGAAATATCACATCACTTGCTCATTCTACAGGTACTTTTATGAATACACTTTAATTTCCAAGATGATGAAAAGTTGTAGAAAAAGGTAATGGGTACTAAACAGTTGTTCACTGTAGTATAGGGTCATGGATTTCTGTCTGCCAATTACCAAAAATTATGCAGGAAATCTTGGAAATAGGGCAATCACTCTATAAAAACAGGTTCCAGTAAGTCACACTGTACAGGCACCAAAATGGTACCTGCTGACAAACAACTTTTTAAAAAAGCAGTTAAATTTGAACCAGCAAAATATAAACAAACTGTGGTACATTCTTGAATAACTGCTTGATTCTTGCTACATTACATGGAAGAATATAACACTGAAAATGGCATTGTTCTGCAGTAGACATAATGCATTCGACCCAAAATAAAATGTGTCGCTGTTTTTTTTTTTTTTTTTGGCAAATCGCTTTCAAGTTATGTTCTTTGAACTTCCTAAAATGGAGTTATTGTGTAAATAACTGTCTGTCCACGTGCTAGCAGCAGCCTTCCTGGCTCTCACCAGCTTACGTACAAAGCCCTTCCAATGGTTTGCCACACTGGGTGATAAAAAATCCCGTTTTCTAGATTCCTGTCTCCCCAGCAACATGCCCTATGGAAAGCTGAGGACCCCTAGATCATGTGGGTCTTGCTCCAGCAGAGTCAACTATGCTGTATGGCACCAGGATGGAGCTGGGGCTCTGAAATGATCTTCAAGAGCATTGCTTTGGTGTCAGTGAGTTTAGACACAGACATGTAAGAATAGCAATTCTGTTAGGTGTTTATTTTATTGTATTAAACTGAAATTAAATCAAACTGCAAAATTCTCAGATTCTCCTATGAAACAAAATTATAATCTTTGCTCAGCTCCAAATACTTTCTTTTATGATGGTCAAGTTAAACACGTAGACTTTCCAAAGGCCATCAACAGAGTGAGTTATTCTGGAATACTAGAAAAGTAAAACAAAATTAATATCCTAATAGCCTTCCTTCAGCTACTTTGCTTAACCACTTTAAAATTTCTTCAAGACAATACATTTCTGCTAATCTCAATCTCTTCTATTAAAATTTACATCTTGATTGATAACCATTTTTAAACATGCTTTAGTCTTCTGATAGAGCACTTAATCATCTGGGGTCATAGAACATTCTGATGAATAGCAGAAACAGGCTATCATTAATGTACTGACTATCCTTTCAGTCAAGGCCTACAATTCCTAGCTGACCTGCATTCCAGCAAATAAACAAGCTATTGCTGCTCTTATCACAACTATATATGTTTACATACATACAAACACACACAGAAATAAAGCCATTTTCTAAATAAATAATTTAAAAACTCATAGACCACATCTGTGTATATATTAATTCCTGAATAGTTCCAGAAATGTTTTCCTGCCAAGAATTCAAGTTTTTTTTCCCCTCTCTCTCTCTAACACCATACAGTCAAAAAACATGATGTTTTGCCAACTGCACAACTGAACTAAAAAGTGATCATGAGCCTCATTTTTTTCCTCTAGTATCTTTAGCTTTTCATCCTCCAGGTTGCTAAACAATGTGACCCCAATCACGTCTCAGTTTAATTCTGTGTATGTGACTAGGTCCATTAAAATTAAAGCTCCAGATTTGTTAAAAAGAGGTACTTGTTGAAACTTTGGCTGGGTCAGAATCATGGTGCTCAGTACACTGAAGGCACAGCCCATGTCAGGTATTTCGCATTTGTCCTGCTTGAATTCTTTTCTTTCATGACTTCACACATGTTACTGAGTTAAAAAGCAGGCTTGTTTTGTATTTGATGTTTCCTAAGAAAATAATTTTAAAAACATATTGTTAATCATTCTCTAAAGCATTGTAAAAGCACTCAGCACTGGCTTATAAATCCCACCAGCTCTCTGGAGCTCTCACCAGCTTTTAGGGCAGAGCAGTTCAGTTACCAAAACTCAGGAATGTTAAAACTGCATTAAAAAGCCATCAGCATGTGGAAATGTAACTGCTAAAAGTCAGTGTAGCTCCCCTTCTGACAAATGAGTATACCAACACAATCTTTGGAAAACAAAGGTTGTTTCTACTAGATAACAGATGCTTAAATATTTGAAGTAGCACTGCATACAATTCCAACAGACTCCACTTTTCATTCAGACTAATCACATGTCCTTTAAGATCTCTGGTTACAGCCATAGCAAGCCTCAAGATCAAAGGGCTGGGTATCTGCAAATTTTGTCAAAAACTCACTGGCCCTCCAGCTGCTCCCTTCAGTAATCCGGACTTGCGTATGGCACACTGCGGTAACGGACATCAAAAATTTCCCCTCAGACATAAAAAGACCAAGTACCAGTTTTAAACATCCATAATTGGAAAATAATGAACCTACTACTGAAGCTGTAGTTTGGATCTTCGTAACAGTAAAGGCTTGAGGAACATGTTTTGAGGAAAAAAATAAATAAGAGCATGGAAATGAAAGAGAAATGCAATGTAACATAACATCAGTTTATCAAAGATACATGATGCTAGGCTAATGTCATAGTTTATTAAATACTAATTTCCTAGACAAAAGCAACGTGAGAGACAAAATCAATTCATAAATGGGCAGGAATACTACACAAATGGGACTGAATGCCCTTGAAGTCCATTCACTCTTGTATTCAATGACAAATTTGGAGGTGACATTGTGGGGACATATTCTTTTTAAAACCTACAGAGCACTGGGAGTACCTCAGCTGGAAAATACAATAACAAAGGAGAACTAGAAGAGCAGATGTATGATGAAATAGCCATAGGACACAGGTATAAAATGTGCTTCTAGGACCTATCATGTAGGCTATTCCCAGCAGAGGAAAAGAAAGCACTATTGATATTTCACAAGGCCTTGCTTTTATCTCAGCAACAATATTATGTCAGTTTGGTCACTTACGTTCTAATAAAACTGATTTAAAGTGGGACAATTATAGAAGAAGGCCAACAGGATGACAAGAGGCTGGTACAGATGTAAGCACATGTGTATCAAAGTCTACCTTTAAAGAAAAAATTAGAGAAGGCTGGCTTTTCTAGTTTAACTGAATGAAGGCTGACAACAAGACTGCTGTCTCTATACACTAGCAACATAAACACTGGGGATGGAATGAGAGCTAAAGGTCAATACTGGCACAAACTGGCACAAGGACAAACGCAACGTCATAAATGCACTCAAACCAGAAATTTAAGTTTTATAACAATTACAGAAACCAGGCATCAGGGCACTTCCTAACTGAAGGAGCAAAGACAAAAAAAAGTTAAACCTTTTAAACTACATTTTGTCAGGTTTCTGAAGAGGATTACGAATGTTTCCCTATGAGAAAGCAGCATGAGAGCTGACAATTGAAGACATCCCTTCCAGTCCTGTGCTCTTCTTGATGTCTTTGCCATGGTGATATTTAGAAAACAAATCTACAAAAAATCAACTCACTGGTATTTAGGCACTACAAATATCTGAAATCTCTAGGCTTTAAAAAGCATTCCATTAGCTGGGGAACAAGTTTCTGTAGTGTGAATTGATACGCTTATGGAAGTGTTCTGGTTTCGTGCATCTCTAAAATGCAGTTCTCAAGAAATCATGGAGCAAATTTGTTTAAAAAATGATTGATTAGCCAATCTAAATATGCAACACCTAATGAGGATTATGTAGCAAAGTCAAGTCCCAGACTTTAGGGCTTTTGCCATTAGAGGAAAAAAAAGCTTTATTAGCTTTCAAAAAGCATAGTCTTCCTATTCACCTCCTTAAATTCAAGCACAGAAGGGATTTTGTTCAAATTTAAAAAAAACTCCAACCCAACCCACAACTGGAAAAGGACCAGACACAGCCCAAAAGCTTAATGCTTCAGAAAGTAAGGAATATATGGAAAGAATGCATTAATGGAAACTAGTTTAGAACTCTAAGTACAGAGGATGATATCTAGTGACTGCTATAATACTGAATCTGCACTGTCATTAAATTTAATCTTTGATATTTTTATTGCA
The DNA here is from genome assembly GCA_025920805.1 of Petroica traversi. NCBI lineage: Eukaryota > Metazoa > Chordata > Aves > Passeriformes > Petroicidae > Petroica > Petroica traversi. Next base: position 5,582,211 of record JAHLSL010000047.1, read on the forward strand.
ACCTGATCCACTATGACATCTCTAAAGAAAATTACATTGTAAACTACTATTTCAAGAAGTCAAATTTAGCTAGTCATCTGGGCCATAAAATAGCAGATTACTCCATCAGACTAGCTAAAGCAACTAGGAATAAAACTAGATTTACCAACCACATTATTTTATTAGGAAATATTTCAAAGCAGTCATAATCTCTAAAGACCTTAGCCGCATACCATCCAAAAATACTCAACAGAGAGCAGCAAAAAACATGAACTGCAGTATAAGGTACAATTTGTAAACACGAGAAAAAATTAATGCAAGATATGTTGCAATATATCATCCTATCAAAACAAAATGAATTAACTGAACACAGGAAAGAATAAAAACTTCTACATAAGTAATGCATTAACAATTTACACCTTTGTTACAAGATACGACGTGTATTAACAGGAATTACTTCACTGAATCCCTGCACATCAAGATTTAGTCTGTAATCTTTTTGCTTTTCTTGAAATTGCTTGCTAATATATAAATCACAGCTAGAGAGCAAAATGCCCAGAACAGGCAGAAGGAAAAAACAGTATCTTTAACAGCCATATTCCTAAAGAACTCTGATACGGAAGCACTACTTTCATTTTATTTTGGATCATAGCCATAGAACAGCTAAAGCACTACTTCTTCTGTAATCATTCTAAATGGGGGGAACTGCTCATAATAGTAACAGGAAAAAAAAGCAATGAATTTACTTGGCAATTTTAATACTTCTCAGCAATTTCTTGTACCGTTGGGTTTTCTAACAGGTATTCATGCATACATAATACATAGGTCTTTGTAGGTCTGGAATGAAGGAGAAGTAAGGGATTTGAAAGCTAGAAAGTCATGTTTTAAATTTTAAATACTGTCAAAGTAGGTTAGAAGTGTGATGTGTATTTTATCATCTAACCGAGCATTTATGTCATTCTGTTTTAACCATTTTTTTTCCTAGGCAATATGATCACCTCAGGCAGTTTGAAGTTTAAAGGCTTTAGCCAATGCAAAAAAAAAAAAAAAAAAAAAATTAGCCTGGCATTTGTTACTTTTTTTTTAAGACTTGAACACTGTTTCTGTTTTACAGAGGTGGCTTTATTATGCTAGCTGCATCAAATGCAGAATATTAATCAGACTGTGAAGCTCCCCTAATTATGTGCTACATTTAAATAACTTAGATTTTGTTAAGTGGCACAACCACAGATATTGTATGCATAATCTGAGTTTTGAGTAATTTCCCTTTTCTTGTCTGATTTTATTCTACACAGGAAATGACAGGGTCATTTGGAAATAACTGCAGTGAAAGATCAAAAAGGAAACTTGATTGAGAACACTGTATAATTGCCTGTGCTAGAGAAAAAAAAAATCCAATGACTTTACAACCCATTGCTATAAGATTTCTCTGGAAAAGACATGCTGTGGTTTCCCTAAAAGGATATCCATTATGACACTGAGTACAGATTTTACGTGTTGTAGCTGCATCTCTTTTAAAGAAGCAGATCTTCTCCTGAGGCTGTTGGGCTTTTATTCAGCAGGTAATTCTTTTGGCACACATAAACCCTGAGCTAAAGCCATTTCAGTAGAAGCAAATCAATTCTGTTGAAGCAAGTAATTTCATTGACTCATCTCAAATTGTTTATTTGCAAAAGAAGATAATGCTGTAATTAAGCTCTTGGAACATTGTGGTTCTTGTTATTTGGGCAAATCTGACCATTACAGTTTACAGTGTCCTGTTCCAAAAGAACGGGCTTTTATTGCTGGAGCTAAAGGAAAACTTTTTAGACATTACTTGCACTCAGTTTAGAGCCAGGATCACATCCAGCTCTGGGCTGAGGTGAGTCTGCAGTGGTCTTTTTTTTTGATAAGACATTTGGTCTACATAACAGGACAGCAGCCAAACTTTCAGCACAGATTTGCTATCTGCTTTCAGCGTATGGATTTCCCAGTCAATCTCCTGTTCCCTAAGCAGATGCACTGCAGAGCAAGTGACCCAAGTGTGCCCTTGCCACAGCCACACACACCAAACCATGGCAGCCCAAAACACTCTGTTCATCTAAGGGACTGCAAAATAGAAGTAATTATCTCCTTCATGCATAAAAATTTCGAAATAAAATGAAGTTGCAGCAAAAGAACTTGAAGTCTATGAGTTTACATCTTGTCACATTTTAACACATAAAATAAGTGCAAATAATGCCATAAATTTATATGTGCAGCCTCAATGCCTTAATCTTTTACTTATTGAAGAACAATAAATCACCCTATCAAAATAAACTCTAACAGAATGTAAGTATTGATTTTCTTGGGTATTGAAGTTTAGTCGGACAAATTAAAAGCTCTCTGCCATGGAGCTCAGAATACAAAACAGATGGATTAAAATGAAGTGGCACCATAGGTAAGAAAATGCCATAAAGGAGTTACAGTTAAAGACTGTCATGCAGGGTTTTGTGCCAGTTGTAGCTGCAGATGGCACTTGTTGCTTGGATGAATCATCACTGAAGTCATTCCCTGAAATCCATTTCTGCCATTGTCCAGTACTCTCAGCAGAGGTGGTGCTTCCCAGCAGAGGCTGCCCAGGGCAACCTCAGTCCTGCAGCTGGGACAGCACACACTGATTCACCCACCCAGAAATGGGTCTTCAGGAAACACAAAGACAATTCTTTTAAGCTAGTCTAAAACCTTCTAAGATTCATGATTCAAGTTTACACAAGAATTACTTAATCAAAGCCTCATTAAAATTGATTCTACCAATTAAGAAGTGCTAACCACCCACTGATCTAATTACTTAATATAAACCTCCCACCCTAACACAGTAATGCTCCAGGTCTGCTCTACCTCTGCTGACAGTTTGGTCACCAATTTCATCATAGCTGGAATTTTAACCCACCTTATAAATGACAAGAAATATTTGCATCCATGTCAAGAGAAGTCCTTTTTTACAATATGGCTACTTAAAAGCAACATGGAAAGCAATTCTCCCACGTCCCCAGAGTCAAAATACCAGCTGAAAATGTAAACAAATTTTTTCAGTGCACTAATTTTAACTTCACTGTGTACTGATATAAGTACCATCAAAAAATATAAGTACCATAAAAAAATTACACTACTGTGCCTCTGTGGGCAACCAGTTGACTCCTAATACAAATTAAAAATGCAAGTATTTTATAATGTATTATAACGTATATCCTCAATAAGTACAGTCAGGCTAAAAGAAGGTTTATTTGATTAATTGAACCTGTCCATTTGATTAAAGGCCACATTCTGCATCAACACTGTATTTTTTCACATGTAAGTTAGAACACATGACAAAGTTCACTCATGAAGCCAACTCATTATTGCTAACAGAATTCTTTCAAAATGCTCCGTTTCTAGTTCACTTGTTCCATTACAGTCGGTATAATTAACCCTTGGTGGCTACAGTAGAAACAAAACTCTGTACATGCACATGCATACATCTCTGTTAGGGCTGTGGTCAGATTAGGCATGGCCCACAACTTTTTCTGATTTTGATTGCCAATTTTAAACAAAACTCATGTTACTAACTCAAATTACATGCATCAACTTTCAAATACCTACACAAAAGCATTCCTGATTTAACACAAAGAACAGCTTAACCAAGAAATGCATTTACACTTTTTTGAAATCCCAAATTAATTTTGACTATGAGGATCAAAACATCTTAACTTGCTTTCTTTAATCAGCCATTTTACGTTAGTAAAGCAGGGATGTTGACGTGAAGTTGCTTTGAGCAACATAAAACATATGCCATGGTGCACTCGTTAAGTAACTCTGCATAATGAGTTCCATCTATATAAATGACTCACCTCATTACTTATCACAGGTTCTTCTCTACGACAGTGGAACAGGTATTCATATGCTTTATAGTGTTTAAAGAAGCTGAAAAACAAGATATCAGAGCTGTAAGTTTTTGGAAAGGTAACAATATTACAAGTTTTGTTAAACGAAGAGTCACCCTCCAGCATGGTAATATTCCAAATATTAAAAAGAAACAGTTGTTTAACTTCACATACAACAAGTAGTATATTTAGTGTGCAGGATTTATTATCAGATGGCTGTAGAAAATACAGAGGGATACTTAAAAATACATCCCCTTCACCCTCATGAAACTGAACTCTGAGAAGACAAAGTTCTTCTCTGAAAAAAGTAATTCCTGAAACGCTTATCACCAGGATACTTATGCCTTTAATATCAGCAACAGCAGAGAAGAAGGAAACAAAGCCAAATCAGCTTTCAGATTCTGGGATGGGCTGCCAGTACAGGGAGAAAGTTTGATGTTGGCGCTTCGAAACAATAAAGAATAGAAGTATTTATTCTCTCAAGGTCACTTTGCAAAGTCAGTGCAGTATTTCCTCAAAGAAAAACTAAAAAAAATAGATTAACACACAGCAGTTTTGTGTATTACAGCAAAAGTAACTTTAAACAGACTTTGTCAATGGACTAAAATATTTCTCTTTCTTAGAACACATATAGTTTTCTATTTCACATGTTTAAAATAATTTTCTTTGTTCCTTTTTCTAATGATCAATGATATGGCATTTGTTTAATCAAAAGTTTTGTTTGTCACAGTCCATCTGTTACAATTAGTTCTTCTCTTACAATCACGATACAGAACTCCTCACTTCTGTCACGACATTCTGACATATGATTTAAAATACTGCTCCTTGTTTTCATAGCGAGTCCAGGTTGAAGAATTATTCCAAGAATTTATCAGAGTCCTGCCTATTGTATCTGTGATAGGTACAGGAATATTTGCAGGGAGCATCTGTAACAGGTTCCTGTGCTTTCTGGCTAGGGACAGGACACAGGTTCATTTCTTGGGACACCTATCAGCTGGGTCAGCAATACGTTTGCTTGGTACTGGCAATCATGATCTTACTCAACTTTTATGTCCATCTGACACAAATCCTCCCCACCCTCGTAAGAAGTCTGGCTGCCATCAGCTAGAGTCTGCCTTTCCCCAAATCCTAAGCACGCAGGCAATTAAGCTCTTACAGTATTTGCAATTTCATTTAAGTACATTTTTATTGCAGCACTTCACCATAGAATTCCTGACATGTTTCAGAGGAGACACAGAAATTATGTTTAAAGAAAGTTCAAGATTTAACCTGGAAATTGCTCATACCAATTTATGGAAATACATGTACCTTTTCATACACACTTGTAATTTGGTAAAATTCTAACAAGGATCTTTTTTAAAAAGACAAAAATTATTTTATGAACATCACAGACACACGGGAAACAAGACATATATTTTTCCAATTAGATTGGCAGAAATCAGTATTTCAAATTTGTTCTCTTATCCTAGTGCTCTGGAAATAAGCCAGATTTACAGCACCTAAAAGCCAGGTCTTTTCCCCTTCCCCTCCAAATGTGTTATGATATTTTTTATGGACAAATAATACAATATTATTACAGGTACATAAAACGTATACCCAAAAATAGAAGTAATTATTTTTGGAATTTCTGAATTTTACGTCTTGATTTTTAAACAGATCTCTCTTTAACCTGGCACCCCTAATCCTGTATGAAGGAAAAAATTTCTCCATTTAATGCTCTTTAAAACAAATCACATAAATTAAACGTCAGCATTTATTTAGAAAAAAACAGTGTCATTTTCTTTCTTCTATCAGGCATTATACAAAATGCCCTTTTTTGTTTCTACTTGTTGTGAACAATTAAAAAATTCCATACCAATGTTTCTAGCAATTACACAGAAAAAAATTTTACTTGTGTAAGTAAGATTGTTAAGAATAGGCCCTCTCATGATGTCATATGAGAATCTGAAGGTGATTAACAATGACACATTTCCCCAGCTCCACTGTTTCCTGAAAAGAAAATGTCAGGAGCTATGTTGATATGTGTTTGCCCAAGGAGACAAGATAAAAAGATGATAACTGTCACCTTCCACCAAACCTGAAGATGTCATTATAGTTGCTGCACAGTTTGTGCCAATGTGGTTAAGCATTTGTCTCTGTTTCCATTATAAATCCCATAGGTTTAGAGCTCATCTGTAAAAATGTGATCTGAACTACAACATGTCATACTGTCTTGAGTAGAAAAAAAGCTACAGGCCTACCACTTAAAACTAAACAAGAAAAAAATGTATTGAACAAATTCATTAATTTGAATTGTAATAAAACTCAACCTATTTTTGAGTTCATAAAGTTTAAAGTACACCTATTTAGGTGTGACAATTCCATTCTTACTTAGAAAAAATATTCCAGTGACTGAAATAATGAAGTGCATAAATTGGACACATATGATACACTTTAGTGTATGTGTGTACATCACAGCATAGATTTGTAATAAATGGAGCAGTTTGGACATACAAAAACATATTTAGTGGCCAAAACTACCTTTCTGCTGCAAAAGATTTGCAGCTTGATTATATTCCTGCCTAGCTAATACTTTGGTGGTAGTAGGATGGACCACCTAATCTCTTGGATGAAATTCTTGTGACTGTGAAGGAATTACTTCATGGACAAGATATCTCTCAATGGATGATTTACAGAAGAGCTATAGACATGCTATTTGGAATGAACTTTATTTCCATATAAATATACAAAAGACACAGACACAGGAAGGGAGAAGTAAAAGGAGCTGAGACATCTTAAATGCCAAGTTTCCTTTTAGTTTAGGGCTAGTACTTGGCAGGACATTAGTTTGCCTTGACTACAGAAATGTGAGATTTAAAGAGATGTTCCCATTTCTTATGGGAAGAACCTTAAGTGTTTTATATTTTCCATGAAAAAGAAACAAAATTTAAAAATCAGAAAGCAGAAGAAAGAGACAAATTTTATAGCCCAATCGTAAAAGAAATTGCCTGTGATGGGTTTAAATCTCCACCTGAATCAAACAACTCTAAACCGAAATGCTATTAATAGCTACCCTAGTATTTTGCTTTTCTTTAGGAGAAAATACTTTTCTGCATTCAGGAAAGCCCTCTAAAAAATCTCCTCTTTGCTATGTTAAATTTTCATAAAGAACAGTTAGAAAATTCCCAATAAATCTACATATGGATCAATAATGATCTTACTCAGCTTTTATGTCCATTTGACACAAATCCCCCCACTTCCCATTACCCTCATTTGGGTCAGAAAAGGACTGAAAGGCAACAGCTGCACTCCAACGATGAGCATATACCACAGGAGTAACTTATTAATTTTCCATCTCTTTGCCTCTGACATTCATGGATGGTTAAACAGCTTGAGAACCATTCTGTCCATCATGTACTGCAAACAGGGGTATGTCAGTAGAGCCACTGCCTTAACTATGGCATTCCAGTGGAAGAAGGTGTGTAAATATTACTATACAGTAAAGACTTTATATAGGGCATTACTGTTGCTATCAGACTCAGTATTTTTCTCAAATAAATAATGAATTTACTGCTATTAGCATCTCTGTGTCTCTGTATAAAAGCTCAGACCCGTCACAAAACCTTTTCACATACATTCTGGACTTTTACTGATTTTGAAATGCAACATTTTTATGGCTCCTATATGATCAGAACCTTAATTCTGTAAGTACAAAACTTTAAATCACTTCAGTCCACTGTAATTGTCAAGGGCAGACAAATACTTAAAGTAACAGAGTCTAGATACAATCTAAGTAAGATAAAGAAGATCTATTATTTTATTCAGATACAATCTAATAGTAGTTTTTAAAAGCAAAACAAGAACATTGTCTGTACACCACTCTGTTTTCTTTTATCGCTTGAAACAAAACCCAAAAGGAATATTTTCAGCATAATCTTCCATTTTGACAAACTTCCAGTCCAAATTTATTTTCTAGGTTTTGACATCGGAGGCCACATTCTCTCTTCTTTTTTGCAATTTAAAGTTTGGGGTTTGCAGTATGTTGGCACAGTAGGAAGATATCCAGTGAAACAATAGCAAAAAACTAGTAATAGTAGTAGTAGTGTAATAATAAAAAAAATTGCTACCTTGTTGTACTTGTTGTTACTGTTACTTTATCAGTCATTTCCCCACTATATTAGATTACTGAAATAAGAACAGATTCTGTAGAAATAACTACCTGGTAACCAAGTAATCAATGATTGCTTTGGCTTGCTCAATGCTGAATAAATTCAGGTCATCCCTTTCTTCTGAGTCAGTTTCTCCCACTCCAGCCATTGCTCTTGCAAGGTCTTTTAAATTATCTCCCAAGGTCATATGTTTGCCTGCAAAGTAATCCCAAAGAACAAAAACTATGTATAAACATGACAGGGCGGGATGGGGTTCTTTGGCCAATTTTAAATATAAGACTTATGAAGTTTAAATTATGACCAACCACAAAGCTTAAAAACCAAGTCAAACACTTCTCTCTGTTACCATTATTCTCATCAATAAAGTGTCCATTAAAATTCTACTACAAAACCACCACTCGGCCTTCACAATGGAAGGATCACAAAAATGGGTGTTCAAGATACTACAGCTTCACCTCTTACCTATGCTGAGAGAACCAAAGGCAGAATAATATGCAAATTTGAGAAGCAGAGTATGTTTTTCTTTAAAATAGCCTACTGCTCATGAATTTTAAAAGATTTTTCTTCTGACCGTGCCTCTTGCAACATAAGCTATTAATACAGGAAGAGATATTAAAAAGGGTGAACAACATTTTAAAGTGCTTACAGTCATAATAGAGTAAACATGAATATGCATAAGACACTGCATATATCTTCAAACTTGGAGACATTTTTAGATCCTTCCAAACCAGAAAATTATATTTTTACCCTTGAAATCAAAACCAAATACCAAAACAGGTTGGAATTGGAATTTAAATTCTGTTTGTTAAACCCTGACAAAGAGGACAATCTGAAATGTATCAGTGCTTGCTGATCCTATAAAAAGAAAGGATTCATCTTTTTGATTTGCACATAGTGTCTGCCATCACTAGAACCATGAGGAGTTTAAGAAAAAAAAGCTTCAAATAAAATGTGTTTTTTCCTTTTATGTCTAAAAAAATCTACTGAAAAAATGGGGAAATATCCACCAGTGGTGAAATGTATTTATTTTCCTTATTATGTCTCTACTGATGCACTCCTTGAGGTTTTTTTTTTGTACAGAAAACAAATTAAAAGACTTAGAAGACATCTGTTTTAGTTTTGCCCTTTAGTGGTACAGTAATCAAAGGCTTGAAAATTTTACCTCACTTTTCAGTACGAGAGGCAGCACAATATAAGTAACAATATGGGAAGGGACAAGAAAGAAACACAGAGAATGCAGAGGAAATGGAAGCCATAGAAAATGAGGAAAAGCAACAGAACCAGAAATATCAGCCTTTACAGGGAAGTGAAGGCACATAATAGGATCAGCCAGGCCTTGAGTCTGTTGCCAACTCATCCAAATTTTCTCTTTCCTCTGCACACCTGATTTTCAGTCCCAACCACCTGTCTCAGGAAGACATGTGCAAAACTTCTGAAAGGTAAGGAGCACTTTACCCTCAATGGATAGAAGAAGAATCAAAAAAGTAACTCATTCTGACTCCCCATCAAGAAAGGCCTCCAGTTTTCCTTGTTCCTTTACCAGCCTTAAATACATTTTCACTACCCTCCTTCCCTAAATCCATTCTTCCTGTTCAACACTACTCTTGCTATTATGGCCAAGTCAGCTTAATTCTCCGGGCTGACTGGCTCCAGTGTAGTGAAAGGAAAAGAAAGGGTCATTAATATAGAAGACATTAGAATTTTGCTTTTCATTGAAATGTTTGGTAATTACAAGAAAATTCATCTTAGCCCTGGGCTACAGCATACTTTGTAAAATGGATTATTCAGGGGAAAAAGCTGTGAAGGAAATATAAGACATTTCCTGCAAGCATTTAAAACCTACATTTTCTTTTTCTAAAAATCATGTATATTTTAGCCAAACCTAAATGGATTTTCATAGGACAGCAAAAAGCAAATTCACAACATTTGCTTGTTAAACCTTGTATCTTTACCTCAAAGCACCAGGGTATTAGACCTGTTTAAAAAAAAAAAAAAAAAAGATACAAAATAGGTTATTTTTCCCACAGCCTCTGTCTGCAATTTTATATATAAAAATTCATCAAAAGCAGACAGGGCCACGGAAAATTTCATCTCAAGAGTTAAAAGTTTGGCAAAGCTTAATGCAACTAAGATGACATTCCTGAAAAACATCAGTCAGCTTTAATAACTGGTTGTGCTACCAGTCTATCATGTACATATGTATTACACAGCCTCATAAAACGAATTTCTGACGGGTTTCCATTCTGCTCCATTGTTATAGTAATATAGTTAGCATATGTTAAGATACTTTCTCATTGGAGACAGGAAGGACAACTGGAATTCCAATGATCATAAAGCATGTATGTATTCTGTCAAAATTCCAAGTCAGAAAGGCCCTTGAACTAAATTACAGTGAAAGAGTACAATAGCTGTTATGAGCTTGATTTTAAATATTTGCCTTCTCTTTTGAATGAAGCTGCTGAGCCCTTTTACTCTTCCTCTGGGATGGACTTTTCTCAGCATAATCACCTTCAAAGTGAATGTTAAGCAAGCATTAGGATCTCTAACAAAGAAGGTTTTAGAGGACACTGCTACCATTTTTTCCTGGATATTTCATTCCCACTAGACCAAGCTTCAAGCTTCATGGCAAATTCCCTCGTAGCCACAGAAGCTACAGTCCTTTCATTGTCATTTTTCATCTCCAGCAGCAATGCCAGTTTACTTCCCTCACCAGTCCGTACTTAACATCTATCCTGTGCCAGAAGTGCAGCATTTGCCATATAGAAAGCTGAGAGTTGACCTCCAAGGATAAAATAAATGTAATTCACCTGCTGTAATGCTACAGGATGTATTGAATATCTCAAATGGCAGAGAAATGTGCCCAAGGCTACAGTGAGTCAGTCACTGAGAAAGCTGGAATTGGAATTTAGGAGCCCCTTGCTCTCTAATTATTATTTTATTTTACCATAGCAAAGAAAAGGTCTCTTCAAGACCTGGGCCATTTGTGCCACATACTGTACAAACAAAGAATGAGGAATATTTTGCTTCAAAGACTTGAGTTTTCTCTAACAAAAATTCAACATCTACCAGTAAGAATTATTTTCAGGTAAAAAGTCTAGCATACCAACCATTCGAGAGAAAAATAAATAATTTTACAACTACTTGTAATTAAATATCACTTTATTATAATGACTGGGAAGAATTTTTGCCTTCCACTTTAGATATTTATTTTATAATTTTTAATTATACTTACTGCTGAGGTTCTCCAAAACAAGATTTAATAGATCCATGAATCCTGAGAGCTGGATAAGACTGAAGTTCATTTCTTTCGCCCACCAAAATCCTGCAGTATAATAATCTAGTAAAATAGTTTCTTTCAAAGATGTCTTTAGCTGTGTAAGATTCAGAAATTCTTCCATCTTCCTAAAAAAAATTGCAGAGTAAAATAATGAAATTAAAAAATAAATTGCAGATTCCAAAGTCTTATTTGGTCTGCTTGCAATTTTACCTATAACATTTGTTATTATTAGTTGCTATATTATTCACATGTGCATAATTTCTTGAATTTAGCTACATCAATTCCTAGATAACATTTATGATCAAAGGACTTATCAAAAGTAAACAATCACCTGCAAGTTTCAGTAGACATTACTGAAGTATTAACATATGATCAACAAAAGAACAAAAAATTGAGCATTAAAAAAACCAAAGAGAAATACATTGAAAATCCCAGAGAATAAAAAAAGAGTGCTTCATCAGGAACTGGTTTGTGGAATGAAATGACACAATGAGTCTCTACTTTCCACTATCATGTTTTCACTCTGATTGAGACAGTTTTACAGTAGTAATAAGATCTTGTTTCCATTTCAAGATTTTTTTTCACGTGGCCTCTGATGAAAAATTACGTTTGAAAATTAAGGTAAATAATACAATAAATAATTACTGAAAGTAGCTAAAATATTTAGAAGTTTAAATTGCACTTCCATCATGGTCAAAACATTTTAAAACAGCCTTATCCCATTTTACTGGCACACAATGAAAACTTTTCCACTCACTTTAACTTGCAAAATTTATGAAAAAACACACTCCCTTGTAGGAGGCCATACTGTTGCTGACACATTTATGTCTACTATATCCAAACATAGAATTAGTTACGTCTTTTATAACAACTGGGTTCTTTTTTTCCACATGAAGAGAGGGGATTGGGGCTAGGACTTGGTTTCAATTCTTCTAGTATAACTTCAGCTATGTCTCAGGTAGTTAAGTTTTATATTAAAGCAATCCTTGGCTTCTTAACTACAGCTGAGGATACAGGTGCCAGTGGTCAGTTTCTAGTCCCCTGTAAAAAGCAAGGTCTTCCCAAGCCATGCTGCTTTTTCATTCCTTCCTAATCCCAGACCTACTGATAGCAGCCGTTAGATTTTTAGGATTTTCACCAACATAGTACAGATATGTTGTCAAATGGGATGAGTTTCTTTTTTTAATTAAAGCCTCAATAGCTAGCAGAGTAAAGCATATAATCCAATCAGTTTTGTTTAAAACATGTATTCCTTTGTTCTGCATGACAAATTTGTACGGCTGCACACATGCAAGTTGGTTAAAAACATTTAACTGTGTCCTGAAATAGAAGTGGAACATGTCCAGCTGAACTTTCCAAGGTTTGAAACAGTCCATATCCTCTCTCTCTGAAGCTTCTGCCAACTCTATGTTTTCATAATCAGAGCTTCTCAGGGATTCAGATTTTCTCTGATTCTGCTAACAATGACAGTGCTCATCTTTTCAATATTCTGTAAGGCATGTCACTGACAACAGCATCTGTACATGATTGCAAAATGAAGGGGCAATTAGATTTCCTAGTTACCATCCCTGCTTTTTCTTTCGTCATAGGCCTCAAGTCTTAAGACAGATATCACTACAAAACTCCCTGATAGATGGGAATGCAGGACATCAAAGCTCTCATACTGAATCAGATCTATTCTGATTTTCTAACTTTAGCTGTGGCCTTCAAACTGCTCTTGTAAATAGACACAATGCACTGTGGTAAACAAAATGTTAATGCTGCTCCTAATTTGCTTAGTGTGCATAAAATACCCTGTAACTATGCTTCTTCCAGTCAGATGCAGTATATACTTTACATTCCCCTTGTACTGTGTGTGTATATATAAATACATATGTCATCAGCTAAGACTAAAAGAGCCTATGATCTTTCAGAGCTTTCCTTTTTAATCTTAATGAGAAAGTTGCACACAGAATTGTATCATTAAGCACATTTTAGTCTCCATGAGTACACTTCAGTCTCCTCTGTATTTAAAGAGGTCTATTGTGCAAGAGAAAACAGGAAGGGAAAGAATTTTTGTATTCTTATTTGACAGTAGCAAATTTTCTTTCTAGTTTTCCTTAAAAAAATCCCAGAAAGACCTTTTCTCTTTAGAATAATGACAAATAGGAAGAACAGAGTATGTATCAGGAGTATTTTAATACCTATTAAATTATTACCTATTCAGAGGAACAAAGCTGGATTTTATATACCCCCCACCTCTTCCTTCCCAAACTAAACCAGCAGCCCAGCCCTTTGGCTTTCAATTCCCTAAGAACTTGCTAGCAGACACAAGTGCTCCCAAGTAATTTGTGCATTTCTGAAAAGTCCCATCTTTCAAATATAAGTCTGGAGTCTCAGGCTGAACTCCTGGCCTCCTAAATTTAGCTGCTATTGAACACTAATAGCAAGGGAAAATGTTGGTACAGTAGAGACAGCCTGACATCAAATCTTTGCCTTCCTCCTATTTCCCCAGTGTACCCTAATGGCGACATATTAATGCCTTCTTAAGCTTTCCATGCCTTACTGAACTTTTAAAACCTTTTAGATTTTTTGATAACTCACATTACAGTACAGAAACTTGAATGTTTTAGCAAAAAAAGTTACCCAGTGAGACTTACAAAAAAAGCTCAGTATCAGCCTGGTCTTATTTATATAAGTTTAAATAAACTTACAGTTGTCAGAAACCATGACAAGGTGAAATAAAAGTGGGAAAAAAGGAGTCTAAGCAAAATCAAGAGATATAGAAAACACAGTAAACAAGATTGGATCTGTGATCACAAGTATTTCTTCAATATTTTGTGAATAATACTAAATATCAATGACTTAAATGAAAAATTAAACACTAATGACATAACTATCATAAAATAAATGTAACAAATAGTCTAAAATTTTTATTTTGTTATTATATGGGTTCCAGCATTGTTATCATTGCTACTTACTTTTCAACTCCTTCCAGATTTTCTTCTGACATGGCAGTAATTTGGGAAAGAGAAAGAAATGTCCTGTCAATAATTTTCTTTCCACCTACATCATGCTGATCTCGGTCTTCATCCTGATCTTGGTCTTCACCCTGCATACATATATAAAGAAATGTAATTTAAAAAATATTTATTTTATTACTTACCAAAATAACATTTTTATATTGAGGAGGTATGCAAGGGATTAATTCAACTAATGCCAAAAATGTAAGACAGCTATAATTATAGGGCAGTAACACAATACCTTAACACACTCTCACTAGAAAAATGCTGGACAGATACATGAAACATAGTACTTTTAACATAAACTTATGTGGGAACAAAGTGACATATTACATGCTGCACAAGATTACATTAACTTGCAAGTAAAAACAACAGAGATTTAAAGGTGCAAAAGAATCCATGAATCTTAATTTGACCCACATGATACTGCATTGCACAATAATTAAATTTTAAAATTAACTTTCTCCTAAACATATTACAAGAATACACATATTACTATGCTATTTGCTCTCCACCCATACTTGATTGCATTTTCAAATTTACTGCCTGCACTCTCTCCTTCCCTAGCCAAAGAAAAGTCCAAGATGTTTGTGGCAAACAAATGATACACACACAAGGATCTGACATTATGGTTACCTAGGAAGGATGTATATGTTTTAGGAGATAACAAACTGAGCATGAACTAACAATGCAATGGTCTTAGAAAAAATAGGAATATTTGACAATATTTTATTTTGTATTGTCATTGACAAAAAAGAAATTGCAGTAAGAAATCTATGAAATGCAAAAAACAGTAGGAAAAAATCCCCTAAAACTGTTTCACAATAGAATATGTAAAGGACAAAGTGAGGTGTGACATGAGGCAGACCCTTTAGAGTGGTCCACAGGAGGGGGACAAGGGACAATGGTCATGGGACACTACTCCAGTTGAAAGGGATCCACAATGGGGCAGCATAAGGAAAAATATATGAAAATATTTAAGCATTTGAATAGATACCCATAAAGGCAGGGGAATCTCCATCCTTGCAGGCTTTCAAGACCAAACTGGACAAAGCCCTGCTGAGAGCACTGGGTGCTGGCCCCACTCTGATCAAGCAGCTGAACCATTCCCAAAATGCCTTCCAGCCTCCTGCTTGGGGGTCTGCCTGGCCTGACCACACACAAACACCTGGCCACAATTTGCTTGTAGCAGGTACACTTATACAACTGCATGACCTGGGGTTTGAGAAGGCATCGCTTGCAGAATCCTGCTTCCAGCTCACACAGGGAGAGCACAGCAGAATTTGTGACAGACTCTGATTTTTGAGCCTGGCCAGCACTGCTCTGAGCTGATACCAACTCACGCCAGCACCAGTCAAGGAGAGCCCCCAAATAAAGCTACACTACTCCCCCTGCTGCTGCTGAACTACAAGATGTACTGAAACCTGGGACTAACTGAAGAACCACAGTCAAGAGAGACAAAACAAGACTAAGAGCAACAAAGAATATTCATTCAGTGGACAGACTATTCTTCCCCTCTCTAATTAAGTACTAGAGAACTTTCACATGTACTTCAGTTCCCAGCTGTAAACAACTCAGTCTCAGATACAATGTCTCATCAGAACAGGAATGGAATAAAGGAAAGCTTCCTTCACATAGTTAAGAGCATTATGTTAGTTTGCTTTTATGAGCAGTAATTTACACAGCATCAAAAAAAAACCCCCACTCCTACAGTCAGTAATGCTGCTATAATTGAAGCTGCAGGGAAAAAACAATAACTCTACATGTTAATATTATACAATTATTGAAAGACATATTTCAATAAATAGAAAAAATATAAACACTTTCCTGGTGTTAGAAACCTGCTGAACATGAGATTCTTTAGAAGCTGTGTGAGCTGATTTAAAAGAATAACTGATATTGATGTTTTAGAAACTGAATTAATGCTCCTCCCTCACTTTCTCTTAGGATATTCAATACATAGAATACGTTAGCATTTATAGTGACCACCACTATATAAATTACGTAGTATTGGTCAGTCAGTCAACATCTTACTGGGCATAATTATTAGTAAGGCAAAATGCTAGTATTTTACAAGTTGCAGTTTAAACTGAAGAGATAGGCAGCTGTTGCAATCCGTACTGCATGTAAGGCTCCGTAATCTGCACATCAAATCACAACAATTTACAGGGCAAGGTGAATGCTTCCCAAGAACCATGTCACCACCTGGAGCCTGGAACAACATTCCCAGCAGCAACATTCCTACCTATGTATTACTGGTTTTGTTAATGCTTATGATAAGGATAGAGTTGGGCCACCACTGTCCACTATATCAAACAGAGGTTCCAGATAAGAAATTATTGCAAATAACAGATGAGGAACTATGGGAGAGAAAGCACATGATTTAAATTTTTTTTTTAAATTAGCAGTGTTTCTGCAATTAAGAAAGTATTGAAGGTTCATAAATCATTTAAACAATCCTGTGTTTATGGACAGTTTCTGTTTGGGCTGAACCTACAGGCACACCTGACTAAAAGCTTACAATTATTTTGATTGATTACTTTTGTCTCTTGATTGCTGTCTTTAACCATTACTGAAAATACTGGGAGATTATTTTTATATGCATTCTCTGATGCCAAAGAATTTACCGTTCACTTTCGTGTTACATGCTGTGACTGACTGAGGTAATCTAAGGTGAGTTAATTCTAGTAATGCTGTCTTCATGTGTCAGGAAAAAAACTCCTGAACCAATCTTACCAATGCACATTGCCAGCAGCAGACAGCCTATTTAAATACAGGCTGCTACTAGAGAATTATTTTTAACCATTTCATTTTTCTTTGAAGGATTTTTAGCTGTTCTGAATGCATAATATATTTCTGGCTGTTCAATACATTACTCCAAACGCCATGAGCGTCCCTTGTTAATAGCACCAAATCAAAATACCAAGCCAGACATTCTAAAACAAAAGATTAAGATCTTTCTAAATCGCTCAGACAATGTTTACAAACCACCATGAAGCAGGAAATTGCAGCAGCAGAGTGATATAGTTAAACAGAAAATTGCAAAAAACCTCTGTGCTTACAGGAGTGGGGAAGAACTCTCAAAACTCCAAACACATGAGCCCTCTGCAGTGGATGAAGACAGTATTTGCATTTGTTTGACAGCATGCTTTGCAAAATCATGGCTTCCAAAAATATACACACAAAGGAACAGCTTACCAAATCTCTTCAACTATACCAAATACTCTAAGCGTAAGACCTCGCTGTCCTCACCCTACCAGGGAAATCAGACTGGACTCAACTTTCCAGTGGTTCGTGTAAAACAAGCTCACCTACCCTGGCTGGGCTGATAGCAGTGCAGAGCTACCCTGCGAGAGTGTTGTATATCAGTTACAACTGTAAACCAAGTGGAAATTAAAAAAACCCAACCAAACTACTCCAGCAACACAGGCTGTTATTTGTATCATTTTTGTTATCAAGCTGTCAAATGCTTCAGTAGCAGCACAAAATCCTGAAGTTTTCTACATAAATAGTTAAGGCAGAAATAGAAACACATTCACTGTTCCTGTTTGTTTTTAAAAGGCCCCACTTGTCCACTCCCACAATGGGAAGTTAAGATCAATAGTTGCTATTTTCAGCCATAAATATTTCTTTTGTCATAAAAAAATGAGGAAATAAAAATAGCAGCACTTGTTTCAACTACCTTCAAATGGGAAATATGCAGATGTGTAAAATGCAATGATAAAACCTATAGGAAAAGAAAGTTTTCAAGGACATGATAAATATGATAGCGTCCTTTTAATAACAAAATATGCTTCAACAATTTCACAGTCCAAACTTCAAGATTTATGGCTGACCAAATGTATGATGACATTAAATTTTACTGATGTTTTCACAGCTGCAAACCATTTATAGGAAAAAATGTGGTTAAAATAAAGCAGCAGCAAGACTTGCTAAGATCAGTAGTCAGATTTTCTAATATACCTTCTGCTGAAAGTCATTACAAGTTATATATAAAAAGTCATTATAAAAATTTTCAATTTACATCAAAAGAAATTGTCTCAAAATATAAGAAATTATGCAAAAAACCAGTGCCAGAATACAGTGTTTCCTACATCTTACAGAAAGACCATGCTTAGCTACCTTCAGCCAAAACTAGAGACTATAGAATGTAATTTATAAAAACACACAATTCCACAGGGTTTCAAATAAAAGTAAATCATAAAGGATAGACAGAAATATCACAAGGCTAATGTGTGTAGAACAAACTTCAATTCATAAGGAACAGAAAACATGTTAAAAAAAATTGTTCACCAAATTCCTCTAAGGATTCTTTTTATAAAGCCACAAAATAAAAACTACAAAAATTGCAGTGGTACATTTCAAACAGATGTACAATATATTTTTGACAGCCTGTCATTTTCTATAGAGCACACCCTGTATCCTTTTACTGTGATGTGACTGCATTACCCCAGTGTTACACTGCTCCAGTTGCCAAAATATTTACGGCGAGCACTAACGGAGCACAATGCGAAACATGTATATATTTTTCATAAAGCATTTAGAATACTTAATGACACATTTCACATGGAAAAAGGCTTGTTTATTTATTTAAGGAAACCTAAATGTTAAGCTTTTGTACTGACAAAGACACAACCCTGACACTGGCTGAAGGTGCTTAATCACTCCCACAACAGTCACAGCAACTTCTCGGCCAGTAGAGACAAAGCAAAAGTTCAAGCAGAAGAAAATTATCTCATACCAGCTTGAGACAGGCTTGAGGGAGAAATTTTGAGTTGATGCAACACCTCATACATTCTTGGGAGGAATAAATTTTATTCTTATATAAATTCTTGATTTTATTTTTCTTTATTTATTCTTGAATAAGTTTTATTCATATATCTCTTGACATGCAGTATGAGCTAAGGTGCCTGTCAGAAACCACACCTCTGTCAACCAAGTCAAAAAAGAAAATAGGAGAAAACAGGGAGAAGGCCAAAGACATGTAAATAAAGCAAATATTAATGCAAACACTATGGATTTGTAAAATTCTCCAGAGCACTACAGCTACCTAAAGCAACGAAAGGGGAGAAATACAACTGTGATATTACTGGAAGGAAAGTGTAAGCCTGCTTACACTCCCTCAGTGCTCTTTGAAAGGAAACCACAAGCCTTTCCCTCAACAATCAAAAATTAGGAGAGACCCCTACCACCCCAAAAAGCCAACTATAACAGTTTAATACAGGTTGGATGCCAGGAGCTGATCGTGGCCTCTCAGTCAGCCCCCTCCTCAGCTGAACAGGGGAGAGGAAACATAACAAAAGGCTTGTGGGGAAAGATGAGGACAGGGAAAGGTCACTGATCAATTACTGTCATGAGCAAAACAGTCTCAGCTTGGGCAGAAAAATAATTTATTGCCAATGAAATCAGAGTAGAATAATGAGAAATAAAAACTAAATCTCAAAACACCTTTTCCCCACCCCTCCTCTCTTCCCAGGCTCAACTTCACTCCCAATTTTCTCTACCTTCTCCCCCCCAGGGGCAGAGGTGAATGGGATAGAGTGCTTGCAGTCATTTCATCACGCTGTGTCTGACCCTGTTGCCTCGTCATGGGGAAGAGTCGTCAGACTTTAACTCTACTCCAGCATGGGGTCCTTCCTACAAGGGAGTCTTCCATGAACTGCTCCAACATGGGTGTCTGCTCCACCGTGACCTCCACAGGCTCCAGGGGCACAGCTGCTTCACCATGGACTGCAGGGGAATCTGCTCTGGTACCTGGAGCACCTCCTGCCTCTCCTTCTCTGCTTGCCTTGGTGTTTGCTAGACTGTTGCTCTCCCATAGTCTCACCCCCCTCTTCCATCTGCTGATGTATGGTTTCCTTCTTCCCTTTCCTAAATCTGTTATCCCAGAGATAACAGATCTCTCTCCATCTCTGGTGAGGTCTGCCTCAGCCAGCCGTGGGTCTGTCCTGGAGTTGGCTGGCATTGGCTTTAGTGGACATGGGAAAAGCTTCCAGCAGCTTCTTACAAAAACCACTCCTGTAGCTCCCTACTACCAAAGCCTTGCCACACAAACCCGACAGACCAAGAAATAACCATACATTTATAAAGAAGATCCCATAACCTAGTGAAACCTGGCGATGCGGTGGGAGGTCAGAGGTGGACGAGGCACTCACCAGCAGCTGCTCGGGGTGAGGTGAGCAGGGTGAGGGACAGCCCTGGCTGGGCTGTGCCAGCTCAGGCTCCGCAGCCTCTTCTGAAGGAGCTGCCTCGCTGGGGCAGGCAGTGTCTCCCTGTTGAACAGCCTGGGGGGATGACAAGTATATTATATAGGTATATTATATAGATATATAGATATATAGTCACACACACACTGCATTTTTAACACCACACCCTTTTCTACACAAAATCACAGAATAGTTAGGGTTGGCAGGGACCTCTGG
>JAHLSL010000047.1:5607919-5724942 GCA_025920805.1 Petroica traversi
GCAGGGAGCAGGTTCACCTGCATCACACAAAGTCCATGGTCGAAATGGAAATAAAGGTCAGAGCTGCAAGCAAAGCTTTGGTGGTGTAGGCCACCTGCAATTGGAACACAACCAGCAGCTGCAAGTGCTCCAAAATATTCCACTGAGTCTTCTAAAGTTTTAATAACCTAGGTGTTTCAGTCTGATTTGTTACTCATTACAGAGATTCTGGCAATAAGAAAAGGAATGAATTTTCAGAAGTTGCCTTTTACAAAGCAAAGGTTTTGTAACACCAAACAGGCCCACAGAAACATCCTCCTTTTGACAGAAATCCTATGAAAACATTCAATCACAAACACATTTCCATTCACTTTTAGTTAAGCATCACCAAGCACAGTAACTAGACATAAGCAAATTCAGGATGAAAAACAGATGGAAATTCCTAGCAGAGCCTTGCTTGTTACATCAACATCAGACTGACATATAGCTCCCCTAGCTGCCAGCCCTCACGACAACAAATTGCTTATACTCTTGCCCAGTGATACAAGAATTGAGAATAAACAATGGGCATGTGTGGTGGCCTTTTACACAGTATTTGGGTTTGACACTCCTAGTAATAAATAGGTAATTTGTGAAAGCAACAGGACATTAGTACTACGTGACTCCTAATAAAGAGCCCTGCATTAATGTACATGAGTGCATTAACATAGTAATTAATCATCCCCTAGCTTCTTTATAACATTCTTTGCGGATACTCTATCCAGGGAACAGCATTCCCTCTAGGTAAAGGTTCTTCTGTTTTTTATATATAGATACACACCTTCAGAAAAAAATTCTGGGCATGATTATGTACCAGGAAAAGAAAAACATAAATTCCAGGTTGTCAGGGAAACTTGTTTTTTAAACAAAAAGATAATTCTGCCATTTCTCAGGCAGTATCCAATTAAAATGAGATAGAGGTACAAGAGGATAACTGCTTTGCTGTATCAGCAGCAGGATAGACAGAGTTCTGAGTTATTTAGGGAGAGATGCTGCTTCTTTTTTTGCTCACTATTTGTCAACACAATCTAGCTCAGTATTTCTCCCTGCCTGTTTAATTAAGGTAGGCAAAATTTCCATATGATTTGACAGTGATTTTGAGAGACTTGTAATATTAGTATTCGGCCCAGCAATAAGAAAGTACAAGTTAAATGTAGCAAATCATAACTTTTCAATTATTCAAAACAATATGCATATGAGAAATGGAAGTAGTAAAATGTGTATTCTATCAATGATTCCATTACCCTCTTGCCATAAAGAGAAATAGCTCAATGGAGGATAAAAGCAAATTTTAGATTGATTTTTTTCTTGATCATAGCCATAAGACTGCTTCATCTATTGCCAAGAAATTGAATCGAGGTTCATAGAAATCCTAAAAATTAGATAGAAAATACTTAAAAGAACATGTAACCCATCTCCAGGAGACCTGTACTTTTTCTTGCCAACAAGAACTTCAAGCAGAAATAGGAATTTATTTAACCCAGTAGTTCAAGACAGCTCCTTACTATGTATTAAATTGTATGAATAATGTAAATCTGCATATAACATGGCAGTACACCATAGTATTAACTAAGAAAGCTTTGGTTTTTCTCCCAAGTATCTTTAGTACAAAAACCTAAACTACAAGATCTGATGCATATGATAAAGCAATATGGATAATTTAGAGCACAGCTGTTTCAAACTACCTGCCCTCAAGGTCACCAATTGATAAAACAAAATCCAAAATCTCTATAGAACTCAAGGAATCCTCACAGTCATTATTCAAACCAGAACAATCCACTCAGAAGTTACAAATTCAAGAAAAGACTCAAAAAGAAAAGCACTGACCATTGAGTGACTCTAAGCCCCTCTAAGTCTTACACCATGAGTTCACTAGTGACAATAGACAAATAATTTAACATAATGATAGTGTGGGGTTTGGGGTTTGTTGAGAGAATTTTTTCACCGACAGAGAGCTGTATTTTTCCGGAGGACATGCTGTGCAGTACAGAATGTGCCAATAAATGTAGTGAGGAAAATCACCAGAAAGAATAATTAAACAAGTTATAATAGCAAATAGAAATAAAATTTTTAAAATACAGGATTACATATATTAATATTATACTTAAAATGTTATCTATTAAAAATATACGTAAGTATTGGTTTTATATAATGTATATGTGTATATTCTCTCTTCCGACTGCCACTTGAGCTCAGGTTCCCATCTACTCTGTATCTTCTCTAAGGATATAAACTACTGTAAATCTCGGTAAGTTTACATGAACTGGAGTATATTTTGCTCCACAGAAAAGATGAGACATTAATCTTCTGGGCAAACTGTCTTGAAATTTCCTTTTGATAGACAAAACTTGACTTTTCAGTTTGAACCAGTGTTTCATTCTATTGGCAGACTAAAGAAGATAGAAAGACATAACTGTGTGAAGTATTACATCTTACTAACACAGCAAAGTCTACAAAAATATGAATTCAGTGATTCCATTGTCCTTGCCCTTTTGCTCCCAAATGGGAACATGATTTCTTTCAGAGATTTCATATTTTTCTCCTTTCATGCCTTTGTTGGGAAGTTCTATTGATTTTTTGCCACCTTCTCTATGTGATGTTAACCAGCTTTTAGAATAACATATAACAATTTAGGGCAGCAAGTGAAAAAAATACATCCAACTGAAATTACAGGGGGATTTTCAATAGAGAGACTATAGTTACTCAAGACAAAAGTTGTCTTGTACACTAAAGCTGACTATATTTTGTGTTTATTTATGAATCTTTTGCTTGTTGGACTACACAAACAGCGTCCAAGGTGCCTTGATATTTCTTTAGTTATTTAATAAGGACTGGCAAGTCTGAATTACTGGGACATAATAACATCATGTTTAAGTGATGTCTTGGAGCAGGATCCTGACTATGGCAGCAGCACTTGGAGAGTCAGTATGGCAAATGTATCTCCATTTTACAGAGACGTCTATCCAAGAGGGTGAAATGTGTCACTGCAGTCTAGCAATACATCCAAAGTGTCCCTGCCACAAGACCCAAGTAACAAATTGGGTTAGGTGTCTTGTTTCTGCTCTTCGTGTACTTGGAATCACAGGGTACAAATCCCAAGGAGTGGATGAGCACACTCAGGAAGAACGTGTCCATGTAGTCTCCTTTATATGTAAGTGTAAAGGTTATTCTGTGATCACTAGGCAATAGAGTTAAAATTATGATGAAGTTGTTTGTTATTGCCCTTCCCCTTTTCTTCCCTGACTCATTTGAGGTTATGGACTCATCTTAGCAAAGTACATTAAAATAAAAGGGTATATAACTCAGTAATCAGTCCTGGGAGCACTTTCCTTCCTGGATTCTGAATTTGAAATATCTGCTGTGCAAGCATATGGTTATAGAGAGCTGCAAGGAGGAGTTAATGTCCATATTCACTCCAAAAAGATTATGTAGTTGCATGTAAAAAATGAATTTGCAGAGCTCTAGAGAGCTTAAGTATATTACTTCTTGTAAAAATAAAGCTCATTGAGCAGAGGACCCAAGGCCAGCACATATATTTGTGCTAAGAATATCACTTTAACTGCACATGAGCTCTGCACGTGATATCATATGGAACATTCACAAGTTTCTTCTAGAACAAGGGTCAAATGCTTCCATAAGGTATTTATTAATGTAATTTATTGATTTAGCTGAGGCAGAATTAGCCTGTTGTAGAGTGGAAGTCTGATTAGTCCAACCCATTCTCGAGTTCTCAGTATCTTGGAACTCAAAATTCAAAGGAAGAGGAAGATGGGGCACAGGTCACATGTATTCTGCTGACACTTGTGATTGTTGGGTTATGGAGAACAGGTATTTTGGTCCGCAGGGAGCAGTTACCCACATACTTATCCTAGGAAATTTAGAAGGAGAATGAAAAACTTCAGTGCACTCTTTGACAGTGTTCCTTGAACTGGAGCTTATGCTTTTCTCATTTACTTGGAATTTTAAATAAGATGATAGAAGTTAATGGAGTTTCATTATGGTAAAGCAATGTAAAAGGAATCATCTTCCTTGTTTTAGTATCTGTGAACACGGTGTTCCTCTTCCTCACAAACAAAACATATGAGATTCTGCTCAGTTTTAATGCTGTTTGGCATCTGTGCCTATACTGCCAGGGACATTCAGAACCATTTACATTAACAGCAAATATTATTTTTACTCTAAAGAAAGAAACATACCCTTATTGATATTCAGCAAGTGGTGTGTTGTTGCAACCAAGATATAATTTACTTGTCTGACTGGATTACATTACTCCATGCATTTTGTAGTTTCATCTGTGAAAAATCGAACTTTAGTTCTACAGCTGTCATTTCCCATAATTCTTTTAAAACAATCCGTGGCAAAAGGATAAAAAATAGCTCCAATAGAAACTGCTTGTGGGGATGGCATTTGAAAGGACATTCTTTAGAGTTAATGAATTAGAAGTTTGTCATATTCGTTACATGAACTCTGAGTCAGACTTTGTATACAATTATTTCTACCATTTGTTTACTTTGTAAAGGCCGTGACTCCCTTTATTTCCTGGGAACCCTGCAGTGAAAGCATTTGTCTTCAGAAGGACAAGGCTTTGTTAGGCTACTTGCGTAATATTTCCAGTTGTGCTCCTCAATCTTTCCGTGTGCTCAGAACCAGCCATGCACCTGCCCACTGCCATCCCTTGCCAGGGCTCCCCACCTGAGCAGGTCAGCATCTCAGGAACTCAAAGGCAAAGCCACAGGAGTTTAGCCAGCATGAGGATGGGAGGACTGAGCCATTACTTATTTATAAAATTAGCAATTGGAACTCATCCACGGTAAAAATGGAAAGTCCCCAAAATGGAGGATTTGGATGCTCTTTCAACTCTGATTCCTGCCTCTTTACTTCCTCTGATGTAAATTTTGAATTTGCCTTTGATGAAAAGATCAAGCTCCAAAACTAGACAAAGCTTCAAAAGATTATTATAGGCAAACAGAAGTGGCTCAAAGTTTTATTTCCCAGGTTTATCACACACAATGTAATTTTTCTTCTACCTCTTGCTTTTACACTAGCACATGCAACACACATTCCTTTTTGGTAACTACATTTTGCATGGTACCCTAGCCAGACATTATTCTTGATAAATGACTATTTAAATTTTCACTACCTCTGCTGCATTTCAAAGTATAAACTGTAACTGGATGTTTTATACACATACCAGAGAAATATTTTTCTCCCAGCCACAGTGAAAAGTTTTGTTGAAAATGTAGAGAAATTGAATGCAATCCAAATAAAGCATTTTTAAAGTTGAACTCAATCATGTAAATTTTTGATGCCAAATAAGAATTAAAATCAGAGGCTGCAAGTAGGGGATTATGATGGAAACAATTTTTCCAGTGCTACCTACACCTTTTGCTGCTATGCATAAATCCTGTTATCACTCACGTAGTAATGATAGAGCAATCATAATTATTTCTATATTGGACCAAAAAAATTCCCTGTATGATTTCATCTGATGGTAAAATGTAAATCATTATACTAAATAGTTACGTTTTGTCTGCTTACAGAAAAAAAAATGGACTCAATCTTCTTTCTCTCCACCCTATATAATTTTAAAAAATCAGAAACCAATTTTTAGCCAAGCATTCATCAGAACATGCATTGTTAACAGGTGTTGTGTATTACATTTCCCATGCACACAGTGTTGGAATGTAAACTGTAATACTGCTTCTAGGAACAAGTAGCATAATTAAAATTCTTTGTGAGGTTGATTTACTGGGTATTTTCTTCCTTTAAAATAACTACATTGCAAACAAGAGCCAATTTCTTAGATTTGATCTATGGATTGTACAGCTTATACTTCAGGTTCAAAATGGTGATTTAGACAATAACACATAACAGCTGAATAGTTATTTATAATAGCACAGCACCTGCAGTAGATTGTCAGCTGAAAAGGCAGATCTAAATGCTTTCAAATTCTCTTGTGCATTATAATGGCAGTAGTAGTGGCCACTATAGATACAATAGTTAGGCATGTAATGTAACTTTTGTTTCTGATTGCTCTCCATTTTCTCAATTTTATTCCTTCAAGACTGAAAATGTTCATACTTCCTGTCAGTCCATATGCATTTTAAGAAGCTCAGGCACAATTTAGCTTTCTGTTAATTTCGGGAGCAGGGATTGTCAATGAACTTAAATATTAAATAGAACATCAAACACTTTTCTCATAATTTTAAGGATTTTCCACGTTTCCCAGACTGTTACACATGCATAATTAACACAACTTGGGCATTTTTTTATCTTGATTAATGCTGCTGAGAACTCTGGAAAAATTTGATCTGAAATTTTAAAACTGTAAAGACATTTTTCTTACCTCAGTATGTGCCAGGATTTTTCTATGAGTCTTTTAGCAGCAGCTCCCATTTAAAAATCTGAAATTGTGCATATGCAGTTTCCTTTTAAATTTGATTCCTTCATGGACTGAACCTGGCATTGTTCATTTGTGTGATGATGTGCTAATTCTGCATTGATGTGAAACACATGTTAGGAAGAAATGTAACAGCTTGTTGCAGAAGACTCAGGCCCATACACAAACCATCAGTGCACTGATGTAACCTCCACCCACAACAGAAAGTCCATTTAGATGCACAGTCCTTCAAGCAACGTTCAGGTTTCCACCAGAAGGAACAGCTGAGATGTTAATGTGCAAGGATCCTTCCCAAAAGGAAAGCTCTCTAAACCCATTAGAATTTTCCAGACAGGACAGAATTTGAACTCCTCTTGTCTATTAAATATCTGTAAAATTACCTATATACCTTCTGAATGTTGGGAGGCGTAAGATGGACCATGTGCTTTTATATCTTTAGTTGGAAGGTGACAGGCAGTTCAAATACAACAGTACATTTCTACCAAAACATCCAAAGTCATATTAGGTAGTAACTATAAAAACATAAGCAGAAATAGCATTTGTCTCCAGATGAAAGGAAAGATAGTTTCCAAGGAGCTAATTGCTTTAGAATGCAAGCAATAGGAAAAGGAAAGAAAGGACTGGTCTGTAATAGGGATCTGTAACAGGCTAGGAACAATCCACTTGCTTTGGGGTTGATGGGATGATGCCGTTGCCAATTAGCACGATTTTAATAACATCCATCTGCTCACTATATTACCTGGTTTAGTGTACACCTCAAAATCATCTTTAGAGTACTTCCACTGGAGCCAAGGGAGTTATTCCAGAAATTAGCTTGGCCAGTGAAGTCATTCACATGCAACAGAAAGAGTTACAGAAACTTAGTCAGAAAAGAGTAAGGGAGAGAGATTGATGCATGTTATAAATATTCTTGGCTTTGTGCTAATGTTATTTATCTACTTGAGATAGTGAGGATGTTCTGTAATGTGTGCATACTGTGCAGTATGGGAAAGTGGCTTTGCAATATAAATTGTCCATTAGTAAAGCAAAGTAACTTATTTTCATCTGCTAGATCATTACTGCAAATTTTCTCCTGAATTTTGACATGATATAAATCTTCATGAAGTCCACATTTGGTCTCTTTTATCTTTTACTTCCATTTGATTCACTCTATTTTAAATGTATGTAAACACACTGCAAGACCACCAAGCTTTTTGTAATTTCAGTGGGGCAATGCTGCCACTCTTAGGAAGAAGCTGATGATCCACATCTCAGTCTGCTGGCCCATCTGGGGGAAGCTCAGATATTCCTCTGAGCTTCCCTCACTTCACAGTACCTATACCACCATAAGACACAAAGGATTTAAATGGGTTGAAGCCTAGTTTGAGAGAGCTGAGCAGAGCTGGGGCACCAGCAGGTGCCAGGGAGCAAGGTGTCCCTGTAGAGCTGCCTGCACTCCTCAAGTGCTGTGGCAGCAATACTGCTGAAGCAGCTTTGGCCATTTGTAGGGTGGCAGACTCAGGGCTGACTCACATCCTGTTCATCCTCCCAGCCTTCAGGTGCCTGAGCCCTCCTGGCATTGCTTCTGCCAGTCTGATACTCCAGGATCGCTCGTAGGACACCAGCCGATGACACCGAACAAGATGTGACCCCTTCCCCCAGCTCACATAACTGACCTTTCAACCAAGCTGCCACATGGTCGGTTTGGGACACTGGGTTTATTTCATATGGTCTCTGTCTAGCAATAAAGAAAAGTTGGACTGCAAGAAGCAGTTGGCTGCTACTCACTCTGGAATGACTTCTGGTGAGAACCGTTGGGATTGTTATTAACCCTTGCCTTTGCTGCCTATGCAGTACAGACAGATGTATTTACTTACTCATCAGGATTCCTCCAGTTGCTTCTCATCAGTAAACCTGTCTCACCATGATGCAGCAGAATCCACGTTGTTACACTCAAGTCATCCCGTAGAAGAGCAGTTGTATGCTAAAGGAGTAACATGGTATACCAATGCCAGAATTATTTGCATACCCTATATTATTCTGACTACCTTATAATATAACATTGAAAGAAGTAATTGGGCTTTTGTAGGACACCTGTCCCATTCCACTTCCCACTGCAGATCTGCAGCTACAGCCTCTGACAACTCTTCCATGCTACTGCAGTTTCCCTATAGTTTAATGTTATTTTTATCTAGGTGCTACTGTAGCCTCTATCCTCAAACATTCAGAGCAGGAGCAGGAGACATGAACTTTCTGCTGCAGCTGGCTTTTCAGCAAACTTGGATGCATAAGGTCCAGTGATGTCTGTGCCTGGTGTCTTATCATCATCCACAGATTCTATAGTGTAATTTCACTGAATGTTCAAAACTGGACCTTACTGGCACACCATGACATTTGTATATTTTTGGAGTAAAGAAAGCTGAAGCAAAGTCAGTCCAATGCACGCAGATTGGTTACAGCAGAATGATCTTAAAAATGAAAAAAAGGACTTCCATTTCCACCTCTTAACTTCTCACTAATTGTTGTGGTTTTGGTCAAATCACTAATGGTTTTTAAAATTTATTTTGATATGAAACTAGGCACCCAAGATTTTCAATCTCATCAAGGGACTAATGTAACTTAGAACTCAAAGTGTTTTTAAAAATTACTGAAGATAGGTATCAACACCTTCCAAGCATACTTAAATTTTCTTTCAGGATTTGTCTCCACTTCCTTCAAACTCTTGATTTCATTATTTAATAGCTGCATACACTTTCTAAATATCTTCTAAGTTCACATGGTTCTACTAAAAATTATTTCCTTTAATATTTATAAACTACAAGTAAAGCTGTAAAGCTTTTTTTTCCCCTACAATATGAATTATACTTTTAGCATTGCATATATGTATTTGTAGGAGGTATTTATTGGATTTAATAATTGTTACTCTGTGGGAAACCAGCAAAAATTAAGATTTAGCTGACATTCCTTTATCCAGGAAATCCTGATTAGTGGAATCTTGCATAAGAAATATAGAAAAGTAATGTAGTTATACATTTTCTTTAGGAATAGGCTCTGGGGATCTGGATTTTCCTTCTTTGGACAAACACCTCCAGGGAATTTCAAGCCAGGAATTAGAGACTTTTGCTTCTTCCTTTCATTCTTCTTCATGCACATAAGCCATGCCTACTCTTTGAAGACTATTGAATAGCTGGCAAGGAAATGTCTATTGTTATGTAGCACTTAGCTCTTCAAATAGTTCACCAGCTAATAGTCACAGGTTAATAAGATAACAGCATTAAGCACATTTTTTTGTGTGCATTTCACCTGAAATGAATTCCCAGATATGTCCTATAATACATGAATACTGCAGTTTAGAGGAAGACCAAACCAGAGCCATCAGTAACTGAGCTGACATCCCCTTATTGCAGTACACAAGGGTAATAAAGGCCTGTGTATGTATTCCACCCATGCCTGTGTTACACACACTGAAATGAATCAGAGT
The DNA here is from genome assembly GCA_025920805.1 of Petroica traversi. NCBI lineage: Eukaryota > Metazoa > Chordata > Aves > Passeriformes > Petroicidae > Petroica > Petroica traversi. The sequence continues at coordinate 5,617,798 of JAHLSL010000047.1, forward strand.
ACTGTGTGTGCTCCAGTTCTGTTCACATTGGCTCTCATGCAGGCTCAGTGGGGCTGCCTTGAGCCCGAGATGCTGCTGTGTTCCTTACTGCGAGCACATGGACATGGAGCAGGCACTTTTTCAATGCTTTCCTAGTTCCTCCTTTTTGGCAGGAACCAGTGATACACCACAGCAGAGCAGCCAAGCTAACAAGAATGCAGTTTTTGGTTCAGTCTCCAGAAAACCCATCCCTTGCATCTTCCCCCTCACTCAGTAGGCAGGAAATGCCTTTCCTCTGCCTACATCTGTAAGGGAAGTTTGATGAAAGATGACCCTATACTATCTACTATTTATACTGAAGTGGGAGAATCACATTGAGCTGCTATCCCACACCATGTGATGGCAGTCCCTGTGCCACAAATCCCCCCTCTCAGGTGATCACTGTGAGCTTGACAAGCTGCCTGACAGCAAACCAGATATTCCAATAGCCTTATTCACGGGATATAAATTAAAGCAATATAAGCCCATAGGCTGTTTTGACTATTAGAGAAAAACAGTTTGTTAGCAATAATCCATCATATTTCAAACCATTTGGCAAAAGGCAGAGAAATTCTTAAATGATGCAGTAATTATAAAGCTGAGTAATTTCTTTATATTTATTTTAACAGTATGGATTTTAAAGTGCCCTCTGGGAGCAAAAAGATATTTGTAGAGATAAAGCTGTAGGGAGCAATACATTCATGCTGACTCGTGTAGCTGAACCACCAATTTTGCTTTATTAATTTAGTTGCTGGATTTGTTCCTGATATCTACAGCTGTATTATCCACTCATAGAGGTGGATGAGTGGGTGGAATGAGGTTGATTACAATTGATTTAGTAGCCAAAGAGTAATTTTTTCCATTGTTTGTTCAGCACATTACTAAACATATGGCTTAATTACAGTTGCCTTGTGTTCTTTTTGGAGTGGTATTGCTTATTTCACTGAGACACTGATTTATGCAAAATATTAATTGAAATAGAAAACAGAGTTACTATGAGAGCTGACATCCATAAAAACATTAGTTGCTTATATTTTACACTGAGCCGATTGGACTTCTCAGGGGAATCAGTGTTTAATTTGGAACAACATGGGCTCTCTTTTTCCAGAAACAATGATAGAGCATGTACCGCAGTCTGGAGCATGAGTAAGAAAATTTACTTTTCCCAGTGGCTGCAAAGAGAAATCCTCAGAGTTCTTGAGCCAAAGTCTCAAAAATGTGCTGAGGTAGCTGTTCCATTTCAGTGTGATTGCAATAATTGTATGCAAGTGTCTCATTAAAAGTAATTCAACTTTATATAGCTATAAATAAACTATTCTGCTATTGTAATGTGTTTCCAGGCCATTAAGTAGTATAATAAAGATGCATGGATTCTCGCAATAGATTAGATAATCAAAAAGCCACCCACCCCCAGAATCAAGCAACTATACATTGGGAGATCTTGTTTTGTTTTCAGAGTCATCTTTATAATTAATCTATTTGTAATAAACAATTCACCAAATATAAATATAAAATAATGCTCAGTCACAGAACTCATAACTCAATATATCCAGGAGGGATGCTTTTATTTTCCTATTCAGGATTTTAATTCAATGTATTGAATTTTGCTGTCTCTTTCATAAACCAAATCTAATATACAATCAACTTTATAACCAGATAGGCAGAATACACAATTAAATGGTTTTGCAGAAGCACTCATAAAATCCTCCCAAATATTTTTAGGAGAGAGTATGAGAATTTTGTAACCTTCACTACCCACTAACAGGATTCAGATATCCACTGTGAAATGAAGCAAGTATTTCCTGGGTAACAGCCTCTGCAGTTATAATATTAATTTCAAAGATATACACATACATACAGCTGTACAGAGATAGTCCTAGGAAGCAAGACTAGACAATGAGGGAAAGAAAAAGTGAGCCACAATATGTAAGTCAGCAGGAATGGCAAAGAGAAGGGTTTGGATACCACCATCACCACATCCAAGGACTGGCAAGAATATAAAACATAGACCAAACTCCACTTAAAGTTTATCCTATAAGGAAGTGAAGATACCCAATCTCTTAGTGGGGTCATTAGCTGGAACACGCACACAGGGCCGTATACTCAGTGTTAACCACAGTAACTGCCTCCCACGGGCTCCCCTGCCTGCACTAGGCTGCAGCCAGATGATTTTTTTTTTTTTGTTTGATCCTTAAAACTGAGAGAGGAAACTCGGATTGCGCAAGAAGAACAACAATATTTGACATTGTTGTAGGGACAAAAGGAGGCATTAAAATGGATGCATAGTATATTCTTGCCTTAGTTTAACCCCCAAAGATTTTCAGGGCTTTAGAAATTGAAAAAATTACATCTAGGAGAAAAAAAGAGTGGGAAGACAGGAAAAGAGTTGAAATTCCAGTGACATTTTAACAACAGTAACACAGGAAAAGATGGTATTTCAAAGTTGTTGGAACATCAAGAGAGAAAAGTTTGGGAAGCATGGATGATATGCTTATCCGCACTGAAGTTAGCCAGGGCAGGAAATGGCCACCTTCAGTTCAGGGTGCTTTTAGAGCTGTGCCTACTCATAAATGACAACCACGTGCATTCTGTCTAGTTGGCTTCTGCCCCCTTACTGCCGAGCTGGCAGAGAAACAAACCAGAGACAATTGTTTCAAATCCCAAATACTTTCAGTGACAATGTCAGCAGGTGGAATGTACCCAATCTCTGCACTGGTGTCTGCGGGGGTACACAGGGCAGTCTGTGGCAGTATCCTGGGAGAAGCACAAGCAGCTGCCACAGCCCCAAACACATCCATTGCCACTTCTGGACAGCTCCTACAGATTCCCAAGCTCTTCCCCAATAGCAGAACTATAATTTCCCCACGCTCCTGAGACAATCTGGGGTCTGTATTGGAGCACATGAGTGCTGGCCTTCTCTGAGAAGGGCTGACTGCAACTACAGTGCATTCACAGCTCAGGGCTCACTGCTGCTCCTGCAGTGGGAAGGAAAGGAAGGGCATAGAGCAGATGTATTAAGGGTAGTCAGCTCAGAGAAGATGCCAGGCACAGAGGCACAAGCCACTAGGTTTCAAAAAGAGGCATCTGGTTTTCCTTCAGGAAGTTCTAAGCCAAGGAGCTAAACCTGAGCAATTGCCTGTTGGTGTGGCTCCCAATGATGGGGAAAGGGCAGCACTAATGAGCAGGGTCTGCTGTAGTAAACCTTTGAATATTGTTCACAATGCTTCAGGAGCTAAAGACTTACCCATGTTGATGTTCTTGCGTTCTTCAAAGGCTTATGATACATCCCTAAACCTTTCCTCCTCCTGCAACAGAACCACAGCATGAGGCAAGATGCAATTCAGTGATTCAACTTGCATTGTGACAATTTTCCAGAATGTGATTATAGGGGAAAAAAAATCCAAACCCATCACAATCACTCTCCCATAGTAGCTTGGAAACCTGAACCAACAGAAGAAAAATAAACCTACAGAGAATGAAAAAGATATAAACAAGTCCAAAATGAATTGTTAATTCAAAATTGCAATATAACCTGTATAAAATATTTAATATGTTTTTCTATTTATTCCTGAACCTAGAGTGATTAAAATGGCGCCATAGTACACTGTGTTGCTCCTTTTTTAATCACAAATGCAATTTTAAGCAAGTAGACAAACTCGAGGAAATTAAAGTGAATATTTATGTCCATATAAACTTCTTAATGGCTACATTCTTGCTGTGAGCACAGCAGCTGAAGAGGGTGGATTAAATTATTTTGGCCAGATCCTGTTACTATTGTTTTCACTGGCAAAATTCCCATTGACTTAATGGGAGCTGGATTAGAATCTGACTTGAATTAAGTACAAATCTCAGATGTATATATAACATAATCACTGATATTCCATGCATGCACGCTATATTTCATGTCTGTTCCCTCTGTGAGTTTTAGTGATGCTCTGAAAATACCAATCAGGTACACTATATACTAGTGATTAAAGGTGTGCAGTCTTGTGTTTCCAGATTCGGGAAAATTTGTGGTTTGCTCACATTTGAAATCAGAAACCACAGTCTGAAATATATTCAGCCTTTTGAGTATAGGGCTTCAAATCCTGGTATGTTTAGTTCCTCCTCTTGCAGCCTTTGCAATGCATATGAATAGCATTTATTTAAAGGGCCAGAGAATTACAACACATTTGGCAGTCAACAGATGCTGTTGGTATGATATTTTCTCTCTCTCTCTCTCCTGTTTCCATCATTTGGGAATATTCAAGAACATCCTGGAAAAACTAGGAAGCTTTTGGACTTTATTCCCTGTCTTGAATGATGATATCATAAAAAGAGAACAAGCCTCCAGAAATTTTAGGAGGACATGTTGATGCACAAGGGTCACTGCTTCATCAAAGGTCTTACAAGAGCATTAGTAGTTCCATCTCCCTCAGCAGGTGCTTCAACAACCACAGTTCTTGGGGCCTGCACTGCTTAGCTCCCTGTGGAAAGTGGGACAGCCCCTTGCTGTCACACTGACAGTTCCACCTGAGGCACCTTGTCCTGGCACATGCTCCTGGCTTTGTTGTTTTCATCAAGCCTCTTTCAAAGCTTGCTGAGTGTCTGCTAAGAGAGCAGTTTGCATGGAGTCAAGGAGTCTGAAGCCTGGCTACCTGACTCCAGGTGTACATAGGGCTCCAAGAAAGGGAAGAACAGCCCTTCAAGGAGGCTCACTCAGAACACCCAATTGCAAGGTGCCTTTAATGTAACTTTAAAAAAAAAAAAAAAAGTTAGCTGAAGTAGTGATCCTGAAAGGTTCCCAGGATCCCCAAAGCTAATGGGAGTTAATAACTGCACGCTCCACATGCTCTGAGTCAGGCTCTGGTTTCACACACATGGAGGGGAGTGGGTTTTCTAAAAAAGTGTTCCAAGTCAGTGGAGATTTATCTGTGATTTCTGTGGCCCATCTTTGTTTCAGCTTGGGAAAGCAATGTTACTTATAAATGATGGTATAATTTCCTATGCAGAGACTGTTTTTCTGTATGACTCATCTGTGTATTGCATTCCAAGATGTAAGTATGAATCATGGATAATGGATAGAAAAATGCAAATGAATCCATTAAATTTTATTTTTTTATTATACCCTAAACAGAGCAACTTTAAAATTTTTCTTCTGACTGTGAAACTTACTGGAATAAATTGTATCAAATCCAATTGAGAAATCTTTGCATTCTCTAAAGCCACACACTTTCTTACTGCTGTTTCAATGGGGCTGGAGACGTGGGAGTAGTTGTTGGTGCAGTTGATTTTAATTTCATTTTTTTGTACTAAGCACACAGCTGGAGCTTTATGGCTAATGTCAGCAGCAGCAATGGAGTTAGCTTTTTGATCGTTTGTTTTAAATGTAATAAGGGAGATGGAAAATTAACTGTTGATGGTTATTATTAGGTATCAGAGAAATGGGCTGTAGGTGAGAATCTAAATCCAGTAATTTTGATGTTAGTACCTTACACTTACAGAACGATTGTGGAGCGGTATGAGAAATTCACTGTGGACCTGTTTTAAAATAAACAATCTGCTGTAGCAGCTCAACCCTACAGCATCAGGGAGTAATTTAGTTATGGGAGTAGAGAAGTCACCTACAGAGGGGAGCCTTGGAGAGGAGCAGATTGTGAGCACCAGCAAGGCAGTTCTCAGGCACTGAGTGCAAAAACCAGCCAGCCCAAAATCAGGCATTCTCTGCTTGGAGCCCTGCAGGGAGAGTAGCCAGGGGACACACAGCCATGCAGAAGGGTTTGGGATCATGGCTTCAATCTCCAGGGACATCTGTGAGGAAGAGGATGGTCACAGCTAAAGGAGGACACATGACAGGGCTGGAAAAATTAAGCTGACTCATTGATTTCTTTCCTAGACTGTGCCTTCTCTTCCACAGATCAGGGGAGACATATAATTTCAAAGACTACATAAATCTATGATTGCATTTGGTCTTAAACTGTGACATCAGCATCAACTATTCAGTTAGGACTGATTTGAACTCTTAAGGAGTGCAAAAACAAATCAATGGTATAGTAAAAACTGCCAGAGTAACAGTATTAGATACAGAAACAAAGACCACCTAATTTCCAGGGCTGGAATTTTATTATAGTTTTATCTTGCCTTGGAGCTTTTGTCCATTACAGACAACTCAAATTAAAGTGCTTGGATTTTTTCTAAATACTGCAGTCTGCATGCTATTACTTTTCCTATTTGAAGCCCGTAACACCAATTCAGAAAAGAGACTATTATGCCTGGCATAATGACCAAAACTGAAAATACCTTTTCCTGGAGTCCCTGGAGCAACAGGACATTTATGCCTTTGATGAAATTAAACAGACAATGTCATCTTAATATTCTCCCATGAAGAGATTAGGATAGCTTGTATTTAACTATATTTTGGGATTCAGTACACATCTACCTGTCCAAATCTCTGCTTTCTGGAAGGACTATTTCTAGATCTGTTTCCTTACAAGTAGAGGAATTTTAAAAAGAAACTACCAAAGTACAAAAATACAAAATTGAAATGCTGGCTATAATATTTACTTTATGCTTTTTGAGACAATATGTCCTGAAATTAAAAATGAAATTTGAACTTCATAAATCTCAAAATCTATAATTAAGAACAATACCTGGCAGGATAATTTTTTTTAGCTGACAAATAAATGTCACTTTTAGAGGAGTTTTCCACACAGTGATAAAAACAAGCAAAGGGGCAAAAATTGTTCTGACTTCATCAGCAGAAAACATGTAGGGGGTTTTGCTAAGTATTTACAATGCCTATGCTGTTGACTTGGCAGCCACATCAAAAGTGTGACAGACTTGATTCATGTTCCTGTGCAATGCAAACAATGACACAGGGCTAGATCTGAGCAGCTCTCAGCAAGTAATTGAAGGGAGCACAAACATTCTAAAGAAACAGCAGTGTGCAGTTCTGCTGTTAATAAACAGAATTGTGAGCTAGACATGCACCTTGTTTTTCCATGGTTTTCTCCAGTTATTTATTTAATTTTAAAATAAATTTTTGCCTTGGGTCAGGGACTTTCAGAGATTAACTGGTCCAGTTACTGTGTTTTTTTTTGCAGAAAGCACCAATTCCTGTCACTGGTGGCAGTTCTGCACTAACTGAATGTGGTTACACAGGTGATCTGCCTCCTGCTGCTACAGAAGTGAAGAAGTCTTTGCAAATGAACACATATTGACCCCGTGTACTTAAAAGCAGCAGAACTGGAATGCGTCTTACTTGGTTAGGTAGAGCTGCAGTGGTTCTTCTCTGGTTTTGGACTAAATAATACTGCACCAGCAGTTCTGTTTTTAAATGCAATGCTTTCACTGGTACCAAGACAAATGAATACAAAATTACCAGCATCATAGCAAATTACACTAGGTCAATACATAATGCTTTCATTTTCCAGATGTCTGAATCCAAGCCATTTCCTACTAAGATGTTCATATTTACTCCAAATTAATAATGCATTTTCTTGAGACCTCTTATGGAAAACTGTACTAGTCTATCATTCATACTGAAGTCGGAGGCAACATACACTTAAACACAAGAAACTCAAGGGTATGTGTAGTGGGGAGGAGGGGGTGAAACCAAGGATAAAAATTAATGCTTTTTAAAATTCAAAATTCTTAGCTTTGGTCGCTAAAGGACGATTATTTTTGTGTTAACCTTCAACATCCATGATCATAACTCATTTAAGTGAACTGTTTTCTGCATATAACTGGGGAAGTAGAGGAAAAGGGGTTCTACTTGAAACAGAATGTATTTTTAAGGTTAAATTCTCTGAATGCAGCACTGATTAGGAATATAAAATTCTAACTTCCTTGAAATTCGACATATATTAAAATAGGCATTAAAGTAATTTTTAAAGCAAAAGAGAAAGAAAGCAAAGCCTTATAAAAATCATATGTTTAAACTGTCTTTTCACCATAAAATTGTGAGTTTTCACTAAACATACTAAGCAGCACAGAAAAATTTCCCTTGACTAGAAAATACAGCCCAGAGCTGCACTTAGAAAGGTAAGCTTATATTGAATCTCTATTAGCTTACGTAATCATTTTAAAGCCAAGATAACTTAGTTTCTCAGTTTTTATTGAACTCAAAAACAGGTGTTTTCTGTTCCTTTAAGAATTTTTATGCTCATTTTCACTGAAAATTAGTTCAAGCAAGTCCCACATTTAAGAGCTTCAACATTTTAATGTGTGAAGAATTCTTTCAGAGAGCCCATCCAGGAAGAAAAGCAATAATCACATCTGGAGGCAAACAAAGCATAAATCACTGTGCTGGCAACCAGCCAAGACAGTAGGGGACAAGTGTGAAAATGTGACTGAAATGGCAGCACAATATTCTAACCACACGCTGTTAACAAGACAAACCAAGGTTGAACATTATATTTCTATTGTCACAGAACATTGCATATGAGAAGGAAAGAAGAGTGGGGATTTGCAAACTGAGGGTCACATTCACTTGTGGAATAACAGGGAGAAAGTCCTTTGAGAGACAATAGGAAAATAGCACTTCTTTAGATCAAACCCACACTTAACCCACATATATTCCAGTTGAGATGGGCTAAACATTCAGAAGTTGGTATTTCTGATAAGTGCTTTAATATTATATTATTAATTAAAAATGCAACCACACAGTTCAAAGCAAATCAGGCTGTAATGGTAGAGGACATTTGGAATGCTATACACGCCAGTGACAGTTTAGCTTGTCATCAAAAAGCAAATATTACTGCATGAGATGAATGCCAAAGCACTTTATTATGTAAAGGTTTACATGATGCATAAAATTATTATCAGCTAATGTTTAATATAAGCAATATTCCAGTCCAGCTCAAGGATACACTATTTTAGACATTGCTCAGGAATAAAAGGGGTAGGCCCTGTGATGGGGGCCAACTGTAGGATTTAACTCTGTGGAATTTGGTTATAGGGGTAAAATAGAAGTGAGAGATCTATAAAGATGGGTTTAGAGCATGGGAGTTTATTGTGAAAGAGCGTGGGTGTGAGAGGCTGCTGGGCTGCAAGACGCGGCTCAAAGAAGGCCAGAGAAAGAGAGAGAAAGAGGTAAGAGGAGAGAGTAAAAAGAGAGCGATTTGCCATTTACAGTACAATAAATCATCGTCTCTGTTGAATATTCTAATTCTCTTTAACCAATCTGAAACAAGTTACAAACTCTACAATATTTGCATACAACCTATAAGCATCATTACATTACCATATGGGGTTATATTTTAAACCTTAAAAAAACTACTTTTGGGAATCTCTTACCAGGCAGGTATGGTTTGTTCTGACCTTTGGACCTGCCTAGGTAGAGGGTTTTGTTCTATCAAGAAGGAGGATTCCCTTCAGCCAGCTCTACCATTGTTTCTTAGTTACTTTTCAACTCAAACCTTGTCCTCATCCCAATCTCGACTATACTTTCCATATTTTCAACATCCCTTGCAAGGCAATCATATCTATAAGGCTTTCCTATTTCATCTTCCCCAACACCCTGTCACAAAAAAAAAAAATAGTTAAAAAATTTTAAAATATTAATTAGATTATCATGTGGGTGAGTTCCCCAATGATAACCTTTCAATCTGCACTATCCAATGCAATCTGACATGATATCCACCACTATCCTTATATTAAAAATTCCCTATGACTGCAGTAGATAGGAAATTTTTGACTTTCTGGAAGGGATGGGACCTCAAGTATGTGGCACAGAATGCAAGAAGTGATAAACTAAGCATTAGGTGATAATGTAAAATAGGTTTGGCAAGACTTACCTCCATGTTTTGAGTCTGATGAAATGAAGCTGAATTTTTGCATAAACCTATTAACAACATTTCAAAGTATTTTAAATGAAACAATAAACAGAGAAAATGGAAAACAGTAATTTGATGAGCTTTCCACTTAAGGATGAAAGTCGAAGAGGATTTTTGACACCAGCTGTAATAAATTGGATTTGAAACCAAATCTTGAAATGGCCATTTGGATACATTCTGACATGTCCAGCACACAGTTTCCCACATGTGCAAAAAAAACCCAATTACTGCACCTTTCTGTAAAGGTGATACACATTAAAACAAAAATCCCTGAGTTCAGAAAGCAGGAATGGCAGATTTGCAGACAGAATTAAACAGCCAACTAACCAGGTACCAGGCCTCCTAATATCACAGAATAGATTTAAAATTAATTAGCATAAATTAATCCAAACTGGGAGGACATTAATTTTGAGCTATTGCCTTACCACCTGAAACATCAGAACCACTTGGATGACACTAGTTTCCTGAAAAAGATTATTTTATTAAGGTTGGAACTTTTGCTATTTCTTTCCAGGGCCAGTAATCTGTTTGGAGACTATTTTGCTGTACAGCAAGAAAGCACTGCTATGGGATAGCTTTCAGTTGGGTGACCCCCTTGATCTTGAACAATAACACACAATACAAATGTGAATAGATTTTCTTTTCCTTTACATCGAAAGCATCTGTTGATACCCAAATTCTAACAGTCACTGCAAAGCAGATCCCCCTATGCTGTAAATCCCATAAATCTGGTTTCTGTAGAAGAAAACCATTGTAAAACATGCTCTTTGGTGGAAGTATGAGATGAAGAGATAGAAAGTTCAGAGACAAATAAGAAAGCCAGGGGAAAGAAAGCTTAAGAAGATTGATGAAAGAGGATAAAAACCCGATTGATGAGTCACATTATTCCTATTCCTCTCAGCTAAAAGAAATTTGCTGAAGCCACAAAGTACATGTTGTTGGCAAAGGATGCATGCAGTTAACTGCATGAGAGAGGGAGGCAGAATATTCATCCTTTCTACTGTTAGCCAGTAGTTAGCAGTGGTGAGACTTATTTAATCTTATGTTTTCTTTGAGAGCAGATAAATGGAATGGAATCATATTCTGTGCTTACACGCCACACTTGTGGGGCAACACCAATAGGGAAGTGTCACTGCTTAGGGCAGCTGTGTTTCTGTCATTGTGCTGGAGAAGGGCTCTCCCTGGGGTCCTTAAGGTTTTCCAGCACTCAGGAGAGAAAACACAGTAAATTGTTCTGAACTGGCACGTGTGTGCACATGTCCTGATTTCAGCTTTACCAATGGAAATTCCTGTGTAAAGCAGACCATGCAAATTCTCCTGCAAATATCAACCCTCTCCCTTTCTCTGAACTGCATCATGGGTTTTAAACATATTCTTTTGTTTCACCTAGAAACAAAACACTGTTAAAACATTGTCACTAACAACAGCCTCTAAAATTATTTTGGAAATCTATTCTGATTTTCCATACTTTGTCCCTTCCTAATTCTGTCATAACCCCTTTCCCCTACCACAACTTTATAAATCTGCTCACACTCACTTCCAGTTCTTTGTCTTGCAGCCAACATTTATCAATGATGTAGAGGATAAGGGATTATTCACCATAACACAGCAACCCCCACCCGGCTCTTTACAACAAGTTAAGAAAGGTGTGAAGAAACTACTCGCCCTTAACATACAGTCACAGTTTAGAGTGAAAAATAAAACCTCCCTATAAACAGAAAGAATTGTTTAAAAAAATAATAAGAAAGGCTGGCTGGGAAGCACATTTTCTTTGTAGGCTTTATTTACTTTACTACAGCTGGGGATGAAGCTCATGCACACGGGGACTTCCTCAAGCTCATGCACACGGGGACTTCTTCATGCTGAGCAAAGCAGGCACAGCACTGGGTCTGGAACTGCAGTCAGCAGCAGAAAGGTGGCATTGCTGCTGCCCAGTCCGAGCAGCTCCCCTGCGCTGAATGATGGCTCTGCCAGATGCCGGGGCACCTCAGCCTGGGGGCATGAGGTTGTTGGGCTGCAGAGCTCAGAGAGTGCTCTTGAGCTGAGGATTTGGGTATGTCTCATAGTCAGGCAATCCCCGTTTGGGGAACACCCATCCTCCATCACTGGAAACAATTACTGAGGACCTTCAACAAGATGAGAAGCACAGCAGGCTCAAGTTGTCTTCCTTCTACCCCCAGAACAGGTAAGCACCAGTTTTCTCTCACTGAAATACTGCACAAGAGGATGAACCTGTGCCTACCCTTTTCTCCTTTTTCTGTGCCTAGAATAGTCCTCCGAGTTATCCACCTGGTGGAATATGATCATGCTGCTAATATTTGAGTATGTTCATCAATCATAAAAAATAAATATGGTTACAAAGCCAGGTACTTGTGACAAAAATGCCAAACCAATTAGATTCCTGATAGAACTTTGCCATATTCTATTACTTTGCTTTCCATATCTATTTCTGATCTTATGTCAGTTTTGCATTGGCACAAAAAGTTTGACTTCAGTGGAGCTAATGCTGATTTGTAGCAGCAGGCAATCAGAATAAGGCTCTTATATTTCCTTGGCAATGGATCCCCAGAGAAAGCTTGTCCATCTCCAACAGCTGTTGCTTTGCTACATCTGTCTAACTTTCCTTTTTAATGTCCACTTTTTCAAGTTTTTAAAATGTCAATCAGTGTGAGATAACATCATTCAGGTTTTTCTTTTGCAATCAAATTTTAGCAATCACAGCCAGATGTTGTTTTCATTACGCCACCAGCCCCTTTTCAAAAAAGTTTCAATGTTTAACTATCAAGACCATTTTTTATTTTCCTTTCAATTGCCAGATCTTCATGTTTTCATAATCTATTTCACCCTGACATCCTGTCTACAAATATGGCACGTTTGATCACCACTGAATGTTTGCCTTTGTGTTCTTTTCACTTTCTTTTCCTGTTTCTTCTGCAGAGTGTACTTTATCCTCAAACCAAGACAGTCCAAAATACTACTATGCATTTCTCTGTTTAAAGATATTCAGAGATCATTAAGTAGCAGGTGGGGAAGGGCAGATGGAGGCAGATGAAAATTTATTGATTTCAGGATCTGAACTTTAAGGAACTGCTTGATCCTTTTATTTCAAATTTCTGCACATACCGTGGAAGACAGGGCTGCTATATTCAGTATTATACTCTGTGTCTATGAGGATAAGTTCCTTCACAACTTAACCAGCATTTGATTGATATTGTAAAATTCAGACAGTTTGCCATCTAAGGAAATGTTTCAATAAAAACAAAAAAAATAACATACTTACACAAAATCACCACCTCCACAATGTGCATTGCTCAGGGGCTCTGTGACCACACAGTTGTGCTAGAAAGAGGATACAATCTCATTCATGGAGGGAAGCAAGAACAGAAGTTAACTTCTTCTCTGCAGAATGAAGGGTTTCACACGTGCAGCCAAGGTGTAAGGAACTCAAGTAGGCCTAGAACAGCCATGGCGAATGAGTGAGCAGAAAAAACTCGTGTGAATGAGTCCATTAACTGTGGACTTCTGTCTCAAGTGCAGTTTGCCCTCACCAGTTCTGAATCAGGGAGAGGAAGAGTCAGGGTCCAGCCTTTACCACTGTATTTACCAGCTCATAGCATACCAGCGACTCCACTTCCCCAAAGCAATTGCCTGGCTCTTAAGCACACAGGTTAGTGTGTGTAAGATAGAAGAAGGGGGTTTCAAAGCTAATCCTGCATTCAATTTGATTGCAAGATTAATTCCCAAATGATGCTATAGATGAGCAGATCTTCACCATACAATGTTTCCTCACTGCAGAATACATAGGTTCTTATTAAGGCTCCAAACTTACAAATCCAATCAACAATGCAAGAGGATAAGCACCAACTTCCAGTGAATTAATTATACAGGCTATATCCATATAGATAAGATTGAAGGGCCAGACATATTCTGAAGGAAATTCATATTCCTTGAAAATAAACTTGAAAAGAATCAAAAATCAGACTGTAGTCAGCACTGTGTTTACTCTGGTTTGAAGAATCTGGCATATGAAATCAGTCAGAAGTGAGACAATGAAAGTATTTGTCATCACATACCTCATCATTACCTGCATTGTGCCAGCTGCCAGAATGAATGGAGGGTGACATAACTGCTGCTAAACAAAGAGTAAGCAAGTATGGAATTACCTGGTTTAGAGCAAAAACTTCTCCTAATATTTTACTGCAGAAAGAAAATCCAACTTGTCAAATTAAAACACAGCTCATGAGTATGCCAATCAACAAGACTGAACAGCTGAGCGTATTGCTCAACTCTCCTTTTCAAAATTCCTTTTCAACTTCTGTAGTTCCTTTCCAAAGAGCAGTGACATTTAATGGGATTCTTTATATCACTTCTGAAATGCAGTGTCCTAATTACAGTAAATGCTCTCTGTACTTTATCAGTAGCTTGATAAAATTTATTTTTCTTTTCATTAGCAAAGGAAACAAAAAACTAAAAGCATGGTTACAGATAGGTTGGAAAACCTTTGCATATGCTTTATGTTTCAGAACTGCTATGAAGAGGAAAGAGAGACCAAAGAAATGAGGTATTTGTTGTTAGTGTAACAGAATCAAATGTATACCCCGCTTCTAATACATTTTGGATATCTATTAATATACTTAGAGCTTTCAGGAAAAAACCAAAGCACTTAATTACAGCTATTTGGTGCTGAGTATTCACATTTTTATACAGAAAACACACTGTATAGAAACACTGGCTATGCAGTCAAATATTCCTCACAGGCCTCAGGGAGCTGGTGGGCCACCCCTCACAGTAGATTGTTTAAAATGGCAAGAGGAAGCTTTTGGCCAGATTCTTTGCTCTGGAAGATAAAAGAAGCCCACAGTAGCAATTTCCAGGGCATGCAGAACACATTTCACTGGGGCTGCTTCACCTCTACAGATGTGTCCTTGAGTGCAACACCTACATCACCATTTTGGCCAAAGGTGACATGCACCTCAGTTCTCCACACTTCCAAATGGCCAGGACAAAGTGATTCATCCTCTTGTGCTGATGTCAGGGGTTACTGAACCACCAGGGCAGGTCTCTGATGTAGAGTCAATTAAGGTATGTTTTTAATACAGTGGGTAGAAGAAAGAAAATGTTAGAAGAAAAGTACTGGTCAACAGGCGCTGCTGGGAAGAAAGGGTATGAACTTCATCTCTTTTGCCTCGGCTCCTGTGCACTTGATTGTAACACTAAATTTAGTTAAACTAAAATGTTCCCAATTTAATTCTGAGCCTCTAAAGCCAGATATCTTACATCCCCATTTGCCCATACCATTGCCAGGCTCAATATTCACTTCTTAAAGTAATGATGATGTGCTGGTAGCTTTGTGTCCCACATCACCAATGGCCTGACACAGCTTCCCCCACCATAAGGAAAGAAGAAAGATCCTCCTAGAATTTGTGAAAATCACAGCCCCTTTTCAAACAATGGAAGGAAAGACAGGCTTCTTAGCAGCAGAGATAAATAAGCAAGGGACTTAATTTCCTCTCTACCCCACCCAATTAGCAGGGTTGAAAATTTTCTCAGCTCAGGGTGCTTCTATTGTGAAAATAAAGTCACTCTATGGGTATGAGGCATTCAGTCACTGCAGAGACAATGCCATATGTTAGATAAGGGCTTTCTGTGAGAAAGTAGTTTTTAAATTGTGGAACCCAAACAACTACTGAGCTAGGAATAAAGAAGCAGGATAAGATAATTTTTCTGCTATCATATTTTTGAGTGTTACAGTTAGGAGGAAAAACGAAGTCACTCAACTCTAATATATGACAAATGCGTCTTATTCAATTATCACTAGAAACATTTCTCAGTTCACTGTTTTCTTTCCCTTACACGACCTAAACTTGCACACTTGCCTCCAGCACATTTTGCTCTACAGGATAACTGTGTTTTTTTGATTTCAAGTCATGGGCACTGTGGTCATATGAACGAGGAATAAATTGCAGTAAAAAAATTAGTTTAAGACACAAAGTAAATCACATCTTAACATCTTATATTCCATCCCACCTTCCAATTTGCTGTTCATTTAAGCAGGACTAGATCAAGACAAATTATATTAATTTCTAATAGAGAAAGAAGATCCTAAGGTAGAAAGAAGAAAATAAGTTACAAAAGTTGGGATTTTTTTTCTTATCTTTATGTATTATTGTGTTATTTAGATTGATTAGTGAGACCTAACAACAATTTCATTCATGTAACCAGATGATGTCCAGAATTGTCACAAGTTTACCTACTGTCTGAATGATTATTAGTACTTTTATTTCTGATTATATTGAAGATGCAGTCAAAAAAGTCCTATTGGTCAAATGTCTGAAGAGAGTCAGGAAGGCAAGTTATTCCAGCTAAATGCAGAAATAACTTACTCTTATTTCCCCTTCCCCCCCCCCCCCCCAATAATACTGCAGCAAGTAAACTACAAGCAGAAAGGGCATCTCAAAGGGCTTTTGCCCTCTCCACCCTATGCAGGAGCAAAAATGTAAGGCAAGGCAACAGAGACACAGGGATACAGCTTTTTAGGTTGAAAACCATTGGAGACTAATGCTGTACTTGCTCTGGGGCTTAATTAATCTTGCTATAGAGTGAAGATAAATGTGAGCTCATTTCCTGTTGAAGCACACAAAATGTAAATTAAGTATCGCCATATATGCAGAGTATTTAATTTCCTGTAACAGCATTCAAACACCCTCACCAATGTTTGTCTCACTATACCAACTCAATTTTATTTTTGAGTAATGGAGTCAGGTGATCAGTTTTACAGGATATTCTCCCAATGAGCTGTCAGATATACGCTGAGATATTTCATGTGCCATTACCAAGCTATTTGCTGGCCTGCCTAAGTTGCAGTGATGAAACACAAGCTTAGGATAGCTAGTTCAGCATGGTGCTCCCTACCCAAATACAGACTGCATTGAACCAAAAGTACTGGTATATTTGCTTAAATACCACCTTTCCATGAGTTATTTTATCTGCTACTGAAGATCCTGAGGCATCAGTTGGTAACTTTGGCCTACATTCAGCTCCTGCACACACACAGCTCTGTATTTGGCAGGACTTGGTATCTCTCAGCTTGTTTCACTGTCCAGAGTGCTCTGCCTGGCCTCCTACAGCAGCCCCCATTCCACTTTGTTTCCCCTCCAATGCACAGGATTCAAATGGCCCACAGTCTGGAGGAAGCAGAATCTGCTGCTTGTGCAATTAAGGGCTGTCAGAGAAATGGGCAGGTTCCTATCCTTACTTGTAGCTCTGTTCCCTAGTTCCTGCTAAACAACAACAACAACAACAAAAAAAAAAGAATCAAAGATGAGGGAGCAAGAAGAGGCTCTTGCTGGGTCCTGAGATGAAATGGCAGGTCACAGATCTGAATCACTGTTGCTCTTATCTTCTATAATAATTCAGCTGCTTTGCACCCTCTCTGCCTCTCTGTAAAATCAAGTTATGTAAAGGAATGCATTTGGCCCCACACTATTACTTTAATTTCTTTCCCAAAGAAAATTTGCTCCAACAGTTTGATATGAATGTTTTTTTAAGGAATAGATGATAGTAGCTGCTTCCTGCAGATAAGACTTCTGACTTCTGTTTTCATTCCAATACTTTGATTAAAAGTTTAAAGAGATTCAGTTTGGTAATTTTAACTTCTTTTCTTTGGAAAGTAGCAAAGGCTAGGGTGAAAAAACAAAAAAAAAGGCTGCAAAAAGAAATTCCTTTAACAAGACTACCATTCCTCTTTTCTGTGTTATATATAGTAAAATTTCGCTCTCTAGAAAAAATTGGGATGGTAGCACACTAGGTAACCCACATTCATCCTGTTTGAGTCTTCAGCAGTCTGCACATGGGAAGATACAAGTTACAGTTCAGTTGAAATATTGGAACTGTACTGGTTCAAATCTGGAATGGCCAATAACCTAATATGGAAACTTCAGTCAGGCTTGAACTGTTTGTAGGACAACAGCAAAATTAAAAACAGCTCATTAAAAAAGCCCTAAAAAAGCTATCACACTGTGGGGGAAAATTCAGCATCTTGTCAGGGTAGGGAGAGGAAATACCAGGTTACTGGGTCAGGTGCTGGGATGTGCAGAGGCAGCTCAGTGTGTCCAGCCTTGAGCTACCCATGTGGGAACAACTATATTGAAAAACACGCAAAAAAAAATTGGCCATTCTTGCCATGAACCCACAGAGAATCCAACTGAGTATTACATTTGTATTTGTAATCACATGTGTATAACTATATTGACTCTCTTCACAGCCTTAAGAGTTGGGTGGCACCTCCCCATTTCATTTTATACAGGTTCCCTGGTTTCTGGAGTATCAAACTTATTTCTGATAATAATCAATGTATGTGGAGTTTATGTATGAAAGCTTGTCCTTAGAAATGCTGGTTTTAGCAAAATCTGCCTTCTAACCCCAATATAATAACATCTCAGCAAAACTTGCCATAGAGGATAAAGAAGCAGACTGGAATGAAATTATCTTTAAAAGCATCTATTGGAAATATTTTGCTTGAAGTAATGTAAATTGATCTATAAATGTTATTTCACAGCTTGTCAACAATAGCAGATATAATGTGCTCCCCTAAGAACGTTGCATTATGACATAATAGCTGGAATATTTTTGTTTCTTTGGGTTGGATTTAAGGAATCAATAACAGCAGCTACTATTTAGTTGTAATGCAGATGTGGTTTTCCTTTCCTTGATCACAATGTTTGTTCCTGCAATGAAAAAACGACTCATCACTTAGTTTCACATCAAGTAAATATCTAAATAACCTCTGGCCCACAAATGAAAATTCACCGTGAAACTTAAAACATTTAATGCATTTTTAACATTCCACACCAAAGGTTTTTTGATCTGGTATTTTAAACAAACTACTTTTTGAGAAATTCAAATACCACTGCTATACAAAACAAAAACATCTTTTGAGATGCTTGTTGTATATAATTTCTTCTACCACCGTAAGCTTGGAGAATTACAGTTATTCTCCACTGGTGACATGGACAACTTGATTTTGTTACTGTGGCAGTGTGCTTAATGTTTAACTGAGTCTTTACATTGGCTTAGCAGTAAATATTCCTCATTTACATTTTTATGATGCAAAAGCTACATGATCATCCGAAAGTTTTGATTTTTATCCTGGTAACTTCATAATGGATTTTCGCCCTCTTTAAATCCCCTTCTCTAAATGGTTTTTGTTTCCCTTAAATTCTGTTCACTTTCACTTAACACTTTCATTGCTAAAATTTCCTGGATATGCTGGTGTAAATAAGCATTTATATGTCGAGCCTTAATAGCTGTATAGTTGAGAATTTCCTCTGATGCTGAACACTATGTTTCCAAACTATATTCAGATGTTCCAAGGGCTGCATATTTCATGGGGTTTTTTTGGAACAGTCCCTGCTGGTTTGACTCATAGATCTCACACATATCTAACCTTGCAGCTATGTTTTTCTACAGTTTAAACCATTATTCCTAGTGAAGATCTCAAAACCTGCTATCACTGAAGACCTGGCAAAACAGTTGCTGCACACAGATCTGCACACAGATGCCCCTTCTGCACTGCTCTTTTTTTCCACTGTTTCTCTCCCCGACCATGATTTTGCTCTTCATTCATAAAGACAGCATAGTTTGTTTCTCAGTTTGGAGTTTGGCTAAGAGTCTGCCAAAAGATATTTGTCCACTCATGTTCTCTGAGAAAACTGCCAGTGATTTTATTCCTATCTGAACTGGTCCCTTAGTTGATTATGCTGCACAATGAGTGATAGACCAAGCCACACGTTATAAATTGCATTCCCCAGCAACACACATCAAGTCTTTTTTTTTTTCGAAGCCTATAAAAAGTACTCCTGAAAGCTCCACTCCATTAAGGGTCCCTTTAGGCCAAGATGAAAAGCAGAATCACATTTATCAATCCTTGAACAAGAAAACTATCAATGACTGAAATGCTTAATGCAAACCAGTGAAGAATGTTTGCTGAAGGCAAACAGCATGGAGCACGGAGTTACTCAGGAATACAGGGTAAAGTCAAATACTGATTGTCTCTACAGATACGCACAACCTATACATGACACAAAGACATGCTGCCCTTTGCCCACACAAATCAACATCTATAAATCATGCTGACACTCACCACAGTTTACCCTCTCATCTGAGAAACTACACCATTCTTGCAGTTTATTACTTGCAGTGTGCAGTGTACAGCTTGTCCTTGTTAATTTTACCGTTTCCAGGGTATTTTCAGAGGTCTGGCAGTATCAGTGAACCTTGCCATATTGCTGTAAGGAGTGATGATATATTGCTGCATGGTATGCACTCACTGCTGCAACAGAGCACTTGCAATTTCTACCTTGCCAGCCAGCAAAAGCAGATCTGAGACTGCCTGTTTGCATGTAGCAGTGTATTTCTCTAGAAGAGCTGGCCATATTGACTCTCACCAGCCAATTTTAATGAGCTCAATTTGTACTGAAAAATGGATTGATGATGCAAAGCAATTACTTAGCACTGCATGTGTGCAACTGAAAAAACAACTTTTTAAAGAAGGGAATAGAGTCAGTCACTTCTAACAAGGCCTGTGCTTGTAACCTAATTTCATTCATTCTGTGGGGTTCCTAAGTGATATAGTGATTATATATCATTATATCCATTATAGTGATATTCAGTTTTTAGTTTTAGTTATTTCCTGCATTCAAAGAAACCAGACTTCTATTGACTAAACTGATCTCAGAGAAAGGAAATTCAATATATTGCTAGAATCAAAGCTCCCCAGACAATTAGCATGAGCTACATTTACTCAGAGTCACATTCTTCAGTCTCTGCAGTGCCATTGAAAGCTTTGAAATGTGCCCTAAGTGACTAAAATAGTATTTCAAAGACCCCCTCAAATTCCCACAAATTTCAACAAAGTGAAACTGAGCAACAACAATCTCCAAGAGACCTTCTGTAAAAACCAATTTTCTGACAATTAAGTTATCACAGGAAAAGGATCAGAAAGGGTAGTATTGTGAAACTATCTCATTCAGCCCCAAGGAAAACTTGCAGGGTAACAGACTAAATTTTTTAAGTTTTGGTGTGCTGCAATTGATTGGCTTCAGTATCTGGGAGTGTATGTGCAAACTTTGGTTGTAGATTATCCTACTTTTCTATGACTTTCCATAGTATCTATCAACTAACATGACAGCTTTTCTCCCCATTGGCAAAGCATGTAGAAACTTGATAATCTCCAGCTGCTATGATACCTTTAAATTTAGGCAAAATGAGCTAACAGTTATTTGGTACAGAACAATAAAAACCAGACAGACTTGCTCATATAAATCTAAACCTGAACTAAATAGCACTGCAATTTTTGAAAGAATTCCAAAGGTTAGATTTACAAAATGTTAACACAGATATGCATGCATATATATATATATATATATATATATATATATATATATATATATATATATATATGGAACATTCTCCACTAATCAATGAAGTACAACAATTTTTTCTTGATACTGAATAAGCAGAAGAGTTTGCTCTTGATCCTTGCTGGTTTGGATCTATCTTCCTCAGCAGACTGGACTGGAGCAGTCTAGCACACAGATGGGGCTGTTCTGACCTCTGGCAACTGGCTCTGATCTGAATGATGCACAGGCAGCTAGCTGAGGACCATAAATACCTCTTATTCCAGTTACATTCCTATCAGGGCTTGAAATGGAAGTGCTGGTGTAGCATCAGGAGAGGGGATCCCTTGGTTTGCTAGGGGAATATAAGATCTCACTCACCTGCCTACTGCAAGATCAGTAGAAACATAATTGAACACTAAAAGTATTGGCACATAAAGTTGGTTTTTTTGGGTATGTGCCCACCAACATTTATGTCGATTTTTCCCCTAAATATGAATCAGACACACTAACATACACACAAAATAAAGCACAGCTCACATTCTAGTAGTGCATTTTGGGGCCAGTTCTCATCTACAGTTTTCCAAATAAGCTATGGACATAACTCAAATGCAGCCATACGGCAGTGCAGTTTAAAAAGAGAAGCCTACAGTAGTCAAAATATGGGGAATTAGGTTACTGAAGTGAGAGCAGCTGCATTCTTTGGTCTAAAAACTAAAATAAAGTGAACTTGTATTACACATTGTTGGGGAAGTATTTAAGATACTTATTGTTCAGTAAAGCATTGGTAAGTTTGTTTGGTAAAGTGGCAGTATTACAAGAACAGGATTTGTAGCAGAACTTTCAACAAAGTCCAGATGGGGAAATGCTGAAACTCTCATGAGAGACATTTTCTCTTGTGACACCTCCTGCATGATGTTTAGAAGAGAAATGACTGAACAGGCTAAAACTAAATATTTGATGATTTGTGTGAATATAGAGAAGAAGAGAGAGAAAAGTGCTACACAGTGGTCACCTGAGTTGCTGTTTTTCCTCATTATTTGTTCCCAACTAGGCCAACCAAAGTGCCAAAGGGGATGCCTAGCAGGAGTGTTTGAAACGTCAGCTCCTTGGTGACCTATATATCCTTACGTGGTTACACACTCTACTCGTGTCAATTACTGCAGCTTCTTTAAAATCAGTGCTGCTGTGCTCAACACCTGTCCCAAGGATTTAAGATTTGTTTTCTTCTTTTGAGTAAAGCCAGTAGCACACATTTCTTTTACTATAGTGTGGTAGCAGCTTCAGGTGAGTAAGAATTACAGTGATTTCACCCATCATGATCAAAACTGTTTCGTACTTGCACCATTGTGCAAATATGAGTGGGATCCAAGGTGCATCAAAGGAAACAAATGGATTGTTCTTAGGCTTCAGCACTGTATCGTACATAACCAGCTTCATTTGTGAAAGCTGTGCAGAGAAAGAGTGAGCTCCATACAGGGAGATGAAGACAGAAAGAAGTATACAGAGCCTGAAGGTACTGGAAAGAAGAGGGCAGGCACACAGCCTTCTAGAAATGGCTCATTTAAAAAACGAAAATTCAGTTTGTCTTATGCTTGATAAGGTAAAGGACAAGAAAATTATCATCTGTCAAAAGTACCTGATCTTTAAGGTAGAAAGTGAGAAAACAGCAGCAAGAAAAACAGCCAAAATCTTTACAATTTTGAGCATGATCATCATTAGATGCTTTGTAATTTTCATTGCTGTTGGCTGAAACGATACTTTTGGCCAGTTTATCAATTATAGAAGAAATTATCTAATGACTACTGCATTTCCTGAGGGTGTTGCTTGTGTTTCCCTCACTATGCTTCTGCACTACATGTCCACTTCTGTTCTGATGATTGCCAGGCTTCCCCCACAGGGCTCCACTTTGCACCTCCATGGTTCACATGCCTCAAGTCTAAGCTCTCAGTAAAATATTTCCATTCAGAATGTTTTCTATAACTGTATTATTATGAAATAACTGAAAATTGTGCATATATATTATGAAAACATGCTAAGAGCCTCACGTAAGCATGTTATTTGCCTTCAAATAGTCACTTCATGAAATGCAGAATTAATCACAAAGAAGAGTTCCCTTCAGCAGGGCTTGAAAGTCCAATGCTCCAAATGAGGGGCACTTTGTGGAGAGGGAGTGAGCCTGGCTCACCAAGAGCTCCCAGGAAGAATTTCCACACACCATGTCAAGTAGCTTGATTGCAATATTTAGGACAAAAGCTATTATTATCTCATTTATTATGTGATTAAAACTTCAGAATATTTTAGGTGCTAGTTTAAGTGATAGCTACATGTTTTCTGCTGCTCCTCTGTTGTCTCCATTTGGGGAATAAGTAATCTAAGTAATATTTACCTGCACTACCTGTTCAACAGCACTATAATAAAACCCATAGACTTAACTGACAGTACATTTTATTTTAGGAATTTAAAGGGTTATTAGAAAGTGGTTCTTCCTTACAGCTCAGATGATCTGGGAATGAGAAGAGTCTTTCACCCATACTGTCTCCCTTTATATCTCTGAGGCATGTCCAAAATATGTAGCTTTTGGATTTTTTCTTCCCCAGCTGGCTGATTTCCAACCTCATTTTTTTTCCAGCTCTGTGAAATCTTAATTTCTGACAGTTTTCACAAGCTGCACTTTAGAATTATTCCATCCATGTAGTGACTTCATTTCAGAACAGCCAAGACAAACAATTCCAGCTATTTTATGCATCTCTCGATCAGTTCCAGATTTTCATGTATTTCTTACGAATCTGGTAACATAGTGCTAAGCATTTTGGCAACCTGCTTTTGTTTCACTCAACAGCTATAATGCTGTGCTCTAATTTAGATTTTTTCAATTCATGTTAAAGCTGCAATGCCTCTGATTACACAGGACTAAAAGCACTCCTGAACTGGCAAAATTTAAGATCTACTCCAACCCCCAGTTAATATAAAGAAAAATGCTTCAAATAGCATCATTTATTGAAGTATTAATAAATATTCTACTTCACAGACCTTTTCAGAATGTCTAAGACCCATGAAAAGAGACGCTTCTCGAAAAACAAAAGGCTAAAACATCACCTTTAGTTTCACTCCAGTGTTGTAATACTCCCTCATATGTTGATTTATATATTGAAAAAGAAGCAGGACAATGCAGCACCACAAGCTGGAACAGACAGGTAAGTTCAGGCATGGTGTTAACAACACTAAATATCTTTCTAGATGTCAAAGGTCAGTATCCTCAGGTGAGGGAATTACCCTGTACCCAGTACTCAAAACAATAGAGTAATTGATTTAGTTGTCTAGCATTTAGGAGTCTTGAGTTTAGGGTCCCTTTTAAAGGAGAAAAGAGGAAAAAATATCCAAGGTAAAAACAAAGTTCTGTTATACAGTTCATGCTCTGAAAATCTCAGACTTCTCTAAATCTGAGAACAGATGCTATCAGCCAAGTAGGACAAAACAGATCCAACTTATTCCAAGTACATTCGTGTAATTTATGCATTCATAAAACTGATAGACGTGTTTCTGGAAGTCTTTAAAGTAGGCATAATAATGGTCAGCAATATACCATTAGCAATTAATCATTCTTAAAATATTCACAACATTCAGTTTTGTTCTTGTTATTCGAGGAAGTAATGATTAATTGATTAAAGTTTGCAAGTGCACTAATAGCAGGTACTCCTAATTGCAAACTCTGAGGGATAATTTGATCTGAGCTACTTTATGCTAATTTGTACAGCATTAGTCATAACAGTCTATAATTTCACATTTAAACAACTTTTTCCTACAGTCACTATAATCTAATTAAGAATCGTATCTAGTTATTTGTATGAGGAACACTGCTGAATTACCTGATTTCCAGGTAAGTACCTGATTACCATAAAATATTAAAGAGAAGTCCTTAAAAATATGCCCCCACCAATTAAAAGCCCTTGTTAATTGTTTCCCAGATAACTGTTTTAAAGTACCTTTAATGACAACATTTATCCTAATCTTATGTAGTTTGAAACCCAATCCCAGTATCTATATCCCCCATTTTTTCTGAAGTTTCCTTTTAGCAGCAAGTACTTCTTTCAGAGCCTAAAAATCAGTGGAAGATTCTGTATTCAGGGACCTGTTTTCCATTTCTTCAGTTGTTGTGCATCCAGAAGGTTCACTGTGGTAAATAAGCTCAAGCTACTGGGCAAACAAGAGTTAGCAAACAACCAGACAAACAAGCATGTGCTTACTACAGCCAAAGAACTGAACAATGGATTTTGTTACCCAGCTGCTCTTTGGGCAGATCAGCTATATCAACTCTTGTCCTTCTAAAAAACGTCTCAGCTCCCCATATATTCTACAAATCATTTAATAATGTGCTTTTCGAGCAAACTGTAGTGTATGCCAGAAACCAGGAAACCCCTTGATCATGTGGCAAGCCCTTGCAGATGTGGTAACAAAGTAAAGTCAAAATATATCCTGCAGTAAGTCCTTTTCTCCAATGCCATTTTAGAGATATAACTCTTATTACAAAGAACACATACAAATAGCAACAAATACCATATTATTCTATGTGGAATGGGTAGATTTTTTACAAGGTATTAAAAAAAACTATGTTGATGTTTCCTGGACTACAGAAATACTCAGGGCTTTTCCATGATACTGGATGAGGTCTTATCTCCCCAAAACCTGAAAACAAGTGATCAGTTCAAGCACATTTGGAAACACTTTCTGCATATATTCAGTTTTCTTATAGAAATCCACATTGTGGATTATCTAACAGCTAAAAAGCCATGCTTGGTGAGTGCTCTCTACATTACTGATTGCCCCATTGGTAAGCTAATCACACAATACAACTGGAATCAAGGCACAGTTAACTTCTCTCATCTGCAGCTCTTAGTAACTGAGGAGGCTTGACTGGAAACCAGAAGCAGCTGCCAAACAGATGTTCTTGCTGAGGCATGCAAAACTGTGTGCTATATGTCTTTGACTAAAATGACAAATCTGCTAGCTGGTAGTTAAACCATCATCTTTTATGAGGCTTTGGGAAAGAGAGATGCAATATGAACTTGGTTGTACATAAGAATTGCTGAACCTTGTGACTAGGATGGAAATTTCCCTTTGGGATGTTAAGGAACTTGCCTGTGTTTGCATTTGCCTAGGTACTGTCCAATGTTTGTAGGATTAGGTGAAAATTATAGGCCTTGTGCTCCTCCTTGACAAGGGGCGCACCATGTGTGCAACATCTAGAATTTAATATCTGAAGCCAATGTTTAGGCTGGGGGCTCAGATCTCTCTTTTGTAGAACAGCTTGATAAATTGTCTTCTCTTCTGCAGAAGCAGCACTTCAACTTAACGCTTTTCTTCCCCTGCATTATGGTTATCAAAGTAAGATACATGCACAGTAGAGGTCCATTAGCATCTTTATCAACACTATAAGTGGGCCAGGGAAGAACATGAGAGACTCACATCAGTAGCTCATTGAATTTTCTCTTCCCCCCTTCACATGCATGTACTTCTCATACCTCACCATTATGGACTGGCTTTCAAATTCCCTTGAACTTTAATGATTTTTTTTCTAATGCGCTGATATCGGGCAGAATAAGAACTTATTTTTCTGCCTGAGACCTGTCCTTCACACGGCTTGAAAATAATTGCCAACTTAGTGTCTAAAACCTGAAAGCCAGTGATTAACTTCAAATACTACATAAGCTCCAATTGCATTATTCTAAAACTTCTTATGCCATAAACATCTCCGTGGCACCCAAGTGCCTTCCAGTAGTGTACAAAGCGACCATGACTAACATCTGTCATGTGTCATTAGTATTCTCATCCCTCAAGGGGGAAAACATTTGCAGTGAAGTGTTTTGTTTTGGTAGGAAATTAAAAGCAAAAACTTCACACAGATACATCTTTATCGTAGAGGAACCAAGACCAAAGAGATGTATTTTACACATGGAACAGCGTATGAGATCTCTGAGGGTCCCTAGTCCTTGGGGTAGTTTATAACACGCTCTTACAGTGCCCCTTCTGGAAAGTCTACTTTCTGGCACTGACCACTTGATCATAAGGATGCTCCATGAGGTCTGAACCCATAGCTGTCAGCTGCCTTCTAGCAGGCCTGAGCCTAAGGCATGGGTCTCAGAGTAGGGACTGAGGAGCTTCAATACCAAGTAAGAAGTCACCATGGTGAAGACAGGCTTGATGTGCTCCTGGGGGTGAGGAGACTCCTGTGTTCTTTGGAGTTTCCAAGACTTAATGGTGAGGTACTGCTGAACTCCCCTTGGAAAGTAGCTTATTACAAGGGCGTTTACAAATGTCCTTGCTGGCTGATTGGTATCCCTGCCACCCAGCTTTGATTTACCTCCTCCCGTCTATTGTCCAACGCCGCTAACTGTGCCTGCTGCAGTGGCAGGGGAGTGGGACAGCACGTTTGGTCATATGGAGGAAGAGACAAGCAGTGCACGTCACCTTCATAGCACTGCCCCGTCCAGCCCTCTGCCGGCAGCAGCTGGACAACAATTGGAATGGAAAGAGTTTGCTCTCATTTGAAGTACAGCCTCTCACCAGTGCCCACCAAGACCACCTCAGACCAGCTGAAATGGTTGTTTGGAGAGTGCTCCTCAAAGTCCAGGATTCTTCTAGGACTGCAAGATGAAGCTTCAATTACGCTATCTAAAACCTGGCCAGCAGTATTTTATTTAAGGAAATGTCTGAAAATTGGTCTCTGGTTTAGCAGTGCAGGCTCAATATGAAATTTTACAGTGACTAATCACTTCATTACATGTAACACTGGCTTACAGGACTGACCCTGAAGACCTGGAGTGGTACAGCATCATCCACAGCAAGGAGAAAAGCCATCCCCAGACAGTTTTTTTCCTTTTGCTCCAGACACTCACAGAGATTTCCTGGCTGACATCTTCTCGAGAGCCAGAAGAGGGTTTTGATTCATCAACATATTTTTAGTCTGACCTTTAGCTTCCTTCTACATTGGCTTCAGACAGGAGGAACACAGCAATGCATCAAACCACTTTTAATTCAGTAGCCACCATCAGAACACAGCAGTGTTCTGCCCAAGCTTTACAGCACAGCTGACTTGCCTGTGCTGGTAGCTTTGCTCACAGAAACATCGTGTCTAGAAGATGTCCATGAGCAACACCCAGGGGCCAGCTCTGCCCACCCTGCTGCAAGGGCTCAAACCTGCTGACGTGCAGGTACAAGAGAGGTCAAAAGTCTATTAAAAGCTTGCTCCTGAAGGCTAATGCAAAAAATGGAATTAACCCATTCAAAATTGTAATTTAGGTCCCTGCAAATTTGTCACAGACATAAACTCTGTATTTTAAAGAATATTTTATGCAATAAATACCTTGCAAAAGAAAGATGCATACTTGTTTATGTGCTATTATTTGGTATTTGTTATTTAGCAATTTTATCACACATGAACATTTTACAGTTACACCTGTGGATGGTATATAGTTACTGAGTTGACAGAAGTACTAAAATACCTTTAAATACCTCTGTGGAGACTTCTTTTTTCACCTCTTTGGTATAGCTGTATTTATAGCAATAGCAGTTGCCAGTTTTTCAAGACTAGTTACTTCGACTTATGGTATTTTCCATAGTCCATGAAATGTCCTTTATTTAATATGCTTTACTGTGACATTTCTCCAACTAAACAACAAAACCCTAAACCACCACCGAACACCAATCCTACTGCCCAGATGAGTTTGTAAAACATCTCTGCTACCACGGAATCAGTAATCCCATGATTTCTCTATTTTATTTGAGTAAATTCCTCAGAATACAAAAGGAAGAGCCAGTGACTCCAGATTATAAGAAACCAATTCTTTCTACTGTATTTTCTTCAACTCTGATTGTAAACATATTTATGTTCAGCATAATGTGGTTCTGTTTTCAGTTCCCAAATGCCTCATTTTTTAAATGTTCCATTTTGTGTAGGATTTCAAAACTGTGGAGCTTGACAAGAATGGGTGGACAGTTCATCCACATCCTCCAGAGTATGCACTACGTCCCTTTAGGACAATGCACAATGTGCTAAATTTATTAGTAGCTCTATTAACTCATGCTTCACTACTGACATCATAATAAACAATGCTGCCCTCTCTCAGTCCCTGCTGCATTTTAAATCTGCCCTTCAATGTCTCCAACACAGATTCAACTCTGCCTTAGCTGAAGTCTCAGCTACATCTTGCCCTTCTCGTTCCTCATCAGCCTCAGGAATTGACTGTTATTACAAGTTCAGGAATGCATGTCCAGTCAGCACACTGGAAGATTCTTGAATCTGGAGCACCAGCAGATGAGTCATTTTATGAGGAAGGCCGGAGATGGACTTTTTAACAAGGGCATGCACTAATAGGACAAGGGGGAACAGCTTGAAACTGAAGCAAGGTAGATTTAGATTAGACATTAAGAAGAAATTATTCCATGAGAGGGTGGTGATGCACTGGCACAGTTTGCCAGAGAAATTGCAGATGCCCATCCCTGGCAGTACTCAAGGCCAGGCTGGACAGGGCATTGAGCAGCCTGGTCTAGTGGAAGGTGTCCTGCCTATGGTGGTGAGCTTGTGACCAGATGATCTTTAAGATCCCTTCCAACTCAAACCATTCTATGATTTCACAGCCTAGCTCTCATTATCGAGGCTCATTTCTTCCTTTACAGATGCCTCTTTCAACTTGTGCCTGTTTTGATTATCCCAGTTTACCACAGGTGACCTCTCTTTACACACCAGCACCACGTAATTTCTGCATTTGGTACACCAACTTTCTCCCCAGCTTCTTGGAGTCAATAGCAACACACAAAAAGTTAATTCAAGTTTGCTTCTTATTTTCCAGTCAAATCGCAGTCCCCCTACCTTTCAATCCTTTGAATGGGTGATCAGTTTGGATTCGTTTCATTAAAGACACTGTGCAGAAGAAAATGGTGCCACAGAAAAGCTATTAACATACAATGACAATAATCACAACAAGTAATAAAAAACCCTGTCTATTTCTAGCAGAGTTTTCCTGTTTCAGAAGTGCATATTTGGAAAGTGTCCATTTCCTTTGTGCATGACAACTCCAAGACTTGTAGCTCACGTATAAGACAATTAAGAGAAAAAGAACTTCTGTCAAGGCAAAGATTAGTTAATCAGTCAAATACACATATAAAGTTTATACAGAAACTGGACCTGGTCCAGAACTACTATATTGCAACATCAGGATCTCACAGTGTGGACAAGATTCACATGTAATACATTTCCTCAAAGTATGCCAAACTACAATTTACAAATCATATGCTCATGTGCCCTCTGTCACACGGGTGCTCCAGGTTTGGCAGTTTCCCTCTGCAGCACTGCTGGGTCACTTTGTTCAGTACTTCTCTGTATCTGCCACTGCTGAGTAAGTGTTCTCTGACACCTGCAACAGCCGTGGCTATCCAGGGTCACATAAGGCAACATTCCTTGCTACAACAAGCTAGAGCCACACATTCTGTGAACTCAAAGAATAAAGATGTCTGAATTTCTGACTTGCAAAGGTCTCTCCTGGCAGTATTAGACAAACTTTTAGAAAAGCCCAAGATTTCAAAATATGCTCAAGAAAACTACTAAGTATTTCCTGACTCACCATGGAACTGAAAGAATTGGCAAAATGTCTTTAGCTCACAGTGCTGTAAATCGGGATCCTGAGCTTCTGGGCGTTTTGGGCTGCAGTTCAAACTAAAGTACCTTACCATGATTTATACTACCTCTGTGCAATAAAAGTAGTTTGGGACAGCTTGATCAGGCCCCCATCATCCTTGCTCACCTCTCTTTCCCTGGTTCCTACTCTCCCGAAATAAACACACACCCAACCCCGCCCATACACCCATACTCCTAAAACAAACCCCTGAAAATCAAACCACTCGGACTAGCTGCAATTATCAACACAAAGTTTTTTGATGTAACTCTAATTGTAGACCATTTTTGTAGCACTTTTGAATGTAGCAGCTCTGTTTTTGGGCTGACACACAGAGATCTACAATGTAATGGGCTTATTTTAAAAGATTTTGGTTTTACTAGGTGCAGTAAAAAATAATAAAAAAGTTTCTTCAGTAAAGAAGATGCTTCAAATCCTCCAACAAGCACATAAAAAACCATGTTGTCTGTCTGAGACCCTGAATGGGACTTTCAAGTAGAGAACTGAAAAGATCTTATGAATCCTGTTTTAGAAGAGCCTCTGTTTTCCTATTCAATTACTGACAAAAAGAATCCATTGGTAGGATTTCTAAAAATATATTGCATTTGGATAAACTTTTATTCCTACAAAGTTTAAGTGAGAATACCAGATGAGTAGATCCCAATCAGACCTTTGGAACACAGACCTACTGGAGAATATTAATCAGCCAAGGTTTTTCAAAGTGCAACAGGACTATCTTACCCCACTGAGAAACTTTACAGAAGATGGCATAATTAAAATATTCTGGTGGGATAAAAATAGCTGATTTTTGCTCTTGGAAAAAAAACAAACCCTCAAAACTGAACCATCACCAGCACCACCCTCAAAAAATTGAGCTTGATGTCCCATGACTACTACTAAGCAGGGTAAATACTCTGATATAGTCCTAAACTTTTCTCTGAAGGAGTCTGAGAATAAAGCTGCCATAAACACAAGCGAGAGCCAGACCTAGCACTGCAGACCCTTTCTTTTGCCTTCTCATTTGAACCCTGCAATGTTGTTCCTAGTATATAGTAAACAGGGAAAAGTCAGAAATTAGTTACAAAACTCAGTCTAAAACCTCTCATTATTTCTTGCCAGATGCTGAAGATTCTTCTGTCAAGTAAAATTTTGCTTTTTCAAACACTTTTTTTATCAGACTCAGCAAATCCACAAGAATTATAGATCCCTTTGCTGGGATCATTAGTTGAGGTTTTTTTGGGTGGTAGATTTTTGGATTTTCTTAACTGGCTTTTCCCATCAGCACTACTCAGAATTGACATTTGACATCAAAGCAGTTTCAAGACCATTAGGACCACACTGTGACATTGGTGAGTCTAAACTCCAGAATGTGCCTATTATACCATATAAGCTCTCTTTATTCATGTCTCTCAAGTCATTATGCATACCGGGACCAGCATAGACAGATGTCTCAATAAATAATGTGGGAAGTATAGTCAATGGTATAAAACACTCAAGAGAAGACAACAGATGACATTATTTATAAACAAACTGGCATTGTGAGCTGTACAGTGGGGGTGATCAGAAACAATGCTCACTCATTTTCGGATATGTCAGACAAGTCAACAATATTGTTTTACTCAACAAAAAAGTTTGAAGACCTCTGTGGGTGTCAGATAGGTATTAATAACTTATGGGTAAACATCACAGAAAAATATTCTGGCACTCAGCCTCTCTTTTTGCCAGGAAATAAAATGATTGAGCAGATGGTCTGTTTAGAAATTGCAGCTTTTGGGAAGAAGCTTGTTTGTAAAACTGAATCTATTTTGCAACCAACAAAGATGTGGAAATTTTTGTCCTTAGGAAGTTTTCACTGATAACAAGAGAACAGGAAAGTCAGTAGAGTATTCCAGTTCAAAAGGAATATCTAATCTTACTACTTTATTTTTTTTACTTAGCAGCTCTGTGGCAGTCCAGTGCAATAGAACATAATTAAGCGTCTTGGCAGGTTTATGGAAGCCTTGCTCTCAGACAAAGACCCATATCATTATATTTCTACTGCAGTGATGATGAATATGATTAGTAGGGGTTTTTTTGCAGATGAGAGAGTGTTTTCCTTTACCTGCTCCCACTATACTTGGCTGCATTTGTGAAGTAATTTCCCAGTCTGCATACCTGTATTTTGTGGTACAGTCCTATCTTTCAGCCCCTTCCAGCAGAGAGATTAAAAAGCCACCTTAACTAATTAGCTTGTAAAAATATTATGGAGTTTTTCACACAGCTTCATGACCATTTTCTTCATTAAATCCTGAACATGTGTCAGGGGACTGACAAAATCTACACAGAAATAAAAATATACATAAAAAATACACGCAGATGATTATCACTGGATCCAAATATCATCAGGGAGGTGACTTGCTAGGACCATAGCCAAGTACCATTGTTTAACTGTTCTGAGTGATGATAGCAAAGGCCTACATACAGCCCATACATCATTGAAAATAAAAAAAAAACCAAGACAAAACACCAAACCAGACCAAACAAAATAACCCCAAAACCAAAGACCCTTTATCAGACACAGATAAGTAGAGAAGCCAGTGTCCTTTCAAGAGTCCCCTGATGAGATACAGCCAGGCTTTGTGACAGTTGACCCAGTATATGCACCAAGGAACCCAGCATAAACATTACAGGTTTGGGGATTTTCCTTTTATATACGTTTTTTTATTCCTTTTACTTATAACTTGAGTTTATTAGAGGGATATGGTTGTAATTAGCAAGACACCATGCCCAAGAAATCAAGTTGCAATGAGACACAGGTTGTATTGGCTTGACTTCAGACTCATTAATTTAGGCTCTGTGCTATAAAACACTTTTGTAGGAATTTGAGTAAATTCAGACCATGGAGGAAAAACTTAATTGTTAAGACTATGCAGAGGTTCTCAGAGGGTAAACAAAAACAGTGCCTCCAGTTTTTAGCTTATAGCTTATCTTGACAAACTTTGTCTAAAGCCTGAGATATTTTGCCTGTGTGCCCAGCATTCCATCTGTGAGAGGAGCTTGGCCTTTTCACTGGCAAAAGCTGCACCAGGAACCTGTGCCCAGCACTTATTTGTGCCCCAAACATGAACAATGGTATCCCAGTCAGGTCATCACATGGTCCTTACATTGGAAAACAGGAGAGAGAATTACTAGAAAGACAATTCAAATGATTTCTAACCAAAAATGGAAAGTTTTCCTCTTTGCTGAGGACAAATGCTACAGTTTTTCACTGTTTGTACCTTTAGGTCTTCCACTTCAGTCATGGTTGAAATAATGCCTGCAGAACAAGGTTGCTTCTATTCTACTTTGAAATATGCATTGCTGCAGAACTCCTGTGTATTCTCAGAAATAGAGCCCAGGATGAAGGAGGAATTACAAATCCTAATAAAATACCTGAAACCTTTTCTTTCTTTTTATTCTTCAAGAAAAAAAAGAAAAAGGTCCTTCCAGAGGGCTTTTTTTTTTCCCCCTGAACTATAAAACTGACAGAAAAGATGTATAACTGTAGGGAGCTATAAATTGCTCATATTCTTTCCCCCAGCTTTAATCAGAGGGGAAAACACACCCCTCTTTGCCATATTTTGGGGCTGCAGAAACTCTGATGTCTGTGGAGCTCTGCCAGCTCACAGCACCTCTCACTCCAACCAGGGCCCCGGTGTTTGTGGCAGACCCATGGCCACTCATGACTGTAATGCCAGTGCTTCCACCTTCCTTGCTGAAAGCCTGGACTCACAATGCACTAAAAATGAGCTGAAGTCTGTGCTACGCTCATCCTCCTTTATCTGATCTAAGTCTTGGAAGGCAGTGGCCCACAACAGGCGGTAGCAGTCCAAAACAGCCAACCATTTGATTGGTCCTCTCCTCCTAGGAAAAGGGATAGAGGAGAGAAATGGCTACAAGCACAAGAAGGGAAGCATGGAGAGATGCGAGAGAGCAGGCTGGCCACTGGAAGCGTTTTGCTCTCTTGTTTCATAGGTGTGTGTTTGCCCTCTCAATGGTAAGCTCACACAACTATATTTTGAGACAGGATCCTGCAATTGGTGGCCTCAGTAAGGGGGAGGGCTGGGGGTGGGGATGGACTTGTGTCTCTTATAAACTTAGTGGCAAATAGAAAGGTGCCTGAAAATACTGGGGGTTTGATTTTCAGATAAGGGTGCTTTTACATGCCTCCTTTTCTCTGAACTGAAACATGGTACCCTTCTAAATTAGAGAATGAGCATTTTACTTCCTTTGTAGAATGAAAGGAGGGAGCATCAGAAGCAGGCTTTTAAGAAAGAATAGACAGGATTTGTAATGTTCATAAAGCCAAAAGCTAGGAAATTAGATGGAAGAAAACTATCAGGGGTATATTCTTATGAAGACTGAAACTGAGATTGAAAAGTTCTCTAAGTGAATTATGATTTACTGCATTACAGATACAGAAAGATTTCACTACCACTACCTGTAAAACTGCATTGGTTTTTTATCAAGTAGCTCTGGTTTAGCCCATCTAGTTGATGAACATTCTTCTCAACTAGCAAATATAAATGACTTATGGGGATAATATTTCAATATATAATGACATTGCTATACCTCAGATTCTTTTAAGATCTGGGTTATTAAATATTAAATATCAAAGCTGTAAATTATTGTAGCAGCTTTATACAACTAAATTAAATTCAAACAAAACCTAATTTCCTTAATCATTGACTGTAATCCTCCAGGAACATATGCTATTAACTCAGCTACAAATGGCATAGAAATTGTATGACTTCAGTTAAGTTATTTTATATCAAATTCTAATCCAGGGCAGAGTCTTCAGTAAATCTCCTGCAGGGATTTTAATGCTTCTGCAATCATATTGGCTCTTTACTCGAGAGCTAATCTTTTTATACTCTGTTTTTTTCACTCCTTTATCCATTTCCTTCACACCCTTACTGAGCTACAGCTAGTATCTTCTATGACATATCATGTTTTGAAAGATTTGGCTTTCCCCTTTTGTATTTGATCGGCAATAGTTTCACTTAAGACAGAATTAGATAGGGTTTTTTGTTTCACATGTACGACTGAATCAGTCCCATTTGTTTCAACATGTATGTTAATTGCCACTTGTGGTGATCTCTTTATAAGGCTGTCTTATAAACAGTTTGCAGTCAAGCATTGAGAAAACAGAACAATTTCCTAAGCTTTAAGTAAGCTTTAAGTGCTTTCCTATGCAAGTAAAACTAAACAGATTTAATTTAAGCAGGAAACTTCCTTAGAGACTCAAGACAATGACTGGAAAATAAAGAAATAAACCTTAGAGCCCTAGGAGGTAAGACTTGAAGAAACCTCCAGAGATCATCTAGTCAGCCCTCTACTCCAAGTGATCAACTAAACTGCTGTCATCCCTGACAGATGTTTCCCTAATCTGTGCTTAAAAGCCTGTGACAATGGACGTCTCTGTACACAATCTATTTCAGTCCTGCACTATCCTTCCTAGCAGCATATGTCTCCAGACATCTAATTGCACTTTCCCCCCCCACTTTTTTTCCTCTTTAAACCTTTTATTTCCTTCCCTCTGGTTTGGGACTGGTGAATGGGCTATTCCTGAACTCTTGGCCACTTCCATCTTCCCTCAGTTCTCTTTTCTCTACACTGACTGATGGTATCTTATTCTGTCCTAAGCAGCCTTATCCATTTCTGGACATTCTATCCTGTCAGCTCACCCTTGGGAAAACATCACTAGAATTAGGGTAGTTTAGCTGAGGTTTTTCCCAGCATCAAGGAAGGCAGAAGAAATAACTGAAATTTGGCACATTACCCATCTGTTTATACATCCCTGCCTCCTTCACAGCAGAACAACACTGCTGACTCTCATCGAATTTATGACCCATACTCATTCCTGGTCTCTTTCAGCTTAATATCCTATAATTATTCCTTTATTAATACTGTAAATCAAATCTTCAAAGTCTCTTGAACTGAAGGCAACTAGCCATTACCCCCAAATTTCACTGCCAAAAACATCCCAGTATGTAAGCAAGAGAAGTAAATTCTGAGGATCTTTGTTCAGAGCTCCCCACAAAGAGAAATCCCTAAAACAGAACAAAAAACGACTGCACATTATCACAAAAACTCACAGAACTGTGCTAGAATTCCACCTTACAGGATTTCCTAAGCCATGCACTCCAGTTCAAACTGGAGTCCCTCCAGGTGTTTGAACAGGGGTCTTGTGATTCAATAAGCCCTGCGATCTGACAAGGATGTCACTTTAACTATCTAAAATTGAACCATTTGTTTATTCCTACTAAACAAACGTTCCTGTCAATCTTCAATGGTTCCTCCTTCATTCAGCCAGGTAGGGCAGCCCTTCAGCTAAGGCCTTCATGAGATGGAAATTGGCAGGTTTCAGCTCTGTATGTACTTGCTGATGAGAGAGGGACAGGAAAAAGGGGGGGGAGGGGGAAAGAGGGAGGGAGAGAGGATAAATCATTAGTACAGCATTCTATACATGGGTTTTGCTTTCAGCTTGGACCCAACCAACACTACAACCAATTCCAGATCAGCTTCTTCAGAGATCAGAAAGTCTCTACTAACGCAGCCATTTCGGGTCAGAGCAGAAGTCTGTCTTATTCCGCTGCCTGCATCCAGCAGTAGACTAACTCCATACTTGGGGAAAGAGTACAAAAACAAGGTAAACAAAGTTTCTCCCTCAAGTAACACTCTAGCCCATGATCAATTAGCCTGACAAGGCTGAGCTGCTGATCAGTGGAAACTATGAAAAGAATTGAATTGGTGGAACACTGGCACGTACAGAGCCATAGGGGAAAAAAAACTTCTAAAAAAACCCTTCTATAAAGTTCTGGGCAGGAATCAGTGCTATCCCTGTACATCTGTACTCATGCTGGGACTCCACTCCTCCCACACAGCAGTACCACCCACCCCCTGAGAGCTTCTGCACCACTTAACCGTCCTCTGATCGAACAATTCCCTGGCAAACTTCCTAGTCACGACATGTTTGAACAGATAACAGACATTTTAGTTACTATGGTTTTTGCTAATTGGTCCTCACATTCCTTCAGCCAGCCTTATCATGTTTGTCCATGCCAGAGTTTATAATTTTTTTCAGTTTTCTTCAGCTGGACCGCACTTTAGCGTTTTGAATCATGCCTTCTTGCTCCTGCAATCTCACCCTGCCAATGTTGGCTTTTTCTCACTCTTGTTCAAGTTTCCCTTGATGCACAGTTATTATCTCTGCACTTCCCACATGATTTACAGAAGAAATATCCACACTCCCTGCAAAGAGTTAAGTATTCCATATCTGTCAACATGCCTACTGATCTGCGTCTAGTTTTCCTTTTTGAAGTTGAGCAGAACAGTGGTGGAGACTCTGGCTTGTCTCACTCCTGCAAGGACACCAAACTAAGCACACTGAGATCCCCCTTTCAGGGGACTTCTTCAGCTCTTACTGTCTACATCATATCCCATAAACTACTCAGGATTCAAGTCAAGAACTGCCCTCGTGGACTCCTGAACCAGCTGCTCCACAAAACAGCCCCTGAAACATTTTAAAATGCACTGTCTAGTGTGGATGCAATATTTGCCTCTTCTAGGCCAAAGAAATGAAGCTGTCAATGAGTACTTACTTACTCAGGCTGTTGTGATGCCATCATGGTCCACCACTGAGTAGGCAGAGTCCATATTGTGTCTTCTTCCTACTTAAGTTTGGGACTTTCACTGATGTGCAGTTTGAATTGTTCATTGATGAAAATACCTTGTTAAGCCATTCAGCTCCCATGTGTCTTTAATATGCAGAATTACTTAGCTCTCTGTATCCTTCCTGAGCATGGTATCATGAGAATGTTGCATTGGTCAACATCTTTCCAAGTTTTTTGGCATCTATCTGCTTTGTTAGGATCTCCATGAATAATGAGATATACCGGTTCCCCCAAGTAATTCTTTCGACATTAAGCACTCCCACAGAGGAATATCTTGTTTAAACAATCTCTTGAATCTGTCCGTTCCCAGTTTCCTCTTCAACTCCAGCTGACCTTAACGCCAGCAGAAGGGCTGTGAACCAGCAGCACTCAAGGCACGATATGGCAGGGCAGCTATTGGCAGGGATTATCAATAGTAGGTCCTTGACTTGAATTCATTTTCCTCTGAGTGTGAGGAGCTTGATTTTGTTCCTTCAGAAAGGCATGATACACAGTCCATTTATTGATTCAGGCATTTCCCAAGTCATCTCTACTGTGGAATGGACTTTTGTTTTCCTTTTTTTTTTTTTTTCTGGGTAGGGTTAAAGTAAAGTAGTCTTCATCCCCCTTATCTCCCGCCCCCAAGGATATCAGCTGGCCAACACCAGCACTTCATAAAGGAAGGGCTTGGCTTTGCAGTAAGGAAAACTTGGATCTTAGCAATTGAGGAAAAATATCTTCTTAGAAAGGTCACAACTCTTAGAAGAATATCATCTTGTGTTTAAATAGAACAGGGTTTTAAAAAATTAAATCTAGGAAGCCATAACCTCTGAAACACCACAGTACTTGGACTTGATTCTTCATTTGCATTTTACAACGGTCTATCTCAATTAAGTGCTTTGGCAGTAAATTAACACAAAACTGGAGCAACACAGTGTCAATTTTGATCAAGAAGAAATTTCTCTTTGGTTACCCAAGTGTAAATTCAAGTAAAATTTATAATCTTTATGAGAAACATTAAGGAAAATTTAAAACATATTCTGTACTTCATACACTCTTTCCACTGGATACAAAAAGTCTGTCTAGAGGTAATTGACCTAACAGACAAACTTTAGTGCATTTTTTTGTTTATGCCTCTGTTGACCAATTCAGTAATATTAGCATTAGCCCAGATTTCATCCCTGTTTCTGGAGTTCTGCACCTGGCCTGCTTTTTAGTCCTGAAGCAGGGTGTAGATCATACAACAGAGTGGTTTGACTAGATTTCGATTTCTGACTTCTGCTGCACAAGGGATTCCAGTACAGAATTAAGTATACAGGTTCTGCTTTCTATACTGCAACGTTAAACAAACGATTTTAAAAGCTCCTGAATATGAATTCTCTTTCAGGGGGAGAAGAAAGAGGGGTTTGGTTTGCACTCTCAGAAATGTAGTGGAGCTTTCAGCAAAAATGATTCAAATTAATAGCTTGCCGTATATTGTGTCTTTGCTGGAAATGCATGAGGTGAGAGCAGCAAGTGGGGCTGCAGAGCTATGGTAACTGAGCGAGAGGGAAATCTCGCCGTGCTTGGTCCTTGAGCCGATGATAGTGGGGACAGAAACAACTCTCCCCACCCCTGCCTTGGGCCGGCCAGGGCTGTTCCGAGCCTGCAAACCACTGCACCATAGAAGCGAGTCTTTTTTTTTTTTTTTTCCTCCTTCAAAAAGTTTTCAGGAAGTCTGGGGGAGGGGCGATGCTGTTTCTTTTTTGTTATAATGGGCCCCTTTGTGGAGATGGAAGAGGAGAAGCGATCTGTGTGCCGGCGAGGCTCAGGCTTCCCGGTGCCTCCCAAGGTATCGTGCCAGGGCTCCTAAAAGCGCCGGGGCCCCGCGGTGCGGGGCGAAGGGAGGGGGTGCTGCGCCATGGAGCTGATGGTGCTGCTCAATGCCCTGGTCACTCGCCTGCTCTTCGTGCTGCACTCACTCATCGGGGTTTGGAGAGTGACTGCCGTGAAGAAGGATCCCAAGTACTGGCTGCTGGCACTGCTCAATCTTCTCCTATGCCTGGAGACAGGGCTCACCCTCAAGTTTAAGCAAGGCAGAGGCTACAAATGGTGAGCATATTCCGCCGGAGCCCCTCTTGCTTCTTTGCGTGTACTTCAATGCAGATGGGAAGCTGCCCCCCGAGAGCAGGGTCTGCCTGGCCCCGGCGCTGCCAGGCGTTCAGGGATCGCGTTCGGTCCCCGGCTGCTCCTGGGAGGCGGGGATGGAAAGCAGGTAGAGTTTGGCCAGTCCATTGCCAGACTGGGCTTTCAGGAGGGGCGATTGTACGCGGCAGCCACTCTGGGTGACTGTGTGTGTGTGTCTCTTGCTGCCGTCAAGGGGTGGATGCTGCGGGGCTGCCGCGGGCTGGGGGCACCGGGGCACCGGGATGGGGCTGGGGCTGCAGGGGCAGAGGGTGCGGAGGGACCCTGCAAACGCCCTGCATTCTATACCCCGTCCTGCCGTGCCCTGGATTGCACCTCCTTCCCAAGGACTGTGCTCCCCTTATCTCCTCCGTGCAACAGTGCTAACACCACGCTACTGCATGAACCTAAACTCGGTAAAAAAAATAAAAGATGAGTAGCAACCACTCTTTTTCTAGCAAGAGTGGCTTAAATATTTGGATTTGAGAGGGTTCCAGAGGAGAGCTTTCACATGTGAAAGGCTGCCCGAGAAATGAACAAAAAACTTAGTCATCACAGAGCTTGCCCAAGCACATGGGGTTTTACATGCATCTAAAGAATTACTGCTGTCATCTACAGCTCATCAGTGCTCAGGCAGCCAAAACGAAATGCTCTGTGAAAAGGAGGCGGTCATGTAACTAATTGTCAAGACTTCACTAGGACCTTTTATTGTTAAAAACTCAAACTGCAGGCAGGCCTTGAGACAAAACCAGGACTAAAGAGCCCTGGAGTATTTCAATGTTCTTAAAATCCTGCCCATTGCAACCTGTGAAAGTCATTATAACAGGAGTGTTGTGTGACAATTCACACAAGAGTTCCATGCTCTAAATTTGAATGTAATAAAAGCAATACTAAAGTCTGGGACTGTCTACATCATATCATCAAATACATCAAATAAAAGCTATACTAAAGTCTGGGACACTGGAAAATTGAACAACAGCAGAGCCCCAAATGCAGTTATGAGACAAGCAGATTGAACAGACCCAGTTCTTTTGGGAGAAGGCAGCAGCAGAATCTTCATGAAGGAACACTTGCAATGGCAGCTTTTGAAAAATCCTAACAAAAACAGAAACTGAAAGCAGATCCATATTAGAGGAATACATGGAAGACTGGGCTACATTTATCTAGAAGAAGATTTTGAAAATGGATGTGGTCCAGCATTTTAAGGAGCAAAAAGTACATTTATAGGTGAGAACTGTAGACAAATCTCTAGCAACTATTTGCATCAGGATAATTTTCTGCTCCAGTGGAAAACAGTCACATTTAGAACAGGCATGATCATCATCATTTGTACAAACACCTCCACAGACAATCACCAGTCTAAAAGAGGCAGACCATGCAGCAGGACTCCTGCCTCCAACACCCTCATATTCATTATTGACAGAGGACTGTTACTTATTACACGAGCATGTGTAAAAAAGTTAAATGGCACATGTGGAAAAAAGTCTTCTTGAGAGCCTGGCCATGTAATACTTCCTCTAGATAGCTCCTTCTGAAAAAAAGGCAGGGATTAAGCCCCTGAAGTCTCTTGGCCTGATGTGGTATCATTAGCTCAGTATTGCTAACCTGCCAGCTGGATGGATTTTTCATGAGCTCAAGTCCTACAGGAAATATTGTAAAATGTTAGTTCTTCCATTCAAATGAGAGGTGTGTTCTCTCCCAAAATAACCAGGCTAAAAACCTGCAGAATCACTAACCTTTTTTTTTCTTGTAAGGAAAAATAAAGCTAACAACAAAAAAACCCCACTTCCAAAACAAAAAACACCCCCTCAATCCTGAAAAACAAACAAAAAAAAAACACAGTTAAAACTCACACCCAACCTGTCTAAGAGGGGATTGTTTGAAACATTTCAGAGCAGTTCAGCAACCCAGTAATTTCCCTAAGCAGCAGGATATTTTGTTTTCCTCAGTACATAATCTCCATTGGAAAAGTCATGATTACCCAAATAAAGGTACATTCAACATAGGAACAAACAGTAAATGCAATAGCATTGGACCAAAATGTTGCTGCAGTTGCATACTTATAAAGCAAAAGTTTAAATCCACTGCAGAATGTGCCAGTGATAGAAGGATAGAAGGATCCAAGCAAATGTCCCAAGCTGGACTCCACTGCCCAGTCCCAAGACGTTGCAGTGATGCCCACTCCACACTGTAGAATGCAGAGCTAGATGGAACATTCGTGGCATTGCACCACATTCTTATTCCAAAAGGACAGAATTGCCAAAAAATCCCCACCTAAATCAAATGTCATGTGTTTAATAAGAAAACAGCAACTCTCACAAGAATCACTACTTGTCATGAAACCTTTCCATTACTTCTAACAAGCCCAGCTAAAGAAGCTGAAGATAATAAAGCTTCATCAACATAAGTTATAGTGAAGACTGGCACGGAGAGAATAACTAGAAAATTCTACCACTGCCAGCACAAATGGGGAAACAAGGCTGAGACCCATTTTTATAAACACTTTTTAAATGCACAAACTGCAACTTAAAGATCTCCTACTGAAGCAATGCTTGTTTTAGGCAAACTGATTCTATTTCTACTTTTCCTGTGTCAGTGCACAGGATTGTGAGCAAGAGCCTTTATCTCAGCCTCACTTAGTGAAGTGACTCAATTTATTAATTCACTCTTCATGAAATCAGAAAAAGCATGTTAGCTACAGGCTTTTTAAATACAGAAAATGCTGTGATAGAAAGACAAACAGCACAGTGCCTTTGATCAGTTCTTAAAAAACAGATTTTTAATAAATTTCCATATATGACTTTAGATGATATTCAGATAAACCTATTATTTATAATACTGATACAGTACAAGCAATCCAGCAAGAAGAGCAATTCTTATTTGCAATTACCCTATTTCTTAATATCCCATATGGTAGAGGCTCAAGAGACCGTATATCTGAACATTATCTGCATTGGAAAGTATTTGTGATGTGTCATAATACCAAGATATCTTTCCTTTTCCTTCACAGGTTTTCACCAGCTATATTTTTATATCTGATTTGCATAGTACCATCACTATGGCTACTAGAAATTCATCATGGGACTCAGGTATTTATTATGTGACAAGGTGGACTAGTTTAAAATGGATGTATTGTTTGATGGGTTGGTGTCAGGCATGCAGACAGAAGTCTGCTAAGTCTTGTTCCAGTTCTCTCTTTCATACTGGTGGGTGTCCCAATCTACCTAATACATTAGCTATATTATGACTATTGTGCACTTCCTAATTATCAGATAATGAGTCTCTTTCATCGCTAAAAATGAAACCATTTATTTTTATTTATCTGGGGAACTGAGGACTAAAAGTTTGAAAAACTTTCCCCCCGCCCCAGGTTACCAGCATGAATCTTGCTCAGTAGGATAAAAGAACTATATTGCTTTAGAGGTCTTTGTAAAATAAAGGGAGTTTCACCGTGTTTAAAAGTGAATACCACAACTCCAAGTGAGTCAAAATTGAGAAAGTATCAGTGAAAGGGGTCTTAAGCTCAGGTTACCTCATGTTTGCTGCAATGTAGGAGAACACACAGATTGTTACCACAGCTGGAAGTGTGTCTGACAAGGTTTATATCCTTCCTTTCTTTATGCTGCATAGTAATCTTTGGGGGAGGTGGCGGGGGGGAGTCAGGGTCTGGATTCCAATTCAGTACTAAAACACATGGTAAAA
The DNA here is from genome assembly GCA_025920805.1 of Petroica traversi. Lineage (NCBI taxonomy): Eukaryota > Metazoa > Chordata > Aves > Passeriformes > Petroicidae > Petroica > Petroica traversi. The sequence continues at coordinate 5,662,236 of JAHLSL010000047.1, forward strand.
TTTGTAAGGGCAAGTGCTCTGGGGTCAGTTAGGGCCAGAACAGAGCCATTTAGCCCAACAGGTCTCATTCAGTCAACCTCATGCAGGCTAGTTTCAAGTCCCTATAGCACTTCCATGCAGTGAAAAGGAAATTTTGTCTGTCCCAGCATTTGCACATATGCAGTGCCTTATATCCACAGCATAAAGGTTCTGATTGGAACAAGAACAAAAAGTAAGAGAAGAAAATACATAAACTAGACTAAGAAGACCTAGTGCCTCATTTTCTCCTTTGAAGCATTGTTAGAGCTCACAGAAGCATAATCAAATATTCAGAATTGTGTTTACACTGAAAATGCCTGAGGCTTTTTCTAAATACAGCAGCAGGAATTTATTGTCTTCTTGTTTTCCCAAATCTCCTTAAATAGTCAGAGACAGGTAACGTGGATATTGAGAACATTTGTCATAGTTAAATCTGGTCCAAGAAACAGGCTAATTCTGTAGTCAAAGGCAACAGTTTATTTCCCAAAATGATGTTAGAACATGGTATACTTTGTTCTTATTGATATACTGCTATTGTGAATTTATGAGGGAGTATATCAAGTTAACAGCTTAGTTTATACATGGAGAGATAGGATAGAGAGTTCTGGAAACACACAATGTAACAGATTCAAAAACAATACCTCCAGAAGGGGAACAGCTTTCCTAACAATCTCAAACTCAGCATTCAGACTAGTACTACTCTTGATACTGAGGTACTCCTAGGATTTCATTATTTAAATGCAAACAGAATGGGTGATTATTCAGTCACTAGATCCACACTTTTAATCTATACACTATGAAAACAGCGTGTGATTTTTAAAGCAGTAGAACTTTTATCTCATGTTGAATCATTACCAGGAAGCATCAACTGCTCCTGTCAGTGCTGTTATTTAAAACAGGTGCTAATAGGCAGTCCCTTCCTGAAGACAGAGACAATTCTGCATCTTGGTGTACTGCAGAACTGGACATACAATACCAATCATATAAAATGGGTGAAATACTGACTGCACAGAAGCTACTGCTTTGTGATAATATATTTGGGGATGAAATATATGTTTGGGAGAGATGATAAAGTCAATTGAACTGTACAGAGAGAAAATATTGCGGTCATCAAGAAAATGGAAACAATTTAATCCATTTAAAAGCCCAAACATTCTTTCGTAATAACATACATGATCTCAGAGCTCTGTTACCTTTGCAAATGCCTGGTGTGCTACTGCCACAGAAAGCAGTAACTGGCCACCTTTTGTAGGGCTTACCCAACTACCAGGGCTGTAGTTGATGCAGGCTTCCAGTCAGGAATAAGACAGATACTTGGTAAACATTGTAATTATTTTAAACCACCTTAACTTGAACATTGTGAGGATACAGTGAATATTACTGTCCATTCCCTCAGTCTTATTCTGAGGTGGGATTCTCTTTCCAGCTAAAATTATAGCATAATGAGCTCCTCAGTGATCTTATATCTTTCACCATTCCTTCTTTGCCATACCCATTATATTCCTCAATTTAGAAAAACAACTTAGGTAATCTTTTCTTCATGTTTGACATTTCAGCTTTTCTGTATGAGCAAAATGAAGCAGTCAGGAGTGCTTAGAATTTTTGACATCACACATGTTTCCATAGTGACAGCCACACTGTTTGCAGCAAAGCACAGCCAGCAAGGCAGGTACCTGTTGCTTGGCAGAGGGCCTGCTCCAGGGAAGGGCTGGACTCTTCCAGAATGTCCTCAGCCTCACAGCCTTGTTGAGGGTATGCCACCCTAATATTCAAGTGTCCATTTTACACCCCAGTGCTGGTCCCATTATATAGTTTTAGCTAACCTCAGTTTTATTTGAAAATAATAGATTGTGAATAAGGTGCAAACTGAAATTGGCTGAATTAGTTTGGTGTTTCGGGTGTCCCCCATGCACTGGCAATGAGCAGGCCATGCACTGGGACATGTCATGCAACGGCATTTCCATTTTGATTAGATGGTTTATGAATCAGGGGTATGTAAGCTTCATCTCAGAAGAAACAAAAGAAAGCAAGCTAAGCCAGAATTGATACGAAATGTGTACAACTTCTTCCTGTTTTATCTTTTCCCAGAAAAAAACCTGAAAACAAATCCATTTTTATTTAGCTAGGTACACAGCTAAAATACCTAGGACTAACTGGGGTCTAGTAGTAAAATGGCAAACCATGTTTATGAAATGCCTATGAAACAGTAAAACAGTATTCACTTTCTTCTCATGACATTTCTCATTTAGTTACTGCACATCCATAACTTGATAAGTAAATATGCCTAATAGTCCTATTTATATGCATGTACATGATGTAAATAAAGGCTCTTCTCCAAGTTTTCAATCACCACTTAATAAATATTCAGAGAAGAACAAACCCAAATAAGACATGAACATACTTAAATGAAAAAAACAGGAGCCTATTTAAATGACTGGCTTTGCGGATTTCCATTTCCTGCCTGAAAGCAATTGAGAAGAGCTATGGACAGGCCCTGAGCTTGGGATTGAGTGCAAGATCACAAAGCCTTCACAGCTGAAAGTACTCACAAAAATGACATGAAAGGAAAGAACACCTACCAAAGACATAATGTGAATTCACTTTTGTAGAGGTATTTCCTGTACCTTTGTGCCACTAGAACAAGAGAAAAAGAACTCCCCTGGCACGCCATAGCATGGGTTTTTTATGCTTCCTTCTAGCAGTCAAGCTGCTGAGTCCTGCAGCTCCTCAGACTGGGATGTGAAGTTCTGTACAGGCTGCTTTCCTCTTACCCTGCCAGACCAGGCAAGGGGCCAGAGGGGTGAGCTTATATGCAGATTTAATGACAAACCAAAGGCTGTCAGAGTCAGCCTTCCTCCTCTTGCACGGATTAGTCAACCCTTTGCCCTACCCAAGCTACTTGTTGATGTTCACTTCTTAGTATTCTGGGATGGTTGGGACAGTTGTGCAATATTTTTAGGTTGTGGTCTCCTCAGCCCTGTCACACAGCCAGTAATTCAGCCTGACTTTGGCCTTGGGGGTGGGTCTCCATAGACTTTAGGATTTTTCTGTAGGCAGCAGATACAGATGCCTCTCCAGAGCAGCAATTAAATTTCATTTCCAAAATATCTTCTGAACAAGCCGTTCCCTCTCCCTCCTTTAGTTGAAGGGCAAACCCAGGGAGATTAGCCCTACAAGGCTGTAGCCAGGCAGAGAGTACCAGCCCCTCCATCTCACTGTTTCCATGGCCAGAACTTTAGACTTTAGACTAAATGGAAATATCTTCCCCACATCTATGTGTCAATCTTTCAAGACTCTCACACCCACTGTTCAAATAAGACAAGCATTCAGCTTAAAACTCTTTACCGCCAACTCCAAAAGCAACAAGCACTGACATTTTTTCCACATTTTTCAAGTCACGGGAAATTTATCTACCATAAGGTCAGACAAGAGGCAGCATTTACCCAGATACTGAACAACATTATCAGAGACCAAGCAAAGTATCAAAGCAGAATCTGAAATTTGCTGGAAAATGTTGTTCTTATATTGGCAGGCTTTATGCTGAACACAGCCACTCAGTATGCTCTCGAACACATTCCAATTGTTGCAGAAAATCAATCCCCATGCAATAAAATGGTGGGGGGCCCAATGGAGAAATGCAAATCATCTGCAGTTCTCTGGCAAAAATAGGACAAGATAAAAGTCTTTAGTAACAGCATGGTTTGATTTTCTAATTATCCTCTTTTTATTAGAATGAAGAGAGATGTTAAGGATTGTTATGAAGACAGATTTTGGAGCCATGCTCCTCCAGTTGGTCCTGGGCAGTCTTGGGTGTGAAGGTACAAGGCAGGACAGTACTGCAGACAGAATGTAGCCCCACCACTGGTTTACTGTAGTTGGAGGAACAGTTATGTTTTAACCAACACTCAGTTTCCCAGATCACCATGTTCTTGCATGGTAAAAGTACCCTTTATTCTATTTCAAAGGGATAGGCAACTATACAGGTCTATTTCTCTTAAATACTCCTTTATTTCATCTCTCACCCTATGAATATCCTTACAAAATAAGGCACAGCAGAGGCAGGAGAGGTGGAGAATACAACCCAAATATCCTACCCCAATTAATTTTCAGCCTTGAGGGAAGTCATGCAAGAAAATGAAACAGTGACATTTTCAGAGAGCTTTTCCTGAATAGCAGAAAAGAGAAGCAGATATTTTGAGAACAAGTCTGAATATAGGATCTGACCATGACCAGTTGTTACCTTTTTTGAGTGTTTTAACCAAAGAGACCCTGTAGGGAGCCCAATAGCCAGTTCAGGAGAGCTGCACGCAGATCACATTCACAGGGTGCAGACTTAAGAGCACCCACTCCATTGGCCTTTGAATTTGCATCTTCTTCTCAGTACAGACCTGTACTTTCTCAGGAACCTACCAACACATCACTCTTGTCCTCATGAGAGGAATTCCTCTCTTCTGAAGAAGAGGGGAATTACATAAGAGTGAGGACCTTTGTAAACATCAGATATATTTCCCAAATGAACCCTCTGCAGTTCAGCAAAACAGGACGCTCTCTGCCATAGAGCACATCTGCTCCTTGGGTGGGATATTTACATTTATGTCATGTTTCTGTTCACAACAGTACTGTGGCAATGAGCCTGGGGCAGTTCAGGTGAATGTCAGCAATCAAGACTTCAATCAGTCCAGAGACAGCAGTCATGGAAATGAGGGAACAGATCACCACATCATTCAGACGGTAGGGCACTTTTTCCTGTTCCTAGTAGAGATCTTATGACAACTAGAGACAAGCACCTTGCAGACTGAGTAAAATAAAACTAAACAAAAAAAAAATCCCAAGACATGTATATTATATATATTTTTCGTTTAGAAAACCACATTGTGAAAATACAGCATGCTGCCTACTAACTATTGTTGCCGAGACTAGTCTCTGTGTAAAGAAAGATGCTCCTACCATTCTCTTGTGAATCTCAGTAACTGAATTTAGAAAGTGCCTGGGTAATGATTCTGCAAAGGATAATGCTTAACTGAAAAATGAGAACAGGAGTAGTAGTGCACAGAGAAAGATTTGATATTTGTTATCCAACGTTTGTATTAAAGTGCCTTTTTCAAACCAGGCCTGTCAGATGGAAATTATTTGCTCTCATAAAATGTGAAAGAGAACAAAAGCAGGCTCAAAGACAATCACAGTCTCTGAAGGTACCTATAACATCAGTCTCCTGAAGTTATAGTAAATTACTGTTGTCTTTTAAACAGGCTAAAGTCTTTGTTAATCAGCTCTCCACAATCTGTGAGACTGTATGGACACTGGCCCTGCACCAGACTTTTCTACTGCTACTAGTAGTTGGAAGATGGCTACTCCCCATTGGAGTTGAAATCACCCGGGATCAATTGTCTCAGCTGCTTCTCATGTTTGTGGGAACAGCAGCAGATATACTTGAATTTGCTAGTGAAACCTTGGACATTGAGGATGTTCGGTAAGGATAATTTACCTACATAAATAACTTGCACAGTGTAAGATATTTGTGTCATGTGCAGCATTCAGACTGGTAAATTGAGTTTCCCATAGAAAACATTCAAAGGCTCTGTGTGCCTGCTCTTGTCTTTCCCTCTGTGAAAGGCCTAAGTCCTGTGAGCTTTGTTAGGGATTACTCATGTGTTGCCAGCAGAGAAGCAGTCACATCATCACAGCAAAAGGGTTCAGAGAGCCAAACCAGCAGCCTAACTGTTCAGCAGCATCAGTTCTTAAGGCTACAGGAGCTGAAACATTGGATACACAGTAAGGCTTCTTCAGGTTAATGAATTGTTTTAGACAGGCAAGGAAGCAACTAGAGATGGCCTAAGTAATTCATATCCAAGTTGCTTCTTCAGTTATCTCATATGTATTTCATGGTAGAATGACAAAGTGTTCAAAGAGAAGAAAAAAGGGAACAGCACAGTCTGGTGTGAATTTTCAACATTGTGATCTCTCCCAGAGAAAGTAAGCTCACCTCCCCCCTCACACTGCTGAGAGATGAGCTGTGAACATCCATCATAAAGAAAGAGTCACGGAAGAGGTTCATCCTCTCTAACAAATACTACTTTATTTTTTGTAAATTTTATAGCAGTGCTTTTAGAGCAGGGAAAGAGTCCTTCCCAGCTGGCAGAGAAGCTTCAGGCTTGCAAGGAACGTGTAATCACTACAAGGGTAAAGACATCCCCTTTGAGCCACAGAGTCTATTCTCATACGCTTATTATGATAAGATTAGCTTCAGATGTTTAGTGGAATTGTACAGCTGGAACATGTAAGCCTTAACAGCAAAAAATTCCATACAAAAAGGTGCTTCTGTTTTCCTTCGTGTTACATCGTAAAAAGCACACATCAATCAATCAATCAGTCAGTCAATCAATCAGTGCTTCACTCAACTGCCCTTCAAATGACATTCAAACACTACAGGAAGTATTTTTGTGATCACATAAGGAAACTGCATCTTCATTGTTATAAATTTTTCCCTTCCCATAGGAAGAATTACGCTCTCATAAATGCAATTCTTGCTGTATGGACCTGGAGTATGTTACAGTTTCCACTTGATCTTGCAGGTTAGTACTTGCACATAGACAAGAAAAGAGAAATAATGCTCTTAAGTTTTTGCTGGTACATCTTGTGGCTGTGCACACACTGCAGGCTGTACCAGGTACTTCTGGTGGAGAGGAATTTATATGGCAACAGCTATTGAAGAAAGCTGATTGTGGTTTCTTTTGAGGAACCACTTGTTTCTGGCTAACCTCTGATCTCTCTGATAGAGCTCCCTACTTTCAGGAAAAGGAAGAAAGGATTGCACTATTGTATTGCTCCAGTGGCCTGTTACTGCCTTAAACTTTACTATGTGAGCTCTCAAGTTAGATCTTGTCTATTATATTATGGCTCAAGTTTGGGTAGGTTACTTGACCCTACAGAGGGGCAGGCAGTTGTGACCCACAGAACAGAACAGCCAAAAGCACAGCAGAAATTACTGATTCCCAGGAGACCTAAAGGATCATATGATTTTGGGACTGTACACATCTTAATCTAAGAGAGCCATCTATTCAGCCAGCTGAGGGCTGTATTTCTCTCTGGGCAGAAAGGGCTTCTCTGTCCAAAAAGAACAGTGAAAGCTGTCTGGAGCATCATCTGTTCCAACCATTTCAATCACAACAAGTGTGCAACAACTATAGCAGTCTAAAAATGCATTATCCTCACTAGCATCGTGTAAAAAATAGATTTCTAGGCTGAAACATTAAAATAATAAATTAAAAATTCCTGGAATATTATTTTGTTCATTAATCTTTTCTTCATGGATGGTGCTAGGCTTTGTTTCCAGCAGGGACGTTATGAAAATATTTCAGCTCAGCAGCTCACCTCCTAAAAAATCTGATGCAATCATATTTCAGCTTTATCATAGCTAAAATTCTTGTTACTGGTAAAATATATTCCATTAAAGATGCACAGCACTCAGGTTTAAAAAAACTCAACCAACCAACTAAAAAACATCCTATGTACATCACCACCACACAAATAAATTTAAATAGCACTTTAACAATCTGTTCATTTTTTCCTCTAGCTGTTGCTTTTCAGCTTATTTAGTTACATTTACCAGTTAAAAATTAAATTACTGAACATATATTTTCCTGAAATTACTACAGGTACAGTTTATTTTAGGTAGTTCTATACAGTTGGACAGATAGTACTTTTTGTTCAAGCATCAGAATGTTTACTCACTCATCAAACATGACGTAAAAGAAATTTGTAGGTACTTATGATTAGACTACAGCAGTGCAGTTAGGACTATTAAACAGCAATGGCACAGAAGCATATTAAAAAATTAGCTGCTGCTGAAGCTTTGCCTAATGGATTCAGCAAATTTCCACATTTTACAATTCATTTTCCATTTGAGTCTTGTCTCTCACTCCCCCACCCCAGCATTGACTCAAACAATAGAATACTTTTGGCGAGTTGCAATGTTTGGCAAATGTTACTGTGTCACAAGTAGTGATGTTTTTTAAACCAATGAAATCTTCCTGCCCAAGAGACAGGTTAATTAAGCTTTGTGTACTTCCATGACAGACAGCCAAATTTACCCCCACAAACCCTTCCAATGGTCCCTCTCTGGGCACTACATCCTGAAGAGCATTTAAGGCCACCGCCACCTTTACAGCCCAGGGGAACCCATGCATGCAAGTTCCAGCATTTGTGTGAAATTGATACCCACAAGGATAAGAACAAGTAACTGTGCCTCAAGTCTTACATGGCAGACCATGTAATGCTCCATATTGCCTGGCACTGACAGGCCTTATTCCTACTATGCACATGAAAAAGGCAATGGCTATCTGGTGAATCTTCTAAAAGCAAGATCTTAGATAGTCTGGAACAAAGTGAAGTGCTATAGCACTGGCCGTTCCTTTTTATCAGTTTTTTTTTCTTAAGGATGCATAGTGGTCCAGCATGTTGATTTACCAAAAAAAAGGTCTGGGGAAGTTGTGAAGAATCATTAGGTGATCTATTGCTGCTTCTTGTTGTAGAAGTGTATAGATACTGGTATGTTTGAGGGATACAAAAGGGGAAGTGGTTTTTAGTCTTGATTGTCAGACCACATAAGTGCTGCAGATGAATTCAGTGTGTTTTGCTGAAAAACATCCCAGAAACTGGATATGCTATATTCAGTTTACAGGTGAATGTATTTATAATCCGGAGTACCCTGTATTGTGAGTGCCCTTTAGGGCAACCCTGGCTCCACTTCATGAAGTTGTTTTAACGTAACTGTTTTACTTCCAGTACAGCACATTGGCTGCAAACCAAGTGCATCAGCCAGGCGGATCCCCAGCCTGCTGCTGTGCAGGTACAGCGCGGAACTCTGGAACATTGGGGTCAGTCTTTTCATACAGGACGGCCCCTTCTTCATTGTGCGTTCAATTCTGATGGGCCACTTCAGGATATTCAATCAGATGCTGGTATTTTTTACAGCTAAGAATATCTTAGTTGTGACTCTACAGTTGTATCGGCTGGCAGTGATAACGTTAGACTTCCGTGCTACCGTTCTGCAGAAGAGCAGAAAAGGAGATGTCTGTTGCTGCCCATGTGAGCCTTATGAAGCTCGTGTCCATGCTACTGGTCATCAGGAGAATGAAATGAAAGAGTTTGCTGCTTTTCCTCCAAAAGAAGAATCCCAAGCACCATCAGAAGATCACTGATCAGTTACTGACTTGGAAGACGTTGCATTTCCCATGGATTCTTCAGAAGAGCTTTGCCGGTTTCTATGATCAAATACATCTTGAGTACCTAAGTCATATTTTCCATCAAGAGAGCATTAATTTCTTCCAAATTGTAAGGGAACTTTCTCAAGCAAATTCATAGAAATCGGACCTTTTTAAAAATCCATTTATATGGTGGGTTTTGATTAGTTTCATATTATATTATTCACAGGGATTTTGTAGCCATAGTTTGTAGTATCAAGAAAGGTTGGGAGCACAAGATTGGTTATTGCCATTGGTGGCACTGTGCTGGCCTATGTACTTGCACATATTCAAGTAGAAGGACAAGGTCATCCTTTATGGGAAGCACAAAAGTATTGAGCTCTACTGGAATGGTAGGGCTATGACTTCAATGTGATGAACAATATGTTCACCGTAGGAGGAATTTCAGCAGCAACAACTGTGTTAGTGCTGATACTGTGACATGGGAACATTGTTCATTCCAGAAATTTAAGAAAATATTCTTCAGGTGTTAAGTAATTTTTGGCTGGATTCAGTTAAGAACTATGCAACACTATGAAACTGCATACAAAAGACTCTTAGGAACTGCCTTAACAAAAAGAAAAAAGCTGTCCCCCTGGATCATTAGAAGACAACTGCATTTGCTACAGGCATTTTCTACAGAGTTGCTTGCCTTTCTATTTCTACCAGTTAGAATATACATCCACAGAACAAACGTGGACAAAACCTCACCAAAATATTTGTACTTTTTTCCTCTTGATTTTGCTGTTCTTACAGTTGAGACAGCTTTTGAAATGTCTCCAATTTGTATGGTTTTTAAAAGTGGCCTGACCCAGACATGCAATCTCTCTAGAAAGAAAACGGCACTGCAGCACAAGGCAATCTAAGCCAAAGGATTCAGGCATACACTTCATGTTTTGGAAAGCACCACAAGGTCCCATGAAATAACCTGAGAGACTGTCTGGTCTCGTGAGTGTCAAGATCCATTTTTAAGAAATGATAATAATTAATAATTTACTTCTTTCACATTTGGAGTGAACAACATGGGCCCAAATTTCTCTCAAGAGCACACCAGAGATTAGTGTTAAGACCATTGATTTTGCTGGACTTAGCTTAGAGAAGCTGAAATTAAGATAAGTGTTTTTTTTAAAGTCTGCCTAAAATTATATTGTCACAGAAAATGGCAGGTGCTTTTACAGATTTCTGCATCCATTCTGAAAGAGAGCAGAAAAGAAGATAGAGTGACCTAATTAAAGTATTTTCCCATATTAAAAACACCAAATTAAACCTTATTTCTAAAGCTTCAGCTATCTGAAAACCAGAATCTGGTTTCAGGAGTGAATAAAAGTGTTTCTACCATTATTGCAGCAGTCATATACTTATTTATCCACAGCCTGATAAGCAATGACACATTTATTCTCTGAAAGATGAACCAGTTTAAAAAGTCCAAACTCCAAAGATATGAATATGTGTTTATGCTTCTTACTGTTCTATGCAGGATAAGACCTTTCCATTAAGAAAAAAGAAAATGAACAGCCATAAGGAAGTATCATAGCCCTGTCTACTATTTATACAGTAGTAATAATGTGCAACACCTCATTTTCTCCTTATTTTCAGCCTTTTTCCAGCAGCAGTTTTAAAAAGCCAGTCACTCCTTGCCATGGTGCTGTGAGGTAGACATATGGAGAATGGAATGCAATTTCATTTAGGATTTAAATTCAAGTCTCAAGGTAAAAAAAGTGACAGTTCTGATGATGAGCTGTACTGTCTAAAAATCTTTCACATTGGGATGAATTTAGAATCATTTGGTAGAACCATAACACAGCTCTTCCTTGTCGATACAAGCCAGAACTACTTGTATTCATTTTGAGTTTACCACCTGCTGATATAGTATTATCTGGTTAAAAGGATCACTGCTAATTAATTTGGAGTGCACTGAGCTTGCTAGAACATCATTCTAAATTCATCAGCACAAAAATTGCAAGGATCTACTTTTTTAAAATTTGCTACTTAAAGTCTTTGTTCAGCAACAAACTGCCTGCTAGACTCAGCCTGCAGCAAATGCAAGATCCCCTGGGGTCACCAGTACAGAGACTGGCTACAGCAGGAACATTTCGCAGCAAACTCTATTTCTTGGACTGTTCAATTTTAAACAGCAGTAAAGCTTTTCATCTCATTTATGGTGATTACACCCACTCCAGTGTTAGATGGTTACTACAAGATCCCAACCTCACATACAAAATAGGCAAGATCCTCTTCATGTTTACAATCAAGTAGATTTGGACTCCCCTTTTCCTTCTCTCTATTGCAGTCATGGCAATCAGATTGCTTAAAACCAAAAGAAAATCCAGACTGACAAAGCAGTAGTATAAATTCTCACTTGGGTGTATTGCAAATACCAGGCAGTAACAGGAGTGACATGCAGTCCCCTGTACTTCACTAAGAAGCCTGAAAATTACAATTAAGAAGTCTAGTAACTTGTATGTCTTGGGCAGAGCAGCAATCCCCAGCTGCAAGCCCTCCTCAGTTTCCTGTTGCAAATGTTTGTAGTAGCACTGCAGCTTTGCCTTTTGCAGCAGGCTGTTGGAGGCAGCTGAAGCAGCAGCTGGCTGTGGGGAGCCCTTGTGCCATCCCACAGCCTTCCAGAGCTCTTCACTAGGGTAGAATGGACTCCCTTGAAGATCTGCCAATATCTGTGGTGTATCCAAAGATGTCACGCTTGCTCTACAGGAAAAGCTGCAGTAAACCTTCAGATGGGGAAGATACAAGCCTCCAAAATGGAAGGAAGAATTTCAGAACATTTATCTTTACCATTATTTACTCAAATGAGGAGAACACATTACTAAATCTGTTCTGCAAGTAGATATCTGACCATTTACTGTTATTTATTCTGGTTGTTCCTGCCTTGTCCGTCTAAATTATTCCCTATTAAACCTCACTAAAATGTTTTACTGCTTGTCTTTTTTGGAGGTAAAATGTATTCCTCCTTTCTTTTGGACACTGGCTCAAATAAGATCATAGCCCTAAGGAGGAAAAACAACAAACAACAGCGATGATTTTATTGCATTCTTGTTGGTATTTGTACTGTATTATGTTCTCTGTGACCATGTGGAAATGGAAGAAAATGTGCAATTACTTTAAAAAAGTTCCAGCAGCATTTTGCAAATAAAAGGCAGTTACCTCGGGCATAGCTGCCAATTTATTATGTGAGAGCTGACTGTTATATGTTCCTATTAATTATATCTTCCACATGCTGTTTTTCCTTTCCATGCTTCCTAAGTTAATTACTTAGGCCAGATTCTGACTGCTGCCATTGCTTTGAAAACCCACAGCAACTGCAGCTAATTTCACTCTGTTCTAGATAGGTTCTTCTTTATTCAGAGCCTTTGCCTCCAAGTATGCAAGTCACAGTGCAATCCCCAAGGGGATGTGTTTAATATCTGCACACAGAAAGCATTTTAAATACACACACAAATACATGGATGCATTTAGATACCCTCACACACACCTGGCAATACCCAATATACACCTTTTACTTCTGTAACAATCTGTGAGACTGCCATTAAGAACACTCTGCAGAAGCCTCTAAAACACTTACAGAAAATACCTAAGCATTACAAGTATCTTGAAACTTAAATATTAATCATACCACACTCTGAACAATATACAGATTTTAAAAAAAATTCATTAAGAAGTTAAGTTCCCTGGACTATATTTTTTCCATGCAGATTTCCTCAGTTGACTGAAATGTACCCAATCATTAGTTTCCCTGCAAAAATAAAGCTTTTAAGGCAAGCATTACAACATAACACCAGTACAAGGTGTTTAAAACTGTACCAGGCTGTTCCTCTAATGCTGTGTCAATAGAAAATAGGAAAGCTTTGAAATCAGCAGGTTGGTGAGTCCCTGGCCCCTCTGTCTTGGGATTCAATTTTCCTTTTCACACTTTTTTCACACTGTTACATGAGGAAGGAAGTCCCTCCTTCCTTATAAGAGGAAAAAAAACCAGATAAATCCGAGTCTGTAGTGGTGAGGCAACAAAAATGGGTCACCATGGCAAAAAAAGCAGAGAGTTTACTGAAGACTGGTCATTGCACCAGCAGGGAAATACAGCAGTACAGACCCCTAATGGAACAGATATTAATGTCCGAGATAACCATACATGAGCTGTGTTCTGAAAACCTTACCTGGCCCTTCAGAACCAGCACAGGAAGGGTTCTCAACAGCCAGCTCCACTCCAATATCTCCAGCAAGGTGCAAGGACAGGAATTCTAGCAATCCCAACTCTGTCTTGGAAGGTAACAATGAAATCCTGTGTGCAAATTTTTCCTAATTTGGTCTCCTTTGGGTGCATTTTCCTTTCAGTTTTGGCAAAAGGCATAGGAATGAAAGGAATGTAACTATAAACCTTCATTTATTAACCTAAACCCTTACCTCAACCACTACACACTGCTCATTGCTCATCCACATTTCCGCCTGCTTTCTGGGCCCACCTTCCAGATCTCAGCACACAGAGAGAACATGCTAAACACTGAACCTCCCACTGCTGCCTGTGAAAATTTTTACAGCAGCCCACAAGAATTCAGGCCAAAGATTAAGAAGAGGCAAGCCTGTTTCTTCCTGTTAAAGATGAAAGCTATCTACAGCTGCCAAAGCATTTCCTCCATTTGTTTGTAGCCTACTACAGGGAGAAGAATCTTTTCCTGAGTAGTGTCTCCGTGAAGGACCAACTTAGTGAAACAGCAACGTCATTTCCTGTACCCTACGGATTATTACCTGTTTCAAACTGTAAGATCACACAAAGTTTGAAATGAGACTGTCAGGCTGTAGGTAAAGATAACAGAGTTGAAAGGTGGTACAATATAAAAGTGATGCCCTAACCCAGCATTTTTAATTTTGGGAGAGGGGAAAGGCCTCCAAGCCATGTAGAACAGGTCTGCACAAGTAGCATCTGTAATAGCAGCTTGAAAGACCTGAACTAAACACTGCTCTAAAATCTTCAGTCTCCCATACATCTAACTAATGTTATCCTAAAATAATCAGTCAGAACGAGTATAATCACAACTAATACCTTGGCCTCACAGAAGACTCCAGAAGAACATTAGAATAGATTTACAGTGTAAAACACTGGTTGAGTGTTGCTGTTCTTTCATTTTATATTACTCTGAATAAACTGATGCTTACATTTGAGGAATGTGTTGGGCTTAATTTTTTCTGACATCCTGCCTAAGTGCTTCACAATTTCAGTCCCCTGATAGAATTCACAAAAAGCTTGTCTTTCACAACAAACTTGGTAGAAGCATTGTTGGAGCATGTTTCAGGATTGCAAGAGACAATAGTGTGCTCAGCAAGCGCAGCACGTGAGCCCAGACAGCTGTCAGACACGATCACTCACTGCAGGCCTCATCCTGCCTGCAGTAAGCATTCAAAATGCCACTGTTGAAGAGCAGTACTATGTCTCCAGTATTACTAGGGAAACATAAAGACAGGGCTCATTTTCTCAGACAACCAATTAGAAAATTCAAAAAGCACTTTCCAAAAAGATTTGTCAGAACTGCCAAACTAAAATACTCTATTTTACTCTTTAGAGGTCAGCTCTGAAACAGTTAGAGTTCTCTGTCTTTCTGGGAGGTGGCTTTTTCTTTTCCTTTCTCCATCCAGATTTCACACTGAGGTGAAAACTAGTTGTCCTAATCCAGTAACAAACCAATGCAAGTAAACATTCTGCCTTAGGAGCTGCATAACAAGTCTTACTTAAATTTTGAGCTCCATTGTGGCAGAAAAGAAATAATTATTTTGTGGTCTAATCCAAGGAATACTAATGCATTTTAAAAAACTCTTACATGCAGAAAAAGAAGAGAATGCATAAGTAAGATTTGCCACAGGGGTAGCCTGAAGCCGTATGCCAGCAAGTTACTCTGTTTGTGTATTATGAGAATTTTTATCCATCTAATCAATAAGAAATGAGGAGTTACTATGGCAATATCTACACTACAAGGTACTTGTGCTGCAGTAGAGTATGTTCTAGAAGGATAAATACACTTGCCACTCTGTTATGTAAATTTTTACACCTTTTACAGTGTTGCAGTACAGTGTGTAAACTAGAGAATGGTGAGAAGGACAAGGTGAGAAGATGAAAATGAGTCAAAATATAGTGGTGGTTACAAAGGATGGCCTGGGAATTTTTAACTGACAATAACTGATGCCAGGTTAGAGCAATTTGTAAATATTCAAACAAATCAAGCAGCAATTTTGCAGATCTTTATTTGAAATCACGTATAATGAAACTAAGATTTCACTACTGCATTTCCTTTTGATTACCTTCCTCCAAGTTTAAACTAATGGGGCTAGGGAGTAGTCTCCCTTATATCAGCATCATTTCATAGTAATATTGCTTTCAGAGGATAGCAATACACTGCAGTAGACTGATTACAATGAATGTATTCCCTCTAAGCACAATACTCAGGAACCTTGCAGGGACTGTTGACACAGAGAATGAGCATAAAAATTCACTCTCAAAATACAGAATACTGTAATAGGAACACAGGGTTCTTCTAAAAGTTTGAAAATAATTTATCCTGATCATCTTTATGAAATACATGGAGAAAATAAATATGCATCTTTTAAAATAATTATCACAATTCCATCACCTTATATTTTGCAGTTCTAATTTTTCCCCTACACCGCTTCAAGATATTAACCTCTTATCCTTCAGGTACCTAAGATATTTCACGTAATAGAACAAATGCTGAGGAGAAACTTAAGCCCAACACAGAGGCAGGCAGTTTCCTGCAAGAGCTCAGACAGGAAGAGATGCCATGGCTGCATAGGGAGACAAATTAAAGCTTACCACAACTGAAAATGGACCAATGATTGTAGCATGAATCTGTCAAAAAAAACATGGTTGGGAGAGAAGCCTAAATTAGCATTGGGATGACTTCAGATGAGAGAAGCAGCCTCACATGAATGCAGGAGTCTAAGGTACTTTGAAGCTCCCAGTAACTTCTCCTAGAATCCATAAATATACACTGTGAAGTTACAAGTGGGTATTTCTGACAAATAGATGCACCCAAGAGTTGTTTAGATTTTGATGACCTTTTCCCACATGAACAGTGCTGAGAAGTGAAAGCTTTTGTGACTAAAGGTACAGGGTTCTTTTGCACAAGATTCAGATGCAACTGTATTTTCACTCATATAATAATACTGATTCTAAAGTTACATTATAAAGAAACACTAATTCCTATATCAGAAGGCTCTGAGCTTGACTGTAGTAATAAAGACATACCCCAAAATCTCACAGGTAGATTATAATTAAAAGAAGCAGTAAGTATAACCCACAATAACATGTACTTTTAAAAGAAATCTTTGAAGTGGGACAATGCCTTTGAAATCTGAGAATAATTGAATAAAGAGAGACCCTATATCAAAAGATGATAAGCTTAGGCAAATCTTGTGAAGGCTGAAAAGTTAAATGATAGTTGTCAATCACAGGCCAAGCAAACACTGAGGTAATGGATAAACACCCAGACAGAAATCCCAATCTCTAGCACTGCACAAAGGAAAAGCTGTTAAACGAGAGGGGCTGCCAGGTAAGCTTACCCTACATGCACCATTAGGAAGGAGCACACTAAGAAGCTGGGCTGCTTCTGGGGAAGACACTCAACCTTCACATTCTGCATGCAGTTTATGCATCGCAGTAGCCAACATTCAGCCACTTGAAATTAAGACTATGTTTGGATACAGTTTTCTAGGACTCTGGAAAGGATTCACAATTAAGTATGGTGTTTAAAAGGGCTCTTTATTTTCTCCTGTGTTACCTCAACAGCACACTAATCAGATGATTTCAAGGTCATTTCCTTATTAAAAAGGACCAGCTACCTCACTTTTTTCCACTGCAGAAAGAGGGCAAACA
Source organism: Petroica traversi (assembly GCA_025920805.1). Classification (NCBI taxonomy): domain Eukaryota; kingdom Metazoa; phylum Chordata; class Aves; order Passeriformes; family Petroicidae; genus Petroica; species Petroica traversi. The sequence goes on from JAHLSL010000047.1 coordinate 5,679,387, forward strand.
GAAGAGGTAGACTGGCCTACGACAGTCAACACCATAAAACTAGACTTGGAAAGGTTTTTATTCTCACCTCTTGGAAGTTTACTGAGGTCCTTAAAGCCACAGAGCAATTCCTCAGAAAATACCATGTAACACAGCTACCAATATAATAGTTCAGAAGTTACAGTATTTCCCTTCAGTTTGTTAGCTGGATACAGAAAATAATGTCCTTCTGAAATTAAGAAGGACACAGAAGGGAAGATTTCTATTGTTTCTTCCAGAAAAACTTTAAGGCGTGTGTTTTAAAGGTCTATGTCTGTAGATGAAATACCGTGCATGAAGCCTCCTAACTTAATACCTCCTTTTAAAAAAAATCTTCAGCTGATGACATTTTAATTTGCACCAAATGTTTTTGTGTCTACCTCCATACTGCTCATCCTAGACAGAATTTTGTTAGAGTGAGTTGTCCTTTTAGCCAGCTCTGCAGCCAAGGTTGTCTTTAAAGCAGTGAAAATGAGAAAAACATGTGGTCTGTAAGGAAACACAACAGGAACTGACTACACATCTAAGCTACTTCTTCAGTAGTGGCTTTTCCATGGAAGTGTTTCCAATAACGAGCTTCAGCAAATTTCCATTTTGCTATTTAAAGGGCCTGGCACTGTGGTTTCAACTGATGTGCCAAAACACAAACTGTTCACATCACATGAAGACCAAACCTTTTTAGAAAAGCAACTTCATTGCACTACACTGAGAAAAATGGTGCCTACTAGTAACTAGAAAAAGCAGTATTTTCCCCACAGAATGGGTCTTAAAATAAAAGGTCTGAAGCATATCAGCCACTCTTGGATCTCAAAGACAGTACAGACAAGGCAGAGCATAAAATATGTCCTGTGGTTATAAAACACAATGAGCTCTCTACTTTTAGTATTTTACTCTCCCTACCCTCCCATTATCTAATTTCTATTGTGTGGTGTCCTATTTATAGACTTATAGGCTCTTTTCTGGTTGCTTTATTGTCTTCAGAAACAATTGCTTCTTCTTGCACTACTTCCTTACCTCAGATTTATACTGTCCTCACAGTCACTAGAAAAAACAAAGCAGGCCGCCAATTAACAACCCAATCCCACAAGAGATAACCTACAATTCTGCAGTGTGGTGAGGAGTTAGCAACACAGCTATCATAAGCACCTTGCAAGATCAGAGGTCTAAGCAGAAGCAAAGACAATATTAAACATTATGCTCAAATTAGAGCTTGAAGGCATTTATCCTGGGATGAGTCATTCTTAATAGTTCAATGGAAAGTGACATCTTGCACTGTACAAGTGTTTAAAAAAGAAAACTGATTATAAAAAAATGAAGAAAAAAAGAAACTCGTCACTTAATCATAATGGTCACAAAAAATAGTTAATTCTCTTCATTCTACCTTTCTTCTTCATCCTGCAAGATTACTTTCATCCCCTTGCTCCTGCACAGCTTTGGTTCCAAGAAGTTGCATGGACAAGGATCACCTATTACTACTTTTCTGAAAGATAGGTCTCAAAACACAAGAAGACTGAAAATAAAAGTAAATCCCATTGCACCACCCTGTAGTTGGGAACACTAGTTAAAGGGAAGAGAAGCTGCACGGGCACTTTTGTCCTGGTGGTATGCAGTGTTACTGGAACTATTACTTTGTTAGGAGAAGCAAATAGTCACACGAACATGGAAAAAGGGATATCACCACAGGGAAGTTCACTCGGCTACATACAAAAACATGCAGCTTTGCCTGAATGTTTCAAGAAAACTGTGAGGAACCACTGCTCCTTCTTCAAAAACTTAGTAACATTTCAGATAAAATAAGTGTCATTTCCAAGTGCTTTGCTTATGCACAAAATTACTGCAATGAGGCCACAGGCACTGGAAGGCAAGCAGGGCGGCAGAAGGGTACTCAGAAATAGGGCATGCACTTACACCTTCCTCTGGGGCAGGCAGAGATCCTGGTAACCCCAGTGTTACCATAATCAAACACTTCCTGTAACAACTGTGATGCAATTTTGCACAACCATGGAATAACATACACCTCTTCACACCACACACCTTCGATGTTGCAAAAGACAGGTAGGATTCATCACTTGTACTTATGATTTCAAGTGTCCTGTAAATGGGAAACCTGCTGATAATCCTTCAGGATGGACTCAAAAAGGACAAGTCCCATTAGAAAGGGTTACCTTCCTCACAACTGCATTCAAGATACAAATTAATCCTCCTAAATCAGCCAATTTAGCAAATTGTGAACTACTGCTTGGTCTTCCCTTCTCCTTACTGTGGGACAATACGTGTTATGATTACATCATTCTGAGCGTGTCTTGACCAAAGGCATAGGAAAACTTTACAAAATAACCAGCTCCTGAATTCACAATTTCATTATCAACACAGGAGAATAAAAACTGTTCTTACAATGTCAGGGCAGTCCACTTCATATCTAAGAGCCCAAGAATACATAAGACACATAAGCACTTGACCTAATTTAATTCCCCACTGGCAACGGGATGTTTATACCCTCCGAGCTGCCAGTTCGCTAAGCCCCTCCCTAAATCCTCACAGCTCCCAGGGCTCACCTGATGGCAATTGGCTGCTCCTTGATTGGATTCAGCAGAAAACCAAGCGGCAGAGGCAGGGGAAAGGAAATGTTGGGCATGCTGTGTAAGCTCAGCTGTGTTGTCTTACTGCCTGATGAATGACAATTCACATAACCTAACTGGAAGGAGCCAGATCAGGATCTTGTTTCTATAGTTAACTGTTAAACAACGAGGCTTGCATTTAGTGGATCATTACTGATTTGATGCTCTCTTTTCTCTGTTGCTGACTCCCACAACATGACAGGAAGATTATCCAAGGCTATCTCTGTCCAGTGCATAACAGAACAAAACATCAGAAAGCTCTTCTGATTTTCCTGCACTTGGAAAGCATCCCAGGAAGGATAAACAGCACGGGCTGGATTCTTCCCTGGTTTAAGTGGAACAACTCTATTCAAAACTGGAACAAGAGACTGTGAGACACTGATGAGAAAATGGAGTAGAGAACTGACCAGAGATGGACTCTTTCCCCAAGTAGAAAATGGGACTTCTGCCAATTTTCCACTGTTTTCCACACATCTCTCTATTTCCTTAATAGCAAAGAGGATTGGGATCCCACATGATAATGACAGTGAAGACCTCTTTGGCCTCATCCACTTTGGGCTCTGACTGCATTCAAGTATGTCTGGAAAAAGGATTAACAAGGAAAAACTAGTACTGCAGTAGCTGGCTTGAGGGCAGAAAAAAAATTGCATTAAATCACCATTTTAGAGATAGGTCTGAGACTTAAGAGAATTTTTCTTTACTCACTTACAGTCCCTACTTTTCTTTGACAATTTTAATCAGATATAAAGTTCTTTAGGGCTCCACAGCTTGCCTGAATATCAAGTGATTAATCTAGTTTTCTACTTGTCTATATTCATATTTTCAGCCACAGTGAGAGGAAGACAATAGGGGCTGGATAAGAAGAACAAAAACACAGTTATGTAGTCAGGGTCTCCTAAAACTACCCCAATCTGTCAGGCCATAGGTCCAGAACACTCAGTATGGACAATTTCCTATTCATGCTGCCCTGTGACTACAACAGCATATCAAATGGACCCTCATGTTAGGGTAAACATAAGTTTTGCTAAAGATCAATGATCATTTCTGAGAGTCGTTAATTATGTGAAGGACAGGGTGTTGTGCCTCTCAGCTGCCAACTTCTCTGGTACTGACAGACTTTGATATTATAGTTATCTTTATTCATCTCTGCAAATAGCCCACTCTTCATTCAGAGGATACAGATTTTTTACTCAATTTCTTCATACAATTGAGTTTCAAAAAATGAATCTGTCACTTATTTTGCTTAATCTAGCAAAATTTATTTGTCTTGCAATATACTGAACCAAGATTTAGTGCTTGGTCTAACACCCCCAGTCTCACTGTGACAGAGAGAAGACCAAGTCTAGGCCTGGAACCCCAGTGTTCAGTAAACTACAAGTGCAAATAAAAAGTGTTGTAATTCCTTCTCCTAAGCCCCTACCAGCAAGTAGTCTTCCAATGTTTTACAAGTATCCCAGCATAAAAGCTTGTCGAAGTATGCAATGGTAACTGCATCTTCTCCATTCCAGAGCACAGACCCAGGTGACATAAGGGAGGGAGCCTGGGGAGAGCCTGGCAGCCAGACATATCAGTCTCTGCACTGCTTGGTTCACTTGTTAGAAGGCTATGAGATCCAATGTGAAGCACAGCAGAGCAATGCTAAATAGAAACTACTAGAGATTTTCAAAGCTCAGCAGGATCAGACCTGTTAAAACTCACAGCCAATCATAATGGTTACACAGATTTTTGCAGCAAGAAAATGGCAAGCCCTCAGGTTAGCTGACAGCCATGGGGATCTCTGTTATCATTCCATGTATCATTCTTGATTTGTTCAAGCTGACTGTCAAAAATTAATGCAGTTTCCAAGATGATTCATTAATTGCTTTCCAAAGGTTTCCAACATTAGTTGTTTGATAAAAAGAACATGTGAACAATCTTCATCTAAATGAGCTGAACTAAAAAGCAATGTAGTTATTAGTAAAAGCAGCAAAGTGTCACGGTAAGACACTTATCTCATTTAGAACATGAGACTACATCAGCCACCATACCATTTGCACCTAAAAACCAGCTATCTAATGAAGCTCAAGTCAGCATACACATACATCTAAATGTGGCTAATCACGTTAGTCTGTCCACACAAAATTAAATTACCTGTGCCTAATACTAACAGAGATGAAACTGAGGAAAATTATTTGTAGTGCAGTATGAGCATCTCTTTGGGCTGCACTCAGTAATGAAGTCAGATGTCCAGTGGTACTAATGATGTGCTTTCAAGTCACAAAGTAACTAGTTCTAACAGCATTTTACTTGGTAGAGATAGACACCATAGAGATAGTTCAGAAGTAGAAAACCAGGTATGTCTGTAAAAAGGCCAAATAAACCATCTGAGGGCGTGGCTGAACATAGAACCATGTCCTCATCAAAGACTTCAGGGAAGGGCTACCAGGTGTGGTTCCTAGAGGTGAGTATTCCAAGTAGAGGAACAGATACCAGTGGTTACAAAGATCTAACGCTTCCTTATCACACAGGAGCATCATTGTGGGAAATTGCTGTGTAAGGAAGGAGTATCCCCAGCTAGTCGTGCATTGTGGTGCTGGGGATATTAGTGACTACCTTAGGATGTGTGATTAAAATATGCTTTTTCTGCTTGTAGGTATTAAGAAAGTTTTCCAGCCTCCTCATTTTAACACACAGAAACTACAATTTGATGCCACATATATTAACCCTGTAAAGTAGCCTTAAGAAGCAACTACAGATCAAACTACAATTTGATGCCACATATATTAACCCTGTAAAGTAGCCTTAAGAAGCAACTACAGATCCCATGCAAATGCATGTTATGCCAGAGACAAGGTTTAGTTCATGAGACTTTTCTGAGTCTGAAATGCACTGAACGAATGAACCTTACCAAACTGTCTGGAAAATAATGACCTCTTCAAGCTGCACAGTCATTAATGTAGAGGCAAGGAGAAATCACCAGGCTGGCTTGAAGTTTACATCAACATCAAAATTAGCTCAAGCAGGAACTAGAAATCAGGACAGATACTGCACCCATGTAAGACCTTTCTAAGGCCAGGAACAGAAAGAAATGTCCTAGAGCATCTGAGCTGGATAAACCATTTCCAGTCCTCTTTAGAATAAAACAGTGAAATGGACTGCCTCTAGAGAAACTGAGATGTAGATTGAGTACCAGCCAATAGTATATATTTATAAGCAACAGCCTCATTCAGCCAAAGAATTCTTTTTGGATATTTTTGTTGTTTAAGTGAAGAAGAGAGAAACTATTGGCAGCCTGCCGTTGTAATGTGATATCTTGGCAGGAAAACACTTTGTGTTATATCACAACCATATGGTGGAGGGAAAGATTTTTTTCTATTAAGTTTCTGTAATAATCTGTTCCCATTTTTAATGCAGCCTTTCAACATAAGAAGAATATGTTTGCTTCTCAGTTCTGTCACAAGAGTTGTTAATGTATGACTACACTTTTATTCCTAAATAATGCCAAACATTAAAACATCACATTTTCAGAGGTACAATTAGCTCTTCCATTGTGAAAAGGCAGATGAGTCCACTGATGAAACAGAGCTTCTGTGAAGAGATAACCCTGGTTTTCCCATAGGATGGCACTCTTTTTTTTTTTCTTTTTCTTTTTTTTTTTTTTTAAGCTCTAATGGATGAGAATACTCAGGAAGGTATGATAAAATGAGGACTGGCTTTCTTTGGTAACAGAGGAAACAGGAAGATGTGTGGGAAGTTGTCACTTGCATTTCTGTCTTCAGCAGCTAAGCTTCATTTTAGGCACAGCAACAATAATTAGATTTCCTCAGGTATCTTCCTATTGCTAGTAAAAGTCAGAGCAGGTAAATGCTATAGCCAACTGAATCTTTCACACATTCTTAGGACAGGTTTCTGCTCTCGCCTAGCTGACTTTCTCCCTCAACATATCTAGGAATCAGTAGGTAGAAACATTAGTGAATTCAAATTCTTTAGATTAATATGTCTGTGCTTTTACTTTCCTGTTGGGATAAGTCTTTTATCAGTATGAGGGCAGAAACGAGCTTTTGGCATATGAATACTCCCAGAATCCAGTAGCAAGGATGTTTTTTACTATTCTGCTCATGTTTCCAACTTTTGCAGTCTTCTATCTTTGCAACACAAAAATGAATAGAAGTACACAGAATTTCTTTTCTATTACCAGTAATCCAAACACCACCAGAATCACTTTTGCAGTCACCTTTTTTTTGCCAAGGAAGCTGAAATACAAGATAAGACACAGAGGTACTTATCTAACAAAGCTTTTTCCAGCACAGCAAATAAATTTCCATTAAGGGTTCCTGAGGCATATCCCTGCAGGATCGTAGTTCAGAACATGTGAAACCCCTGCAACTTTTTCTTGCCCAGACAGCTCTGCTTGTACTCCCAGGATTGCATAAAGCAGTGGATGGGTAGTTGGATTATACATCTTCATGGAAGTTCTTTGGCCCTGTATGGCTACACTGAAGCACAACAATGAAATAAATAATGCCCTAAACACTTGCAGTCAGTTGAATGTCAACATCTATGAAGTTAGGCAGACAGTTTCGGGCATGTTTCTGGCTCATGTAGAACAGTAAACTCCTCTACAGCTCCAAGGTAGGTGTTAGAGCTGTGATGTCCCAGGAGCTGACCCCAGCCAGCAGCAGGAGGCTGGGAGGAGGCCTCTTGGGCCTCCTCAACATGTGGAAGTCCAGAGAGTTTCCAAGGAGGATAATTTGCTTTTCTGTGCTAGCAATCCTCAAGGCCTTGATATTTTCATAATTTCTAAGAGATTTAATTTAGTAGGAAATATGTAGACTAAGCAATTTCAACTTTGAATTGCTGTCAAGAGTAAGTTGTACTTCATGAATGAAAGGAAGTAAGACTGGCCCACATTTGAATTTGCCCCAAGTCCTTCGTGATATTGTTAGTATTTGGATGCCTACAAAAACCAGGTAACAACAAAAGTACTGAACTCTGGAATGAAAACTCATAGGGAGGAGTTTGTGAGAAAATGATAAATGACAAATGATAGAAAATTCAACTCCTATGACTTGCATGATGGCAGTGCTGAAGTCTCTGCATGAAACATTTCCAAGGCAGATGCAAATACGAGATTGTTTCAACTAGTGGTCCATAACTTATCTACAAGTTAAAATTCAATTTTCTCTACTTTCATATATTTTATTGCACTTCTTGGTACATAACAACCTAAGAGGTTTCTCTTTATGGCGTCAAGCGTATGAATGTTATAAAAAAAAATGTTTACAGCAAAATATCCTCAAGAATTATTTACATTACTGCTACCTCTTTCGAGACACTTTGGCTAACCCTGTCTATAGGGATTTTCCTTGTTAAAAATGTCCGTGCCCCTTGATAAAGCCCTTCACACTTTAGCCAGAGAAACCACATTTTGCTAATATGATGTATTTTTGAATGACAACATAGTTTTCAGCCTTTAAAAATATCCATATGCAGTAGTCAAAACATAGCGTGCTTGCAGCCCCTTCGAATCTTAATTCCAAGTCTGTCTAACTTCCTGTCAAAACTTACAGAGTAAGCAGTCATCAGAAATATCTACTGTGAGAAACAGCATTTTGCAGGATCCAGTGAGACAAAAGCAAAGGAGGTTATCTTCTGATTTTACACAGTAGAATTGCAAAACAAACAGTTCAGCCTCAAAGCAATGAATCTGAATTGGTCACAGTAAAGCTCAATGGAAAAGTAAATGAGAGATGAAAGAAAGACTTGACTGTCTTTTACATTTGTTAATATGGAAATTATGAAAATAAGTAAATGCTTTTAAAAGTACATTAATAGAATTCACCAAGATTTACAGTTGGAATTTGATTCTGTCATTCTTTCTGATATACAATCCAACAGAGCTCAAGCTGCCTAAAAAAGCACCATTATTACAGTGACACTGATGTCTGCTCTGCCTAGTCATGAACAGCCACTCTGCCAGTGAATGGGACTTCAGCAGTAAGTGACCTAGGAGCACAGGCTTCATGTACCTTAACTACCAAGCACACCTTCAAGCCAGGATACCTTGAGTAAAGTTTTGTATTCTGCAGACCTTATTACCAGCTCTTTCCAAACCTTTGCTTGCAAGTCAGCCATAAATAACATGGAGAGTTTGCAGCTATTCCTGTTGAGATCAGTGGTGAAATTTGCTTAAACTTTGCTGCTTCTGGGTGTGTAATGGTATGTGGGATGTGAGTGCACTCCAGAATGGCTACAGCAATTTAGGAGCTTATGACTCCCCCTGGAGATCTCTGGAGAGGTAAATTGACATCTGTAACTCAGGTCTCAGGTATAAAGGGGCATGCAAGCTCACTCCATTCCAGAGATCACCAAATCAAGACATGGTCACTCAAAATGTCCCTGGGTATTTGCATAGGGAAGGGAGTAGGCCTGGAGACAGCATAACATGGCAGCATGCCTGTCTGGACAAGAGACAAGACATATTTGTTCAAAACCAACTTTTACTATGCCTAAGAGCAACTAATTCTCTCCTTGTGTTTATTACATTCTCTCTCCTCCTTATGTCAAAATGATCATTCTGACCTGCAGAAAAATGTTTAATTATTACCCAGTTTCATGGTCACAGCATCAAGTTTTTTTCAAAGATGCCTTACAAACTTAGGAAAAAAAAAAAGAAAAAGAAAGAAACAAAAAGCACTGTTACCTAAGAGCCTATTGAAATTCTTCAAGTCTCTGGGCATGCATTATGTATTTACCAAGTTTGCTGGTGGTGATGTAAGTTAGAAATTCTCCTGCTGGTTTTGATTACAGCTGCAGAGTCACAGATTTGAACACCAGTACACAATCATTCTTCTGAGCCTGCACATAAATATAAAATGTTTCCTCTCTCCTTATCTCATAAACCTTCCACTATGATTACTTCAAAATGAAATCCTGTTTTTTTCCCATTTTCTCTACTTATCATGTTACAATTAACAAAATATATTCCATCCAACAAAGCTATGTTATTTGCATATTGAAAGGTCACCATACAGGTTAAAGTTATTTAACTATGAAAGAGATGATAATTTCACAATCTTTTTTTATGCAGATAAAATACAAAATTACCTCTGGGTTTTTAATTTGCACATTTACAGACACATGATGAAGAGTTTTACGATAATGGTATAAGCAGCATAACGAACTTTCAATTAGGCTGTGACAGCTCTTCCCTCTAGTCTTTGCATTGTCGTTTTATTATTTAAAGCACTGTCATCTCTTTAAGGGAGCAACAAAGAATATTACTTACTGCACCCATACTTTGGAACCAAAGTGGCAGCTTCTCCCAGGAGTGCTGCTCAGCATCAGCTCATGTGTGCATTATGTTACATGGAACTGCTCCTTGCCAAGCAGGATGGGAACAAGATGGGATCAGATAAATTAGATCAACAGAGCATCAGGTTTTATGGGTGTTCTGACCACTGAACAGTCCAGATCGTCAGGTCAGTGCAGTGATAAATTGCAAAGAAAAGTCCTGTGTATTGCTGTACACCCTTGTGGGGCTTTTTTTACTTAATTTCATATTGAATTTGTACAAACACAATAAAAACCCTGAACATTAGATTTAAATTAGTCCTGGAAAAAGCAGTGCTGAGTGAATTTCCTATGAAATAGTAACAAAGTGAAATTGTGCCCCCATCTAAAAAATTCTTGGCCCACCTGACAGAAAATTAGATACCTCAGCACAACACTTCATCTGCCTCACGTAAACCAGTGCAGCTGAGCCAAGTCCACTGCAAAGTTACCCTTTTCTCAGTTAACACCACAATCACAAACCAATACAATCCCTTAAAATGAACAAGAGAGGACAAACATTTCTTAGAATTATTAATTACTCCGAAGTCAGTTCCTGTTCTTATTTCTGTTGAAAGCCAACCCTGACAAAGTCATACGTTCTTTTGTCCCCAACTGTCTGCCCTTTTTAACCAGAGAGTAATTGACTACAACAAACCAGTTTCTTCAGTTCTAGATGTCCATCCAAAGCTAGCAACTGCCACTTGAAAAGTCCTAGAGACACAAGCACTAAAAAAATACAAAAATTAAATGATGTGTTGTGGAGGGGTCGATGGACCAGATGCCACATCATTCCAAAGTATCCCTCGTGGAGTCACTCTGGCAGTGCCACACAAGCTCCTACCCAAGCACTCAGTCACACCCTGTGTTGCAGGTGGCCACCAGCAGCCACTCACACACAAAGTCTTACAGCATCTCCAGAGATACAGAGGTGGGAGGGGTTCTTAGTGTAGGGTTCCAAGGGGTTTATTAGATCTGCAGTCAGAGGGTTCCAGGGAGAAAGAACCGAGAACAAAGGAGGGTACAGGGTTTTATACTGAGGGGTACAAGGGGCAGGCAGAGCATCAATAATCAATAATCTGATGGCTAGGGGGTAGAGACAAGGCAGAGTGACATAAAAGTGGCCAATGAGAGAGGGCAGGGGAGAGGAGAGAGAACCAGGGGCATCAAGGAAAGGAGAACTTTGTAGCATAGTTACCTATAAGGAGTAAAGGGGTGGGGAGACCAATAGGCCAACTAATATAGGAGGATTAACATATCAAGATGAGGTAATGTGGGGAGAGACCATTGAGCAGCAACATTGGGGACGTCGCTCCTAATGTGGACTCAGCCACCACAACATCCCCTCCTTCTTTGTTTTAAAAGAAGGCTTCCCCCATTTACTTGAAACTAAGCATTCAAGACAACTAATTATGCATAAAACAACAAAAATAATAAAAAATATTCTAATACACATAGAACACATAAACAAAATTACCCAAAGCACCCACAAAATTACCACCCAAAAGGGAGGCAACCCATTATCTGAGGTCCCAATGTCCAAACAAAACTTTTCGCTGCTGCCTTTACTGCCTTGCTCGCTGTGTTTCTACTTTGCTGCGACTTCAGCTCCTCTCCTCAACCAGGAGTGTGACACAAAGGCAGATTTAGGCTTGGACTTGAACTGGGACTTCGGCTTTGAAACAGATTTAGACTTGAAATGAGTAGGTTCTATGGTGGTGTGTTGTCTTGGTATGTGCTTCTGTAGGGGTCTGAAACAGACTTGTTAAAAATCATGGCAGAATCATTACACTTAATACTTCTCCCCTCATCGATTTTCCCTTTCTCGATCCCCCATTTTTCAAAGAAAAGGGTAACTATGGGGTATGGGAGAGGTAAGGGATCATGGGGTAGGGAAACACATGAGGGGAGGTTAGGGGGATCAGGGGTTGAAGGGTGACTTCAGGTTTAACTGCCTGGAGGAGGCGCAAATTAGATGTTCCTATAGCCTGTCACTTTGTGCCTTCATTGCCTCCAGGCAGCACTTGTCTCAGCTTGTTGGGCTTGTTGTCATCTTCGGTTCTGTTTCTTGTATCCTCAGTAGCTGTTACAGGCGGTCCCAGGTAGGGTTTTATGTTTTTCCCCAGCAGCCACTTTAAACCTGCTGGGGTGGAAACAGACGCATATCCCCTCCCCCAGGTAATGAGTGAAAAGGGTCCCTGGATTTGATGACTCTCAGGATCCTTGACCAACACTGGCGGTTGTTCCTTTAAGTTGGCCTGTTTCAAACTGGTAAAGTGCTGGAATGGGGTGGGGGGGGGGGGGGGGGGGGGTGGGTAGACTCTGAGAAGGAGTTGTTCAAGAAATTGAGAGCTTTGCAGAGCCTCACAATGAGAGAATTAATCTCTGCACCTCCCCATTGTTGGTCAAGGACTCTTTTGATGGTCTGGCGGTTCTTTCAACAATAGACTGTCCTGTGGGGGAGTGGGGTATGCCAATGGTGTGCTGGATGCCCCATGTGCTGAAAAAGTTTTGCAGTTTGGTAGAAACATATGCAGGACCATTATCTGTTTTCACTTCCTTAGGCACACCTAGGGTGGAAAAGGCAAGGAGAAAGTGCTTTGTTTTGTCTTTAGCTTTTTCTTCCACATGGGTGGATGCAAAAATGGCTCGGGAGAAGGTGCCCACAGATACGTGGACATATTTTAAGGGACATGAGTGACATCCATCTGCGATGATTGGCAGCTGCTGAGGCCGCGGGGGTTCACCCCTGTGCCTAAGGATGGTACTTGATAACTTTGATAATTTGGGCATGTCGCCACAATTGCCCTCTCTGTGGATATTAAATATTCTGATGAGGGTGGGTACATTTTGATGGTAAAACAGATGGCTAAACTTGTTGTGTGTGAAGATGTCAGGTAAGGTGGGACTGTGCACAGTCATGGCCAGAGCATCAGCTCTCCGTTTTTCCTCTGTGATGAGTCCTGGCAAATCTGTGTGCAATCGCACATGCATTACATGATAGGGTTGCTCTCGGTGGGAGAGCAGTTAAATTAGTTTCAAGAGCAATTGATATAATTTGGGATTTTCCAATTCTTTCAACAAGGCATGTCCTGCTCCAACAGTCACAGCAGCCACATAGGCCGAATCTATAACCAAATGGAATGGTTCTGGAAATTTTTCAAATGCTCTAGCAATGGCTGCTAATTCAGCAATTTGTGGGGAACCTTCCACCACTTGGACATCGTAAGCTCCTACAAATCTCCAGAAATTGACATTACTTATTGAAAATCAGAGGCAATTTTACATGTCTGCTGACTGCAGTAGATTGCAGCCTTTTCTGGACATACCTGATGTGACAATATTGCACACCAATGGTAAACCTTTAAAAATAGACCAGTCTCATAGGGTATAATCAGTAGGCCACACAAAACAACAGCCAAATGACTCTCTTTCAAGCACTCTGGACAGCAAAGAAAGACAGATGTAGGCATAAGAACCCTTATTTGAAAGTCACAATTACAAATTATTACAATGCATCTAGAATAGCTATCGAGCTATCCTACTGTCAAAAGTTTTACTCTCCTTAGCAGGTGTCGTCCTCATCTTCATTTGCTGTGAATCCCATCCTGGGATTCCCATGCCTGTGACAACAGGTAACACAGTGACAAGACCCTCCCTTTACCCCATCCTGAGACATGTAAAGATCACTGCATCTTCTGAAATGCATCTAAGTTTACTTTTGTCTTCAATGTGGATTGATTTTTGGGGAAAAGAGAGGAAGAGGCAAATGCAAGTGATAATTGTGAAATGATCTAATTGTACAGAATTCAGTTATATGCTGTTCCCCCCATAGCAAATGCCCCCTTCAAAAAATGCCCCTAATAAAAAATACAATTTTAGAATGCAACTTTTCAGAACTTCTCCTACAGGAAATGTGCCCACATGCCTTCATGGCTGGGCATATTTCAATAGCAAATATGCATTTAAAAGACTATTTGGAAAGAAAGGAATAATTTAGAAGTCTTGTGCACCGAAGACTGCAGGAGAAGTGACTTAGAACTGAGTGAGGAGAAGGTTTTCAGATAGACTTAAAATTTTTAGAAGTTGACAAAAGCGAAAAGCTCTCATTTTATCTGGAAGTGGTTGAATGAGAAGGTACAAAAACTTCCTATTTTACTTCATATAAAACTCTGATGTAAAAATCAAATTTTGGAGGGCTGAAATTCTCAGAGCAAGATGAAACTGCCATTGTAGTCCAGAAGAAGAATGTGTGTATTTTACAGGTGAGAAGTGTACTTGGACCAACCCTTTACAGAATTTGATACAACACTGACTCTCTAACTAACAATGTTAAAATATCTGAAATTTAAAAAAACTTCTCTCTCAGTTGCTGTAACAGAATTCACAGTCTGGCTAAATGTTTGTGCATGTAAAATATACTGGAACTATGGAATTACCAAGTTTCTTTCAGTAAGATTTTAATCCTGAAAATCCTGTCTCTAGCTAGTGCTTTACTGCAGAAAGCACCTTGAAGCAAAACTGTAGTCACTGATGTAAAGGAATAAAAGAGCAGTGAAAATTGGGTTGTTATCAATGTACAATTTGAAGCATGAGATTTCACATAGCTTAAGGAGTTAAAAGTATTATTGGTCATAAAATAATTCAGCACCTTTAAAGTGTCCTATTGCAATATTAGTGTAGGTAACATTCCTTGACAATGAATTTAACAGATTTATCAGACACTGAATAAATGTAGTATTTCTGTTTATTGGTGTTGGGGTTTGGATTTCTTCCCTTTGTTTATTTTTTTAAGGAACTTTTTTCTCCCATAAGTTGTTAAGAAACTGCAATAGTTGAGTACTTAGGAGAACAAAAAAAGGTGGCCAAACCCAGGAGGAGGGAGTTTCCCTCAGAAAGGAAGATAATGAGAGAATGGGGGTGATAAAAGCCAAGGCTGGTGCAGCTGCTGGCACTTCTCTCTCTGGAATTCAGCGCAAGAGGATCGGAGCTGCTGCTTGGGGAAAGAAATTCGCTGCCACTGCCGGAGCCCAGCATGGAGCTGCTTCTTCTGCTGTTTCTCTCTCTCCCTGCCCTGCCGGGAGCCGAGCTGCCACTGCCCCATCCCTCCCTGCTCCTTCAGCACTGCTCTGAGTTTTTGCTACACTGTATCCTTGCACCCCCTGCTGTCCCATCTCGCTGTTCCCGGGGATGCTGCTGCAGCACCGACATCGCTGCCCCGAGGGCTTGTGAAGCAAAGCCTCTCCTCCACCCCTCCCTGCCCCGGCACAGCCGCCATTCCCTCGTGTCCCCTGGGCTGGCGCCGGAGCGCCCCCTGCAGCCGCGGGGGAATCATCGCATCCGCCCTGCCCACAGGGAGCCACCAGCGCCCCTGCCGGCTGGGACTGGAACTGCACCATAGGGAAAAGTGCCCGAGGCCGAGCGGGCTGGGACTGGGTGTCTGCTTCTGTTTGTGGTTAATGCCAAATAGTTGTTGTTATTTGTTAGCTTTGTTTTACATACTAGTAAAGAACTGTTATTCCTATTCTCATATCTTTGGCTGAGAGCCCCTTGATTTCAAAATTATCATAATTTGGAGGGAAGGGGTTTACATTTTCCATTTCAAGGGAGGCTCCTGTCTTCCTTAGCAGACACCTGTCTATCAAACTAAAACAATTTGATCCATATTTATTCTTTTTAATATCATTAAGATCATGTATTCTAAGTAAGAACAAAGGAGGATTCCTTTTCGCTATACATTTGTGATCCTGATGCATATTTTTAATTCAACAAATTCTTTGTCCTATTTCCTTGCCATCCTGCCCTGTGGTATGCCTCTTCAGATTAAACAAAATAATAATAGTGACAATAATAATAACAACAATAATTAAATTGCTGGAGGCACCAGAAGCTGACACTGAGTCTTGTTTTAAGATACCTGCTGCCTTGGTATCATTTCTACCATCCTGAGATATGAAAGATTCTTTGAATTACACTATAAAATGACCTGGGTGTCTGAGTGGTGCAATAAAAAAAGACCAATTTTTCACCAAACTGTTTACCAGCCTACACTGAGCAGTAACCAAGGCTACTGGATGGAACTTCAAGAAAATCTTGTAATAGTTGATTTGAGAAAGAAATTAAAGTTTCAGGCCAACTCTCCAGAAATTCATGCCAAATGCAGAAATATTTTTGCTTTAGAAAAAGGAAAAAGAACACACAGGAAAACAAGCCTGATGTGATCATACTATGCAAATGTTTGAATCCCTTGTCGCACCATTTTCTCCCGCTAATAGCTTAGACACCCACTAGCCAGTTTTAATTTAACCTGGCACAGCAACAGCAACTGAACAGAAAAATTCTTATGAGTTCCGTGAAAAGAACCAGCAAGCTGAAGGAAGGAGATCCTGTTACTGCACACACTGAGGGGAAACCTTTGACGTGGGTTCCACTGGTAGGTACCAATAGTTGAACATCAGCAAGAGCAGTTGCGTTGCTTCTACCACAACTCACAGCATGTTTGACAGCCAAACCCAGAGCAATGAGTCCTGTGAGTTCTGCCTCTCTCAGGATGGAAATCAACCCAAAGGAAAAGAAAGATAGTTCTTCCAGCAGCTTCACCACCCTGTATGGAGAAGGACAGAGAGAATCCCAGCTCCTTGCTGCCTTATGTAACCAGTAGTGGATGATGAAGAAAAGGCATTTTAGTCATTGCTCTAACTTAACTCAGAAGGAAAATTCTTATCCTGCCCCCATTCATGATCAATTGAAGAAGAGATGTGACTCACAGGTGTCTTACTGACACAGAATCTCCTCAGAGCCCAGCTCATGTTTCACTCTTTGCTCAAGCCACTGCATCACCCTACAGCTGGTCCTGATGAGGTACTATCTGAACACCAAACTGCAGCACAGTTTTCAGCAAAGAAAATGAGTATTTTATTCTTTTAATGCACAGAAGTACTTTTCTCTCTGTATCTTATAAGTATTGCTGAATTTCAGCTACTTCCACATTTATTTCAATTGTCTGCCTTTGGGTCTTTTGATGAATCTTAGGGAGATTTTGGAACACTTTGCAAATTTATTTCTTCTCTTTTAATAGAGCCACTCTTCTTTTTATCATACCTTCATTTGAACATTTTTACCAATACAATAAAATTCAAAAGAGCCCTGTATACTCTCACCTTTCTTAACCTGACTGCATATCAGTGCTGCAGAGCTGCATGGAGGAAGGCACAAAGCATTAGTTTAGGACAGGCTCATTAGACACTGAGGACTTAGGGCTTGGTTGTACACAGAGACTGAAAAGGAACCAAAAGGCAAAAAATTGCTGCCAGTTGCACTCATAAACAAATTTCCCAGAAAAGTATAATTCTGAACGGGAAAGAGGGTAAAACGATCTTTGCCAAAGGCAGAGTTCCTTCATTCTAATAGGGAGATTATCATTGCGACTTCCTCTCATTTCTGCCCCCTTAGAACAGTGAGACATTTTCCATATGTCCACAACTTAAATTATGGCAATATGGAGCCACTAAAAGGCTCCAAACATTAGTTTTGGAAGAAAGAAAAGAGTAGAGGATGGAGTGGTTTTTTTCCAACTTTTACTAGCATTATTCCGTAGAGAGAAGGAGTAGTCTTTCTTTTTTGGAGTGTGCATGGAAGAGCAAGTGGAAGGCATTGTGAGTCAGATCTTTCTTGCCAAGCTTTCCACTGAGTTTTTCATGACATTGCAAATGACATTCCTCTTGGCCCTCAGTTTCCCAGCTGTAAAAAGACATCTTGTTTCATGGAAGCTGAAAAGATGGCTGTTCTTTAGTGTGGGTCCTTGTAAATAAGCATCAAAGAGTGGGAGGTACTGGTCAGATAACCATTCATGAAAAGGAGACATTAATATGTCTCAGTGCTGAGAATGTGTTATTTCTCAAGAAACCACTAGAACTTAAAACTCTCTCAAATCTAAATTCCAGTTCAGTATGAAAGTTTAACATTTTAAAGATTATTGTGGATACAAAATAATCTGAAAAGCAACTTTTTAAAGTGGAAAATCACTAATTCTGAGAGGCGGGTTTTAATGTGAGGGGAAAAAAAAGGATGTGGTTGTCTATCTTCAGAGGTTCCTTATGCTGCACTATACTAGTAACAACTCAGGACAGAAGGAGCATTTTAGCACCTTTCCCACACTGTGGTAAGAGCAACCTACAAGTCCTTAGAGTCCTCTCAGAGTATTCAGCATGAAGACAGGAATATCATGAACCCTGGTTGCAAGGTTTCTTGGAACAACAATATCAGATCACCAGAAGATTTCCAGTAGCACAAGCAAAACAACTGGTATGCTGCTTTTTGTCCAGAAACCTGGCACTTTGCTCTAAGTTTCCTGAAATCCAAAAAGTTTCCATGAAACATTAATCCATAGGTAAATTTATGGTGTCTGATGAAATCTATTTAAATAAGAAAAGTCTTGCTATCACTTCCTATTCATCTCTCCTTGGAGGAGGGAATGGACCAAAATGCTGTGGGTAACAACACAGTAGGAGGCTTAGGTGAAGAGTGGGGACCTGGGGGAACTGAAGCAGTGTCTTTACTCTAAGGGTCAGGAGAAGCCCAATGCTTTCCAGGTAGTTATTTCTGGTGTACATTATACAAATCTAATTTGTCTCTCCATCATCTCACATTCTATCTGCAAAAGAAGACTGACTGGCCAACGGAGCAAAACACAATTTAAGGCAATCACCAGTGTTACCACAGGATTTGAAGGGAAGTTGTTTCAGGAAAAGTTGCCATCAACTTAACTCCCTACACAGCTCAATAGCTACTGAAATGTGGTTCTGAAGCAAATAACCTAAAGTGAATGGAACAAATAACTGGAATTTAGAAAAGACAGAAGTTAGTTTCCTAATTATCCACAAAAAACTGACATTCCAAAAACCAAACACACAAAATCAAGTATCAGATCTCCCGAATAATACTGAAGGCTTCATTACCTTAGCACAGTTGAAGGCTCTAAGATGTGTATTGAATTGCAGACTTTGGCAGAACTTTCCAAGGCCCTTGGGAAAAACACTTTCTGTGACCTAAACCACACCCTGTTGATTGTTACGGCTGTTTTATATGGTACAGATTAAACAAACTGGCAACTTTAACTGGAAATGTTGATTTGAAATTGAATCCAGTCATCTTTTAAGTGCAAAATCACTATGTCTAACATTCATCTATTAGTTTCTGTAGCACATTAAACGAGAATAGTAAAGGTTGTTCTAATTTTAACTAACTTTTCCTTCTTCTTTTCAAACTAGCAGCATAAAATTCAGAAGATGTAAACTCTTAGAAAGTGTAAATTAAGAGTGATTTAAACACAGAAGTAGTTTAGCAGTATTGCATCACTCAATACCTGCATTCACTTCCTATAAACTTCTAGACAGTTAATCTCTTATATTACTAAAAAATTGTCATTTAAAAGAATTTTCATTTTATTTAAACCAATCTCCATGTGCAATTCCTGAAAAAACCTTTAATTATCCATACAGCTTTCAAGGAAAACACAAATCAGAAAGTCCTACCTCTTTTTTTGATTTCTTGTTTATTTTTTCCCATGCCATAGGTCACACTTAGATATGTACACTTCAATTCTCCTTTAAGCAAAAACATCTCCTTAAGGCATGCTGCATGACCAAATAGTCAGAAAATCAGGCTGATGCCTAGAAATCATTGTATGCTATCATTTTTCCCACAAAAATAAGTAGGAGCAAAGATTGTTTCTTGTGTTTGAAGTTGATAATATCTAATGAGAATCCTCAGCAACAGGCACTGATAACCACAATCTTTATTACAGAATAAAATTCTACATCAAGAGAGCCCAGGGAAAGCACATAATGTCTTTCTTCATGAACTAGTATTTGCTAGATAGCAATTATTTTAAAAGGCTTTTGGAAACTTTGTTTTCGGGTGCTGCATTTTGCCTTTATGATTGAGCCTTCTGAAGGGAAATTTCTGGAGTGAATATGGCTAAACTTAGCCAATTGAAGTGATGACTTGAAACTTGTCACTGAGGGGTTCAGATCCCATCGGTACCTGCTGTAGTCACTCTGGGGTGACCTCAGCATTAGACTCTCACTATGATAGAACTGTATCTCCTAGACTGAGTTTGGTTATTCTTTTGCAGTTAATATGCCTTTTTGTGAGCTGGATTAATACTGCTCCATGGGGCAGTGCTGCTTGGCAGCATTCAAGAATGATGATATATACTGGATTTTAACTCTGGACTGACTACCTTGCAGCTGGAGTTTTGGTTCTCAACAGGACCACAGCAGCAATTTTCATTCAGAAACTAATTCTGTGGTTGTTGTTGGATGATCCTTTAGTTTCCAGACCTACTTCATCTTTCACCTTTCAGAATGACATCTCAATTGATTCTCTGATAGACAGTACACAGCATTCCTTCAGTTCTCTTGATGGCAGTTATATACCTTGTTGTATTGGAGGCTCTCCTGGGGAGAAAAGCATTTTTCAAATGAACTGGTTGTGCCTTCGCACTACCTGCAGAGTGGTGGGTACATAGGGGAACTGATATCTTGGACTTTTATTCTATCACACCGATTGCCTAGGCTTGATATTTCTCCACATTTTGCACTCAGTACTTTATCATGGAAGAACCAGCTCAAAGGAGAGAAGAAGAAAAAGAATGTTATGGAATTTTAATCATTAAAACAGACCTTTTTAAAAGAAATATAAATATCTGTAGTTACTCTTGCAGAATAAGGATGTGTCTCATCTGTCTAGTACTGTTAAATCAGCATCAAGTTTAGATGTCTACTCTGCTGAAAGAGAACAGAAATATATCCAAATATCAGGGCTGTGTGCACTTCTACACAAAAGGAGGCAGTGCGTTGTTCATCATGGAAGGTTGTAGTTTGCAGACTAGGCTGGGACTAGCCCATTCTAAGGCAAAATGGCTTTGCTGCCCAATGAGAAACTGCTCCACTTCCCTTTGTGTTAACGAAAGCTTTACAGAAACCTGAAAAATGGAAATCTAGACTAAACTCCATTGACTCCAGGTCCAATATCATTATCAAACCAAGAAATGGCTCTGGTAGTACGAAATACAAAGAAACTTTGACACAGTAAAAATTAATAAGATTTTTTTTCCTTAAAATATATTCCCAGGAATGTTCCAACAAGATACTACAATGACTATTTCCCACAGATTAACAAAGCTTTAGAACAGCCAAAAGAAAAAAAAATTTCAAATAAAATACAGAAAAACAGGAGCAAAGGAAATATTAATCCTGGTTAGAACAGTCTCTTACATGTTTAGTTAGGCATCGCTGGTAAAGAACTGAAAAATTACCTGTATCGAACAATGCAGGCTCTGCCTCTTGCCAGCAAGATGATTTTGTACAAGTTATTATCAACATGGCAAATTCACCCTGCAAAAAATCAGGACAGCAATAACCCACACTGTCTATTTCATACTCAACAGAAGTGTTCCTCTCAGGAAAGCAGCTTCCTTCATCTAAATAATGCCATGTTTGATCTCTTTTGTATCTCCTGGGCCTTTTTGAATTGCCAACTGTGAATCCAACTTCAGGCTGACTTATGGGGTTAGGAGTCTATTCCCTAGAGAGCTTTTTCCCCCCTCTGTATTCTCAATCAGCTCATATATCCTCTTACAAACCTTAGTGTGTCCTAGAATGATGATTTAATATATTTGCTTGGTGGTGGAAAATCACATGCAATTCACCTGTAAGCATTAATGCCAAAACCACCTGACTCCTGCCTTTCTCTCAGCATTGGCAGGACAAGTGCTGCAGGGTTTTCAAGGCAGCTTCTGGTGAGAACCATCTGTCCCCATGAGAAGAAAGTGACCACAATGGGGATATGGACTAAGGATGTTTGCCTGGACAGTGAGGGAATTCAAAATCCAACAAAAGTGAAGCGTTTCTGTGGAAAATGAACTCTTTTTCTCTGCAGGAATACATAATCGAATCTAATATTTTTCCTACTGGACAAGCAGTTCTGTGCCATTTTGGCCATGAAACAATAAGGGAAGCCTTAGAAATCTCATTCTCAGTAAGCTCTATGATCACTAAATTCTAACAGGAGTATTTTTATGTAGGAAAAATTATAGACTTTACTGTAGGATAGGACTTCTGACTTGGTCATACAGAATAAGATGACTCCAGTCTCACCTTAAGGCAGATTTTGTGGTGTTCCTATTGCACAGAAAATGACAACAATTTACAGCAAAGAAATACTCCCATACTGCTTATAGCAGATGTGGCTACATTGACACAGACTCAGGGTTTGTTTTCTTAACATTTTAATGATGTGTTGCCAATATTTTATTTTAAAAGTAAAAATATTACTTGAATTATTTTCCACAGTTTTCATTGCTTGTTGCTCTAAAAAGAGACTCATCAGATGGCTTATGTTAAAGGATTTTCATAGCCCTTTCTTGAAAATTCACATCAGGAAATCAGAGTAGAAAGATATTTCTGCTAGAGCTAGAACTGATGAGGTTTCTAGGTCTAACACATTTGAGAAAAGCCCAGGTGTAGTAAACAGCACCATGAGATGAAGACTGGGAAGGTGCTACCACAAAAACAAAGGCTAGAGCACATCTCACAATGTTTGAGGGAAGTTTATGTTTTGATTCATTAAGTTATTAATATGACTCCTCCGTATGTTGCCAAATATCACATCCAGCAAGTGAAAATTGAAACATATGCCTATGAGATATAAAAGGGAGCTTTTACAAGAGGCCTTGGCAGAATGGGTGTGAGGGAGGGGTAAGAACAGGGGGAGAAGAATAGAGCTTTTCTTGCTGTTTGCTTCATCAGGTAAAATGAATGCAGTGAAATTTTCCAGTAAAGGAAAACAGGCAACACCCAGATTTTTTTTTCCTGCTAGCCTTCCTTCTAACCCTAACAAAGAACAAGATGAGGACAGAAGGGCAGTGTATGGAGACATCATAGTGCTGTGCAGAAAATTAGATGAGGTGTTTCTGATTCCTCCTGTTTCTCATTCCTTCAGCCTTTCCATAATTCCAGGGCCCATGCAAGGGCAGAGGCGCATGCATGGATATAAAAAGGAAGGCTTTTTGAGGTTGTCCCTGAGCTTATACCAATACCTATTACAGTTTCTTAACCATTTCCCATAGGAAGAATTCACCAGGCTAGTGGGAAATTATACAGGGAAATTACAGTCTTTTCATCTCTCCTCCAGTTATTTTCAGGAAGAATACCACTAGATGGCACTGGGAACTATAACCACCCTGTATGGAGCTGCAGCCCTAACTGTATGGGCAGGCAGCAGGAGTGCAGCAAGGACTGCTGCTGCTGCACTTTCCGCCCTGGTTTGGACACTGCATTACATGACAGGAATAGTACTTCATATCAGAATAAAACTGAACGATCAGTATTTGACTGCCCTTTAAACCACATTCGAAATTGTATCAGCTGTCTAGTGTAAGGACTCCACATGCTATTAAAGTGATGATAAAATAATCAGGGACTAAGGTCACTATTCACATTATCAGGTACATTGTTTTCAGTTCTTTCAAATCTGGGCATGGGGAGGAAGACTGAGTTAGTAACATATCCTAACCTCATTAACAGGGCTGACAAAACCACAGAGCAACTGTAAGCAACATAAGGTTGTATGGTTTCTAGAGGACAAAAAAAAACCTCCTGTGAAACTGCATACAAATACATTTGAACAAGGGTCTCCCATACATATATACATTCATATATGAATCTATACATACATATACATACTGCCTGCATATATGTAATTAATATAATTGAGAAAGCATAAATAACAAGTTTGTGGTCTAGTTGTCAGTCCACGATATTTTTACATCTAGTCACGCAATATTTGAGATACCATACATCACTTGTCTAAAAGAAAATCCTGCCAAAATACACAAAAGAATGCATTTATCGTCCTAAATCTAATATATAAAACATATGCTACTTGTAGAGCATATGTTAGAGATCTTCCCCTCCCCTTCTCTCTGTGTGAGAAACTGGCACAATTGCTGTCTCTAAGCAGAAAATCTTCATATGATGAACATGCAATTCTGCAGCCAGTTCTGTACAGGTGAAGATCCATTAATTCCAGCTGGACTCATTCACCCCCAGAATCAGGGCACAGCTCTGAGAGTGGTTGTTTTAATGCTGCATAGTATCTTGAGTTAGCCAAGCTGGGACTCCAAGGATCCTCTCTCAGCCTAAGCTCTTCCTTTAATGCACTGGGAGTGCTGAACAGAACCTGCAAGCAAAGGAACCAAACAATGGGCTTGGCAGAGATAGACAGATACATCCAAGCTCAAAAAAAAAAAAAGAAAAAATACCTGATCCTTATGGCTCTGCTTCCCCATTAAAGAGTCAGTCTCTATGTGGAAGGAGTACTTATTTACAGGTTAAAAAGAGCTCAGGTACTTCTGCACCTCAGATTTTGCAGCCTGTTCAACGTTCAGATGACTTGCTTGGTGCCAGTGGGCCAATGCCTCCAGCACTAAACACATATTTCTATTCCTTATTATCATATGCACTGTCTAGAGAAATCTTTTTACTAAGAATTTGCGATATACTTGTCTTCCCTCATTGTCCCAGAGCCAACAGGATGAAAGACCCTCTGTACCAATGAAGATTACTCTAAAGAAAACTGGGTTTCATAACTCAGAAGCTCCCTTCATTCCATTAATACACACTGTGCTCAAGTTGCTTCCTCTAGTTGTTTCCTGAGGAAAGATTAAGGATTAACAATTCAAGCATTGTTATTTCCCCATCTTGAACCAGTTCAGCAGGAGAGTCACTGAAAAATTTCACATGTAAGTCACAAAGAGTGAAGATTGTGCATTTTCTGGGCACTGGGGGAAATCTGATGTGGAAGCTTTGACCTCTATAAAGACAATTCTTTAAGTAGAAAGATTTCTTAGGTGTGAAGCCAAATTATTCAATTCAGTCTCATCACACACTGAAAATCCCAGGAGGTAGTTTTTTAATCATTCAATGATATTTAGGCAAAGTAATACACCCAAAAGTTAAGAAACCAGATGTATTTTAAGAGACTGTGAAAAGTTCCTTTGGAATTTAATCAAGACTCAGAGTAATGAAAATGAGTAGTTTCCCATATGCTGCTATTCAGAATTCTCCAAAGCATCAGGCAAGATGTTACACCCATGTCACAGGTCTAATCATTTGCAACTGCAAGTGATTCCTGAGCAGGCAGCAATGTAGTTGAGAAATGCTGACAACATCTCTGAGGGGAGACTGATGCAAAGCAATTGTTCTAAAGGTTACCAAAGGTCTACAAAGTAATACATAGGAAGCCATACCATAGAGAAATAAAAGTATTTTCTTCACAGAGAAAGTCTGATAGGCTGGTGGACACAGATCCATGACAAGTCACCCAGAGAAGTGAAAAAGTTTTGGAAGCTTTTCTGACCACTAAAATATTTTGATTTGAATGTCTGACTTTTCACTTCAGATTTGAGAGGAAAAGACAGAACCATTCACTAAACATTACCACTATTCCCAAGATTTAAGGATCCTAAAATCGAACTTTTTGGACA
Organism: Petroica traversi; assembly: GCA_025920805.1. NCBI lineage: Eukaryota > Metazoa > Chordata > Aves > Passeriformes > Petroicidae > Petroica > Petroica traversi. The sequence continues at coordinate 5,704,884 of JAHLSL010000047.1, forward strand.
ATTAACTTTTCTACAGAGAGGGAAAAGAATAACCCAGCTCCACATCTCCATTGTAGCACCCTAACTCTACCACAGCAGTACCCAGCTCTGATCAGAGGAAAAGTTCTGTTGCTCCTGTGAAGCATAACTCTCTCTAACACTTACCTGAATCAATTTTTTCTTTGCAATATTATTTTTCTGTTTTTAATTATTATGAATATCAAACCTCAAGTTTTAGAAGATGCATTAGTGCCTTTCTGAGTGTACAATGAAGTAGTTCTTTGCCACTCCAAAGATCCATCACAAACCAAAATAAAATACACATGCAAACTCTAGCTGCTGTCTAAAATCTGGCCAGTAGAAGTAATTGGACAGCTCTTCTGTAGGTCCTGGCTGACTTCCACAAATGACCTGGTTAAGCCACTGCTCATTCAGAATTCACCAAACTCAGAATGCAGCAAACCAGAATCTAGATAATGTCTATCCACAGAGGTGTTTGGCTAAATTTCTAGATGTTAAATAGGCAGTGAGATGTAGGTCAGCCAGCTGTGGATTGCAGCAAAGATCCAAACCAGCTTAAGAGAATGGCTGACGTCATAGTTTCAGCTTTGCAGACCTTTGAATAAATTTGGAATCCTTTGAGCCTGCTGCCTAATTGACAGTTCCTTCAGATTATGAACATCTTTATATAGGTCCCTTTTAAAAAGTAGACTTTGCTCTGCCTTGTCATCAGTTGTAGTCTTATGGATATTTGTAGCATCATGGCAGAAAGGTGTACACAATCAAATTTTTTCTAACACAGATAGCTAATCCACAAGGCATAGTATATATCTCCTTTCTCCGTTGTTGTGAGGTTTATGCTTATCCATTTACGAGGAATACAACCTGAAAAATAACTTTCTTTTTTCTTTGTAGATGGTTCCTAGCCTAAAGACATCCAAAATCATGCTGGCTAAGACAAGAATTTGTGGAATTTTGCATTGTCAAATGGTATCTGTTTCCAATTATATTTGCTAGAAAGCAGTACATTCACAGAATTTCATTCCAAATTAACTCCAGAGTTCCCCAGCACTGAAGGAAACACAAAGTTCATCCGTATCCATCTTGCTATACACTTTGAATTCTTAAGAACAGAAAGAGACAATTCTTGTACAACAGCTACATTATTTGAAAATTCAGTGTCTGAAAAAGTGAACACCTTGTCCATTGTCCTGGTTTAGGGCAAATATTTAGGAGGAAACCTCTGGGGGGGGGTCTCCTCTAGGAAGAGTCCATTCCAATCACCCCTCCCCCTACAGGTCCGGGAAGAATTTCCTTAGAGAAAAGTGGAAAAAACTATTTATTTAACAAATAGAATATTCACAAGTATAGGAAAAATTTGGATAATATTAAAACAATGAAACCTCTCCTTGCTCTGAAGAGATGGTAGATTCAGAGTCCGTCTGAGTCCGGTTCAGTTCTCCAGTGGGGGGGCCGATTGCCGGGCCCGGCTGTAGGAGTCAGGTAGCGGGGGGGAAGAGGGGGCTCGGGGGTTCCCCGGTGTCCTGGGCCCACGCGATGTCAACCAGTCCCAGGAAGAGGAAAAAAGGAAAAAAATACCCAGCAAAAGAAATAAAGTCTCTCCCTGCAAAAAGCCGGGAAAAATCCGAGGAAACCCTCCTCTGTGAGCTCTTCCAGCACCCACACCAGAGAGAGTAAAAAAAAAAAAACAGAATAAAAAGAAAAAGAAAAGAGATAACGCTGTCCTCTGGAATGCAGCCTCTCCGCTCTCTCTCGGCCTTGGTTCGTAGGAGTAAAAGTATCCTGCAGACAGACGGCGAGTGGTTTTTTTTTCCTCCACCTTTACTTTCTCTATCTTCCTGGGACCAACTTAAAACTGCAGAACTTAATGTCCAGCATAAGCAAGAGGACGACTGGGGATACAAACAGGTCATATGGCCAACCCAGGACATCCATGTAGACCAGCCTCAAGATAGACCAGATTACTGAGTTGCTTAAAATAAACACATCTGATTTCAGCCTCAGAGTTTTCCCCATATATTATTGAATTTCCAGCCTTTTCTTTCTGTACCTTTGTAAAGTGATTTCCTTGAAAAATGTGTACTAGAAATGGATCCTTCACTTTTAACGCTGAAAGACTTGAGAGTTTATCAAGACCAGGAATTTTCTTCAGAGAAAGACCTCCTCTTTTCAGAGAAGGAGGATTTTTGACATTTTTAACATTCTTATGTTACAGAAGTCAGGCAGCCTCTGGCTTCCCACTACTAGTAAGAACAGCTAGAATAAAACAACTACGAGTCTGAAAGCCTAATTTCAGTTCCCAACAAATATAGTTGCTCCAATTAACATTAGTACCATCCATGGATACATAGAAGAGAGCAAAAATTTTGTAGCTCTCCAAAGAGATGGAAAACACTGCACAAATATTGATTTCCCTCTTCCTCCCTATGCCTTAGGTCATTAAATCTTAACACTGCCAATACAGTAATAGTCTACGCTTTCACATCAAGCAGAACTTAATTAATTTGCGACAACAGAGGATAACTCTACAGAATGGATAAGCAGTGGATATACCTGTATGTCAGGGAGGGTTTCACTTGTTGAGAGCTTAATGGTGGTGATGACAGGGTTGAACATTTATAGTTAAGAATCAGGGAAGGGCAACAAGGCAGGTATCATGGTGTGAGTCTGTTACAGACCACCCAACCAGGATGAAGAGCCAGATGAAAAATTCTCTGAGCAGCTGGGAGAAGTCTCACAATCCATGGCCCTTGTTCTTCTCCTACATATGAGATGTCTGGTGGAAGTACAACACAGCAGAGAGGGAACAGTTTAGGAGGTTCCTGCAGTGTGTGGAAGAGAACTTCTCAATGCAGCTGGTGAGGAGTCAACTGGGCAAGGCCCCTGCTGAATCTGTGCTGAACCTGAGTAGGACTGGGGGGTGAGCTGATGGTCAGAGCCTGTCTTGAGCACAGTGATCCAAAATGATAGTTCTTGTTTCTTGGAGAAGTAAGAAAGGGGGTCAACAGAACTGGAATCTTCCAAAGGGAGATTTTGACCAGTTTAGGAGACTGGTTGAGAGAATCTCTTGGGAGCCAGTCCTGAGAGGGTAAGGAATCCAGGAAGGCTGGATTTGCTTCAAGAAGGAAATCTCAAAGACGTGGAAGCAGGCCATTCCTGTGTGCCAAGAGATGAGCTGGCAGGGAAGAAGACTAGCCTGGCTGAACAGAGATTTTTGGCTGGAAGTCAGGAAAAAAAAGGAGAGTTTGTAACCTTCAGAAGAAGGGGCCACTCAGGAGGACTACAAGGATGTTGTGAGGTTGTGCAGAATGAAAATTAGAAGGGATGAAGTCCAACTAGAACTTAAACTGACTGCTGCTATAAAAGACAACAGAAAACATTTCTATGAATACAGTAGCAACAAAAGGAAGGTTAGGGAAAATTTCCATCCTTTATTGGACATGGGTGAAATGTATTGGCAAAGGATGAGGAACAGGCTGATATACTCAATGACCTTCTTGCCCCAGTCTTTAATAGTGAGACCAATTGTTCTCCGGGTACTCAGCCTCTTAAACTGGAAGAGAGGGGTGGGGAGCAGAAAGAAGCCTCCATAATCCAAGGGGAAATGGTCAGCAACCTGCTACACCACAAGACACGCAAACACTATGGGACTGGATAGGATCCACCCAAGGATATGGAGAGAGATGGTGAAAGTGCTCACTGAGTCACTTTCCATCATTTACCAGCATCAGTGCTTAACTGAGGAGGTCACAATGGAGTGGAAGCTGGAAAATGTGATGCCCATCTACAGGAAAAACTGGAAGGAGGATTTGGGAACTACAGGCCTGTCAGACTGACCTCAGTGCCAGAGTAGGGTATGATCATCTCTAGTACTACCACATGGCATGTACAGGACAACCAGGGAATCAGGCCCAGCCAGCATGGGTTTAGAAAAGGCAGGGTGTGCTTGATTGACCTGGTGAACTATACCCTTGGTGAGTTTTCAGATGACACCAACTTGGGTTGATCTGCTGGAATGCAGGAAGGTTTTGGAGAGAAATCTTCTACAGGCTGGATCAATGGACCAAGGCCAGTTGTATGAGGTTCAACAAGTCAAAGAGCCAGGTCCTGCTTTTGGGTCACAAAAGCCCTGCATGCAGCACTACAGGCTGGGGGAAGAGTGGCTGGAAAGCTGCCTGGCAGAAAAGGGCCTGGGGGTGCTGGTTGGCAGTGGCTCAGCATGAGCCAGCGGGTGTCTGGGTGGCCAAGAAACAGGCCAGCAGGACCAGGGCACTGATTGTCCCCCTTTACTCAGCACTGGTGAGGCACCTCAAATCCTGTGTTCAGTTCTGGGCCCGTCATGACAAGAAAGACGTTGAGGGGCTGAAGTGTGTCCAGAGAAGGGCAGTGGAGCTGGGGAAGGGTCTGGAGCACAGGTATAATGAGGAGTGACTGAGGGAGCTGGGGGTGTTTAGCTGGAGCAAAGGAGGCCTGGGGGGACCTTACTGCTCTCCTGAAAGGAGGATGCAGCCAAGTGGTGGTCAGTCTCTTCTCCCAGGTAACAAGCAGTAGAACAAGAGGAAGCAGACTCAAGTTGCAACAGCTGAGGTTTAGACTTAACATTTCTTCATGGAAAGGATTGCCAAGCAGTGGCACAGGCTGCCCAGAGAAGTGGTGGAGTCACCATCCCTGCAGATATTTAAAAGATGTGCAGATGTAGCAGGACTTAGAGTTATGTGGTAGGCTTGGCATTGCATGGGTTAATGGTTGGACTCAAACGATCTCAAAGGCCTTTTCCAACCTGAACAGTTCTATGATTCTATAAACATCTAATATGTTAACTGCTTGAGTGAGTAGGGGAGATGGCAGAAATCAGCATGATTGCATGGAAGCCATAGGGAAGCATTAGCCATAGGGATCCAGAATCATCCCCACAGTCAAGAATGAGCTCTGCTGGCTCTTTGCTCCCCTTTCCAGCTGGGGTCCCCAGCGTGGATTTCTGTTCATTGCAGACAGCAGCAGGGGAAGGGAAGGGAAGAGGTGAATATATTTGAGGCCAAAATGTCTGCCACCAAGGGAAGGAAGAAGGAACTACATTCCCAAGTAATCGTCCAGCTTAAGAGAAGGCCAGGAAACTAAGGACCAACATGAAGAACTTTCAGTGGAGATTTAAAACTGCATTGACTTCCTGTGATGCGTTAGAAATTATTGGGAAACCACACCTTGACAAACCTTTAGTTGAACAACAGGTTTTCATTTTGTTATTAGGGAAAGAGTGCAGGGAACTTTAATGCCTTGAAAGACTGCAGCCAAGACATTACCCTAATGCTATTTTACCATACTTAGGTACAGATGTTTTTTTAAATATGTGAGCATTAACACTCTGCCTTTCTAATTATGCAGGCCTAGACTTTTACATCATGTTTAAGAGGTAATAAATTTAGTGTAATAAATCTCAGCTAAAACATTTAACACAAAGTGTGTTCAGCACTACTTAGAAACTACTTTTAAATGCCACATTGGCAGAGCTCATATATTTCCCTGAGATTTTGAGAACATCAAATTCTTTCTTTTATATTGTGGGTTTTTCATGCCTAAAGAATACTCTCAAGAAGGTTTGAACATTCAAGGGTGATTGTTAAAAACAATATTAGGAAATAATGCGAGATTAATTAACATCTGTCTTCTTCTCCCATGAAATCAGTTTCTGCCTGCATCCGAACTGTTGGAGAAACCTCAGTGCCAAGCCTTGAATTGCAGATTACCAGTGATCTTTGCAAGGTAAGGCAAGTAAGCATCCACATTCCTTTACGCTTTTGGCTTTTTAGCTTGAATGTGCAAGCTGACTAAAAGAGAGAAGAGCATCAGCTGCTGTAGTGTTTTCAAAAGAGGAGATGAGCTCAGGGATTTAATCCTAGAGATATGCACCTAATTTATGAAGGCAATCTATGTAGCCGAAAACTGAAATGGGATATTGGCTTAAAGTTCTATGGAGAAAGTCAAGTGTGAAAAGACTTGCTGATCATATCTGAGCTGCCAATACATCTCCAAGTTTATAAAGAAGGAGGGAAAATAACTTCAAAAAATGCTTCGTTACTCTAAATTAACCTCCTTTTATGAGGTTTAAGACACACCTGAACAATCCTTAAGGCTATCTCACTCTCCATATCTTTGCTTGGTTTGTTCTGAATGAGCAGCAAAATGAATAAGTCTTCAAGTGATTAATTACTCAAGTCCATATGATTTTTTTTGTTACTCCCTTATAACAATACATTGCACAGACACATTGTATCCTTATATTTGATGTGTGGCAGGAATTATTTTCTCATGAAAACAACACCTTGACAATCCCTATGATACCAACAGTACATCTTCTGGCCATGTGACTAGATTGATGGACGAAGGAATACTATTTAGTGATTCATTCTTCTGCACTTGCAGGTTAGCTAATGGATTCTTCTACAGCGGTATTAGAAATTTGTTTTAACAGTGGGTAGCAAACACAAAAACAGCGAACAAGCCAGTCTCTGAATGAATGAAGTCCATGAGCTTGTAGAAACAAGTACAGATTTTGTAGCATAAGCTGAAATCAAATAGTGAATTTGTCGGAGTGCTGGATATTTACTGCTCCTTGTCCATTAGCTGTCTTTCTAACATGTCTGGAATCTGCTCAAGGAAGATCTAGGCTCAGCTTTCCCTTCCAAGTACTGGAGAAACATTCCTGCAGTACTAGGGATAGATGATAGACAGACAGACATACAGACAGACAGACAGACAGACAGATAGAATTATTTTCTAAGGCTTTTCTCAATTCTGATTGATTGCATACAGATAGGAGAAGCCAAAGGAGCGAGCAAGCAGCTCACTGGAGCTTGCAGGAGCACTGCAGGTTGGTTTTAAAATGTTCAGCTAAGGAGACACCTCTCTCAGCCTCTTTGCATCCAGACAGGAGAATCTCAAACCAGAACAGAAGGCTAGAACAAAACAGTGCTAGAGACTTGATGACCATAGTATGTATTATGGCAAAATTATTTCAGACAAGTTCTAGTCTGATTCTGTGGCCTAAGGGCTGCCAGCAATCCTGTCAATACTATCTTATCCCTTTTTCTGCCCTGCAGAATGAAGCGTGCAGCTTCCTTCCACAACCTCTTTGCTTTCAGTGTCCTGAGTTTGACTTCATAATTCCTTCATGAGACTAAACTTATTCCACAGCAACAAGATAGAGCTTTCTGTGGAGTTTCCCAAAGGAAACCTTGTGGGTGTGTTTGCCTACAGTTATATAAATAGTCTGACCTATTTCAAATACCATTTTTCAGTTCTTCCAGGCACAAGTACTCACACCTTCTCTTGGGGAGTTTCACCACAACATCCTCTCTGTGCTTTCAGGGCAATTTTTTTTAAACACCGACAACAGCTTCCATAATAAGGCGTTTATCCTCCATGCTGGGAATGGCAAAATAAACCAAATGTCACTGATTTGGCACAATAGGCTGTTCTGGCAAAGTTAACGTATTTTTTTTATTCTGACATGTAAAACATGATCTGAGATTAAGTCAAAATAGGAACAATAAGATTTCTGCTGAACCCTACTCACGCAAACAGAATTCCAATATGTAAGGTTTTATACCCTTTCAGCAAAATCAGAGCTGTAAATGTAGATTACATCACTTTAGAATATCAACTTGTATTCGTGGCATTACTCAAAAGATTTCTGACTCTTAGATGAATTAAAAGGTGGAATAGGGGCGTCCTCTCCTGACGTGCATTTTCCTTGCTGCTAAATAAAATTAAACTTAAGGTCTGCCCAAAATAATTAATTCTCCTTAAGGCTTATTATAAAACCACTGGCAATAATTCTTCATTACTTTTCCCAGTACCAGTAATAATACCCAGTTCACTACTTCTTCTGCAGTAGTTGTAAACCTCTTGGAAAAAGAATATTCTTTGAGAGTATTTGAATGATGGCTACATTTTATTTGAGTGATAGCTTCATTTATTCCATAGCATGCATGCAAATATCTTCAGACACCTCAGAATCCTCCTGCTCATTAAAGCTTACTTCAATAGCATGAAGAGTAAAATATAGACAGCTTCATTAGGATTACGTCTCAGTCTTGTTTCTTCTTTTAGATGCCGTAACTAAGAAACTATTCAAGGATCTAATTATTGCATCAGCTTTTCAAGTGTAATTATTTTTCCATGTTGCAGAATGTTGACATTGTTTAAAGGAAGATATAACCCATAGATCAAGAAATGTGCTCTTAAATGAAACTTTAAGAAGAACAACTCCATTTAAGAACCACTCCAAAATAAGCACTGAATACAGTCAAAAGAACAGAAGGAAGCAAGAAAATATTCTAAGTTTATGGAGGGCGTGGTGTCACATTTTAGGCTAAATATACAGGTGATGTTCACTTGCAAGTTGTAAAGTCACTAAACATGTTGCTGTGTGGCAACAGAGCTGCTGAAACTGGCCTGATGTGTCCTAGTCTGGAACAACTGGCCAGGTAAACACTCCAGCTCAGCTTAAATTTTCACTAAGGCAGCCCCACATTCCAACTACATTAATTTACTCTGTAGAGGAGGATTAGTAAATCTAAACACAATTTTGTGCTATTTTTACTAGGTGGTTTCTGAAATCTAAATGAGACTGAGAATGCTCTATTTATGTTAAGAGTATAGTGAACTGAAATATGAGCAGCTCTTAACTGCCCTGATAGATCATCTGGAGAGCTGAGTTGCTTCACATGAGCCAGTGATTTATTCCTAAAAGTAAACAAGGCACATTAGAACACAGTAACATTAAGCACTTGAAAACACAAGACTTTTCGATCTAGCTCAGTGGCCAGGAAAGGTTTTCATTTCTGAGTAATGCTCTCATGCAGGAAAGTTAAGAAACACAGGAAGTATAATAAAAGGCTTGATGACCTGGGGGGGGAAAAAAGCATTTTTGGAGGGGTAACTAGATCCACAACGGAGAATTTAAATCTTTTGCTAACAACAAGAATCACAGTACCTTCCATTGTGAAAAAGCACCAAAGCTGCTGGTGAAAAGGAACATCACACCTTTGATGTCTGATTAGAGATGTACTGTGCAAAACAAATATCTTTGCAGTAATATATTCTCATTCCCAGTCTTTTTGAGCCTGTTAAATCTCCTTCCTCTGCTAACACAGATCTGACCTCTCAGTAGAGATATTCCTTCCCCTGGAAAGTAATCATTTTGTTGGCAGGGGAGGTAGAGAAGAATATAAAGCAGAACAGAAACTGATAATTTCTTACAGTCACTCAAAATAAATATTAAAAAAGAAAAAAAAATACAAAAAAACCTGTAGAATTTTCTGAAACCAGAAACATTTAGGAAGGAGAGAGTGAATTTCAAGGTGAAACATCTATGCTATGTTCCTTATTTATTGGTGTTTGCATATCTGCCATTTCTCTGTATTTTTCCCAGAAGGCATGGGTTTTCATAGAGGCTCCTATGCTTGTGCTAAAGAATAATAACACATGACAAATAGAAGAATGGAATCCCAGCTCTGCTGCGTGCAACACTGTGTGTAATACTAATATACCAATATAGCAGAACGTGAGGGGTATGCTGTCCATGGAGTTTTTAATACCCTTTTCCTTCTATATAATTTTTTGCCTTTTCCATTCAAAGCACTATATTTTCTACAAATACATTTTCTCCATAGTCATAGTGAAGATTCCTCAGCAGTAGAACAGTAGGAGATTTTAGGGAAAATCTCATTACCATGGAAAATAACTTTTTTCCAATTACTTTGGATAATTAAATACAGCTATCAGCCAAGGACATTCTTCAAAACATCAGTGTTTAGGCATGCACTTACCACTGCATTACAATCTGCTCTGCATTAGCATTGGAGTAGAAAGGATTCCTAGAATTTGACATTTAAAGTGGAATATTACTCTACAGTTAAATTATTATTCTTTCTCCAAGAAGAACAAAAAACCCCCAAACCCCTAGAACAAAACAAATACAACAAAAAAAACTTGTTTTAACCTGGGGGGTGGGAGGGGACATTACATTTTCACTGACCAAAGTCTGAATACTTCTCCAGCCAGGCATTCGATTTAGGGATGTTTGCTCATTACCTCAGACACACACACTGCATTCCCTGGTGTCATGTGCCAAATTCCAGAAGCCATTACAAAGTCACGAGGTAAAAGGCGCGTGAGTGTGACTGCATAACCCCCACCCAAGCTGGTAGGACACCTTCATGTCTCTGCAGCTCTCTCTTCATAACATCCCTGAGCAGTGTCCTCTGCCTCTATTCATAAGCCTGGGAACGAGAGCATCCTGGTCACCTACAAGTTTTGCCAGACAAAGCACTCGCGAGTGGTGTCAGAGAAGGACCAGCAGGCTACTAGCACTGAGCCAGCTTTCTCTGAAGCTCTTTGGAATACACAGATTTGTTAAGCTCTGCCAGGCTTTTCAGGCAGCGCGTGAAAACAAGGATGTGCTCCTGATACATCCCCAGAGCAGCCACTGTAACAGGAGCTAACAGATAACTGTAGAGAGGCACAGGACTCAAGGCCATAATCTATTCAAGGAAGGTAGTTTCAAACACTTCAGCCAACAAGTGCTTGTTTTTTCCATCTTTCCTGCTGCAGCAGAACAAAGGTAATAATGCTGCATAGCTCTCCTAATTCTCTGCAAGATATTTCAACCAGCAACCTTTGAGCATTCATTTTGCTACAAGTAATAATGAGCAAAGAGTAATACAGACTATAAAAAAGAAAAAGGAAGGTGTTATCTGAGGTGGAACACAGGGGTTAGCATGGAACAACAGTATTTCCTTTCTTATAATATCTAAATGTTCTCAAAAATGTGCTGCCATATATTTTTTCAAAGTGACCACAAAGATTTTCCTCTGTCCAAGTATATCTCTCACTAGTTAACCTTGCATTCCAAGATCAGGAAGTTCTTTATCCAAAGTGAAATTTTGTAAATGAAAAGCACAGGAAAAGTTCCGTAAAACTATCTCAGTTTACAAGCAGTGAGTGTTCCTGCTTCTCAGATAAGTTATCCTTTATAAACTTGAAAATTTTGTTCTCCCAGCATTTTAAATAATGGTTAACTACTTAAATCCCACACCAATGCTCTCAGCAGTCATAATGGAAAAAAACCCAGAACTCACCAAAACAAAAAATTCAACCAACACCACCAACAACAAGACCCAACCAAAGCAAGCTAATCCACTGAGGTTTTAGTGTTGCTCATTTGCATTTTAAATGTTTTTGAAACTTTTCCCACTCTGGAGCAAAGTTAACAAATAGGTAGATTAAGACATTCTGTAGCTAATATTTCAGTTTATATTGTTATTAATGTGATGGCACTGACTACATCAATGTTTGGTTTGTTTGAAAATACTGCAGCTATTTACAGTTCTGTTAGACACGCTGCATGGAATCTTTAGAAATGTGCCTGATTTTCTTCCTTATTTCTAACAAATGGAACAGAAATGGAGGGGGAAAGTTCTGTGTTTACAAATCCATTTTCATTGGATTAATAAATTGAAAGGTTGGTGATGATTCATAAACAGCTCTAATAAATTCTCCCAACTTAAGATTTAGCTACATAAAAAAAGACTACTTGTTTGACTCTGAATTACTGCTCTTAGAACAGGGCCACCTGGGGATAATGAACAGCTGATTTAATTTTTAATCAGCATTTAAAGGCCTTTTAAGTGGAGCTCATTTTCATTAGTTTAAATAAAGAACACCTCAAAAAGTGAAAGGTCATTAAACGTCTGGAAGTACATTCATGCCAAGACTTCAGCTAAACATAGGTCCTTTTAACAGAGTGCCGAGGGATTTATTAAACATAATGTGAACAATTGCTCATTTCTGTAGTCAAACAGAGCCTCATAAAGGGAGCTATTGTCTCATCAATGCCTTACACATGAAATTTCTCTATTTTGAACTTGCCTGTACAGTCTGAAATCATCTGTGTATACACCCCAGTGAACAAGGCATGCAGAGCTCAGTTTCAGAGAGATCTAGGAAGACTCTGGACATCACAGGATTAGGTGTGACAAGTGGCATGGCTGTAATAAGGATCCAGGTGCTTGGTAAGAAGGAATATTTTGCACCTTAATGCTTTGGTATGAGACTTCACCATTTTTAAATCTGCAGTCAGGTCCCGCAATTGTGAGATACTTGTTCACTCTTGGTTGTGCACCTTTTTTACCCTGCCTGTTCAACCCAGGCTACAAGGCTGGCCTTCCATAGTACAGCTGGTTTCCTTGCCTACAGACTCATGATTTCTGTCATGAGTCTGACTTAAATACCCTTCAAGTTTTTAATAAAACACTGTCAAACATAAATAAATATAGATATAATCAAGGACTGGAAAGTCTGCTCAGAAAATGGGGCTACCCTGAAAAGCACAAGGCTCAATTCCACCATTTCATTTTCAGGTTTGTTCCATTCTCGGAGCAGTCAGGGGGTTATTATTTTTTTTTTTTAAATGAACCTGTAAACATATAATAGAACATTACTTATTACTTCAAGCTGGGAACTTCATCTCCTGTGATGCTCATTTTTCACAAACAATCAGCAAAATGAATGAGATTGAAGACACATTTAGAATTGTTCAGGATATTAAACATCACAGCCAGAAAAAGCTACCAGATTCATGCTAACCACACAATACTGTTCCTATTTGGGAAATTAGTGCTGAGCAGAATAGGCTACAGACAGTAAAAAGTCACCTTACCACATCTCTTACCAGCCCAAAGGCCTAGGTGAGGATTACCAAAAAATAGCCACAGGCCCTGGGAAAAAAAGCCTTGAGGGAGAGAGGTTGGGCTTTACAGAGATTTTCCAATATCTTCAAAATTGTGTACCAAGTCAGAATCCAGAACAATATTCCTTGCCCCCTCACTAACTGAAAGAAAAAATAGTTTCAAACTCAAAAGCTTCCACATTAGGGAAGATTTCAAATATTAAACCTCCTAAAGAGGTTTGGATTAATCTGAATGTATGGAATTTTAGTGTCCCTGGAAATTTCTTAGCTAAAGTGTTGGTTCTTATCTTGACAATTCTTTTTTTTGATGTGTAAAATGGACTAGGAATCCCAAAGAGAGATGATGAAGTTTCCTAGAGTAACCTTACTTGAGAGTAAGCTCAGGGCTCTCAGTGTGCCTCAGTCATGTTGCACTCATCCATTATACCTTACTCCTTTTGAGTTCAACAGTCTTATGGTTTGTATCAAAAAGCTGAATTTGACCCCCCCATTCATAAGCTGTATCCAAACCAGCCCGAATTTCAGGTTTGGGATACTGCATTCATTGTACACTACATCTATGTGTAAAATAGAGTCTGACTGAATTTCTACATGGTACGAATAGAACAATCCCTGAACCTAGGTTTCCCTGTTGGAAACATTAACCTCACTTTCCCACCCCAATTTATTGGATATCTTAGCTTTTTCTTTATGCAGAAGACAGAGCTCATGAAAATTAATCTCCCATAATCACTAAGGATTTGAGGTTGTAGATTTGCTAAATAAATTCACACATTATAACTCAGGTTTTCCCTTTAAAGCAGCTTTATAGTATTCTTTCTTTAAGAATAGATAAGCCTAATGAGGCTGACATGTTTTTAAGTACAAGCAAAAGTCACAGGGGCTGCATGCCTGTGTGTGCCTCAAGCACCCTGGTAGACTGATGCCTTGAGAGATGTTAGAAAAGCTGCTAGTTTGCCTGAAAGGATCAGGCCATTTTCAGTTATTATTATTGATACTTTCTTTCACCCTATAATGCAGAAATAGTAAAAACTCTGTATTTATATTCTCTTAGGTAGCTGTGTCCGTCAATCCTATCAATATCCAGGATAAAACACAGGGAACAATAGGGAGGAAGTGGCAGTTTCACTGTTTAATACCAGAACTGCCGTTCTAAAAGTAAGATTTTTAATGCTCTGGTTCCTTACATGTTGGCTTTTATCCATTTTGGGAATAATATACCATATATCGCCACCCAACAAACCACAGAAAACTAATAAGTGTATCATGTGTAGGAATTAACACAAGACTTTGATTTTTTTCAGGACATACTCAGGAACTGCCATGGCAGAAAGATAATACACAGTTGACCGCTTCTAAATAGGGGGGGAAAACCCTCCCAGAATTGAAGAACTTCTGTTTTAAATTAAAACAAGGACTAGGTTTCCAAGGGCATGTGATCTTTAATTTATAAATGCCATCAGGTTTGCTTATCAGGTGACATTAATGGAATCACTGACCTGTATCAAAAGTTGTGGAAAGAACAAACTTAGGTTCTTTGAAACAAACAGATTGGTTCCATGCCTTGCCACAAAGACTACTCCAGCTTGTTTTCAGCTGAGAAGTGTCCATGCATTTCCAGGAACCTCTGGCTATAAATGGTGTTTCAATCACTGCAAATCTGGATGAAAAAGCCCAGGACAACTAAAACCAAGCAAACAAAAAAGCCAGCAAAAAACCCCCAAAAAACCCCAAACCCCCAAAACAACCTTTTAAAAGCCCTTGATAATACAAAAAACAAAAACTGTACACTTTTGAATAGTAACACCACACATGAATGTTTTCTAGTTCTAAAAGAATGATCATTTGGAACTCAGGAATAACCCATACTTCTATACCAGCTGCCACTTTCGTATAAAGCACTACTATATTTTTCCAAAGAACAAACCTGGTTAAATGCTAGTTACATCTGATGGGTCTTCTTGCATTACTATTAAGGAAGACTCTCTAAGATTCTAAAATTGATAAATACAAGGTCCACTCAGGAAAAGTAGAAAAGATTTTATCTAGATCAAATAAAGGGGATAATCTATGGATGGAAGGTTAAGAATGACAGGTCCTATTTTTAGGATGTGCTGGCCTTCCAATCAGTACCCAGTGCAGTGGTTGCTACTAAATACTGCAAATCCAGCCTTGCACTTCACTCAGATGAGCAGGAAATCTACAAAAAACTCCACTCATCCCTAGAACAAAATACAAACTGTAAGATCTGCAATCACTTCTGTGCAAAAACTATCGTGCTAACAGGCAGACCCTGCTTAGACTAGTTATTTGAATAGCTGTTGTATCAGCATGGAACAAAGGAAATTAATTTTTTTCAGATGTTCTTTGTTTTATTAGTTAGATTAATTTAAAACTCATTGCAAGAAGCATAAAAGGGAAATCTTCTGTTAAAATACGCCAATTAGAAGTTTATGAAGTGGAAAAAATCTATCTAACACTCTTGATTCTTTGTCTAAATTGTTCCCTTTTAAATAACACCTTTGTTTCTGTTTACTCTTGAAAGGACAGACTAGTCAGCTGGAAAACCAAGTAAATGCTACCTGAAAGTTTGCAGGCTTCATTTGTTAAAACTGACTTTTGATATGATTTCAATTTCTGTTTTTCTACACTGAGAATGGCTCCAGAAACTGGAACCCTGAGGTTCACTCTGATTTATAAATTTTACATAATTTCCAAAGTATTCATTGCAGAATATACAATCTTTCAAAAGCCATCCATCAACTATAAACTTTTGGATAAATAGTCCAGTCAATGTCTTTTTTAAAATTTGTTCGCCCCTATGAATAATCAAATGGAAAGTATTATAGAAACTATCACTCACAGTAAAATCAGTGAGATATACCTGCTTAATGCCTGTAAGGTCCATTTATTTCATAGGCCTTCAAGCAAAACTAAACCCTTAGAAACTCTGGAACTTAATTTTTAAAATTTTTCCTAAATTTTTGGATACAAGATAAGGTGATATACAGAAATCTCAGCTGAAAATAATTTCAAACTAGATAATTCCTAATGTTCATTTATAAATATCAGTTAGGTACTTTAAAATATCCTCAGTGCTTTTATTCTATTGGTTAACATTACTTTTATATTTCTATATTATCCGAATTACAGAGCTGTTAAAGCTTAACACTGAAACTGTCTTGGAAATCAAGCCTGACTTCATAAATGTTGTGTAAGGATAGTTAATTGTAAAATATCTCAATTACTTAGTTTACAAACCTTTTGAACAAAACCTAATTTTAGTCCAAGTTAATTGCTCCTATTATTTCATGAACAGGAACTAGGTGCCCTTTCATATGCTAAATTAAATATTAATGTATTTATCTCAATTACTGTTCAAGATGTAATACTATCAGTCATAAGAACTACCAAAAATTTCTGCCTCTCTAAAGCACGAATGCCATGTATATATCTTTATACATAACTATAGAGAAAGCCTTAACACAAACAGAAAATATCTTAACATAAGCACCATCATAAACATGCAGGATTTCCTTCATGGTATAGGAACTAAAAGAGGGAAATTATTTATTTCTGCAATAAATCAGAAGCAAAGTTTAATAACTCTTGATCCTCATCAGTTTTATGGACAGATAACAGAGGAATTTCCTATGAGTTTTGCAGTGCAACCTTTTCATACAGGGAGCTTCCAGTATGCCTGAATCAGAAACAAGAGCATGCAGTAATCAATGGAAAGCATGAAGGAGGCAGGTGAGAGATAAAAACAAATAAAGAGTGGTGATTATGTGAAAATACATTTTCTGCGGCTTTGCAGACTCTTGTGAATAACACTAATTAAGGAGGCTTAATAGGCAACATTTTGCCTTTTGTGAAACAGATTTGAATGGCATCTCTTTAATACAGGAAGTCTTGCAGTGCCAAGCAACATTACCTGATATTTTATTATCATATGAGAGACCACTCCTGACACGACAAAGTGATTTGAATAGCATATCACATCAGTCTGAAGTAATCTTGAAGTGTGTCCCACTCCATTTTTGTAGCAGATACAAAAGCATGTAACAAGGAGATCAGGGATAAACTGAGGATGTGCAAACAGTGCTGCTTTCATTTCAGGGTGTACATACCAGTGCTAGGATTTATGTTTCTACACAATTTTCTGTAGCCAAAAGAAAATGAGGATCCTCCAGCACTGAACCAGTCTTGTAGTCCTCTTTCAATTTCTAGGAAAGAAGAGTCATCATGGAAATGCAGATAGAAAGCTAATGATTATGAAATTTCCTTGAACAATTTCAGCAAATAAGTTCCACAGAAAAACAGGATGTGGAAATTAGATTTAAAACTGACTAAAATGTAAAAAAAAAGAAGCCTGTTTCTAGAAGCTACACAAAACTGGTTTCTGGAAGGAGTTCTGATTAATGATTAACTATTATTTCAAAAAACAGCTCTATAATAAAGTGCAAGCAGTTTCAAACTGAGAATAATTTTAATAAGTAACAATAACAATAACAACATTAACAACAACAACAACAACAACAACAACAACAACAATAATAATAATAATAATAATAATAATAATAATAATAATAATAATGATAATAAACAATGCTACTTTCCTTCTTTGCCATTAAAGCCTGACTGGCAATGCTTCACTGTTTTAAAGGCCCAAGACTATGTCTGCCAGTTAGACTATAAGAAGACATGAGTTCATGTTCCACAGAAAATGATTTGGCTTTTCAGAACTACCTGTCTCTGACTGCCATGTATGCAGTCCTGTGAAATATATCTTTAGTTTGTGCTACAACCCAAAAACTTACACCTTAAAATAAGGGGACCATCTGGGACCAAGAGAACTGGAAAATATCCCTGAAAACATCCCCTTAATTATTTTACAGAATTAATATTGAGGAGTTAAACCACGGGGAGGTGCAGAACCAGTGTAAATGGAAATGCTGCACAATCACAATTTATATCATGACAGACAGCGATCTGCACAAAGCTGGCATAGCATGGGGCACCTGTGAGTGGAAACACACACAGTGCTGGCATTTGTCAGTCCTCCTAATGAATTTGTAAGGTATATTATGAATTTCAGAAAAAAAAATCTGAAAATTAGCAAAACAGACTCATAAACTGGGCAAACGCATACTATTTCTCTCTAAATGGCCGTGATTTGCAAATTTCCAATGAATCAAATACAGAGTTCCTAAAAGTTGTCCCTAGGGTCATAACAACTGGCTAGGGACATCAAAGATTTCTGGCTCCAGGACAGCCATGGAGTTCAGGCTTCCAGGTTGGCTGTCACAAGGCTGGGAACTGTGTGGTCCATCTCCTGATCATGATGAGGAGTGTAAGCACTTGCACAGCCCTTGCTCCTCAGTACAACTTCGAAGTGTGTAGCTGAACTCTTTTAACATCCTTTGCATGCACTACTCAGAATTGGAGAGGTCACAGTTTGCAAAAGTTTCCAAAATTCAAAGACATATCTCTCAATCACAGTGTATTGAGAACAATAACTAGTTGCAAAATAATCATATTTATGGCATCTTCCAATACATCTTCTTCTGCCTTTTATTTCCAAGAGATTGTCCTTTGCCCTGTTAAAAATTGAGGTAAACATGACTTGGGAAATACTGGAATGACAGGGAAATACTGAGAAGAACCATCCAGAGTCTTAAGGGATAAGGCTCAAATAGGAAAGAAATACTTTTTCATTATTTCTTGTTTGCACACTCATTCAACAGCAGTGAATGCTGGAAAAGTCAGGCCCTTTTTCCCTGCTCAATCCCAGCCATGAATGATACCCAAGTTTATTGCACATAACATATTGAATGAAACTATGAATTAAAAAATATCCAAGGAAAGTATTTTACATAGAAACCAACCAACCAAAAAACCCCAAATCCCTTATTCCTGCTATATTAGTTCCTGTCATTGGTTTATTCTTTATGCTTCTAAGGTGTTTTTAAAAATTATATATTTACAGTTGTAAGTATGTGGCAAGTAAATTATATATCCATGTAACACACTTGAAACTGCTTGAAAGTGTTAATTATCTTCTTAATTTTTCTTATGATCCAGAGTGCATGTAACTCAGAACATAAACACATGTTATGCAACGTGTCCAGGAGGAGAGATGCTGAACTTTTCTCTCACCAAGTGCCAGGCACAGGTGATGAAGATGTAACTGCAGTAGGACTGTCAGTGTGGTTCAGATTAAATGCCTCTTTATTCTTACGTGTTTAGTAGTTATTTTTACCAGAAGAGAGTTGTGAAAATTAGTGACATCATTGTTTTTTCTGTACTTTCCTGCAGGGATAACATACTTGCCCTTATGAATTCAGACATCCTGAAAAGGAAAATAGTTTCTACCTGTATCAGTGCAGCATCTCCTTACTAGGAATTATCTACCCTTTGTAAGCATTAGGGAAAGGAGAATATAATTTTAAGGGAAGTACTAAATTTCTCACACACAATGTACTGTGCAGTCCTCTTATCTACCTCCTAATTGTTCTTCCAAGGAAATCTATGGGGTGTGTTACGCTGAATTTATTGCAAAGATTGCATTCCCTTCATGTTCCACCTGGAGTACCCCTTTCTAATTGATGGTCAAATGCAGAATTGTTCTTTGGCTGAAAGTATTTCTACAATAATTTAATAACAGTCATAGCCATGAACTGCAGTTGGTTCATACAGTTCTCATGGCATTACACTCAAGATCAGCCCTCACTGAAAGGCCAGAAAACACTATAATTTGTGGTCTATATGCCTGCCTGTGCCATTGTCCTGTTCCAATTTAAAATGGGAGATTCTTCTGATAGATTTTTTTGGACAAAAATAAAGTGCAAAAGCAGCAATATTATATCTGAGAACCATTTCTTGATAAAAAGGGTAAGTGTTCTTACTAAAGGGGAATAGAAAAAGGAGCAGAGAGGGGAAAAGAGAGAATGAGAAAGAAACAGAAGGCAGGAACAGCATTACCACAAGGACCCTGGCAGTCTGTCAGCATCAGCATCGCAGCGTGCTGAGAACCGTGCTGCATCTGCGTACTTCTGTGGCAGGTTAGGCGCAATTTCCAAATAGGAGTAGGCTGCACATTCCTTCCTGCTGGCTGCCATGGCCATGGGCGCCATCCTGGAGCAGCTGCAGGTGCCCAATGCCGGGGCACGGCGGCTGCAGGCACGGTCAGGTGCAGGTGGTGGCGGAGGCGGCTGGGAGCTCCGGGCAGCAGCGCTACGCGAGTTGGTACGGCGGGCAGCGCTAGAACAGCGGCAGCGCTGGAACAGCGGCAGCGCTAGAACGGCG
>JAHLSL010000047.1:5725342-5782707 GCA_025920805.1 Petroica traversi
GGAACGGCGGCAGCGGCAACGCTGGAACGGCGGCAGCGGCAGCGCTGGAACGGCGGCAGCGGCAGTGCTGGCGGTGCATTTGCAAGCAGCTTTGTGCTGCGGACTCAGCTGGGTGTAGCCCGGTGGCTGCAGCATCCGCTCCTCGGGGAAGCAACAGAGCGTGAGGTCGCAACATCAAGCTGTTTCTCGGGGGCTGTGAAGCAGGGAAGCAGGACCACAAGGAGGAAAAGGCTAGGGGAGGGAGAGGAGCCAGGAGGACCCTACAAGCGAGCTCCCGCTCTCTCCAAGATACCCAAAGCAAAATAGCCCTCGTTGTGTCATAGTTAGTTGCGTTTATGTCCTAAGGGTCCTCCTACCGCTTGATTTCCTGGGCATCCTGGTATTTACTCCCATCTTGGAGGCTTTCTCTGCCCTCATGGGCTGCCAAGAGAAGCCTTTACGGGGACAGGCTTTATAGAAATCTTTTACCTCACGTGTAACATATGTTGAGGCATAAGTAAAAATTAGATTGGTCCCTCTCAGCTATCTCCTATATTAATAACTCCATCATTCATATTGCATCAGGATTTTATAAATAGAGTAATAATAAAAGAGAATACCAGGTGCAATACCAAGATATCCTAATTCTGGACTTGCAGTAGTATAAAAGGATGAGTCTTCACTGAATTCAAAGGAAAATCAGTTGATATCTGAGGAGAGTTTAATAGAATTTGCTCTCTCCTCCACAACCAACAGAGTGAGCTAACAGAACTGTTCTTGAAACCAAAAGACATAACTTCTCTTCCCAGTGATGCAATCTCCTGAAAACGGAGGTGTTTCTATGAGTAAAGCTCTGTCAGGAACCTGAATGATACCAGCTTCATTGATGAAGCTAGAAGTAAGTTGCTACTTTTATTGTGGGACACGGGGTACCCACCAACCAAAAAAAAAAAAAAAAAAAGTTTCTCTCTCCTTTCCTGAAAATGGCCTGAAGACCAAACAGTACGCAAAGAATCACTTTTCCCACCACTAATTTGTGTAAAGGTAATTTGGAGTAAACTGTTTCAATGTCTTGATGTTCCAATTATCTGCTAAGTTCTCCCTTAATATAAAGAGTTTAAATAGATGGAAAATGTTGCTTTCTTTATGTGAAATCAAATGTTTTGTGATACTGCTTTGAATACAACTAGTTGAGAGGAGCAAATAGTAAAATCAACCTAAAAGGTATGGCTTAATTTAAGGACAGTTTCATCTCAGCTTTCTAGGGTTTCTAGTCTTTCTATTTCAAAAGACACACACGCACACACAAAAGCATAATTGCACACCTGTTACATTGCAAGTGGATTTTGTTTATGTGCACAACTTCTGTATTTTACACATGGAAGTGCAGTACATGATTTCTAAATAAGATTACATCTTCATTAGATGTTTTTGTTGGCATGAGTCCTGTGGAGAGCTCACTGAGCTTTGATCTATTTCTGATACAAGTATACAAGTATATTGATATATACACTGTGTTCCTATAGGACAGAACCTAAGATAAGACATTGACTTCAATGCTATTGAATTGCTCCAGCATTCTTTAAGAGTTAACCTGCAAGTCTCTAGAGGCCCCCTCAGCCTACCTGTGGATGTGCAGCATGAGTTCTCTGTGCCATGCAATGGAAAAAATCTGGTTGCTGCAGCAGATGTCTTGGAGTATTTGAGCTCTTGACAGAAAAACCAAGACAACAGTGCAACGGGCCAGATGAATGTCTCATCAGACTCAGTGAGAGTTCCTGCTGAGTTCATGCTCCATGACCTAGGCAGTGCCAGCATGAGTGAGCCATGTGAACTGTCGCAGTGACCAAAGCTAGCTTCCCTGGAGAAGCACAGTGTGTGCCAGCTAGCTTAACCTCTGAGCTTCATTCCTCATTTGTAAAAGAGAGACCATTTCTCTTCTGCCTTTGAACAGCTGTAATGCTACTGACAGCTTACTTGTCTAAAGCAACATTATATCTGAGCCACTGTCTGTTTCTGTCTCCAGCTTCATCTTCCCAGTAGAGGCTTTGGCAAAGCTGAAGTTTATGGGTGGCATTTTTGACACAAATGCTGCACCGTACCCTCTCATTATACCCAGTGCAAGTGTTGTATCAGTGAGGAGCTCTGGATGGGGATGGGCAGAAGTTTATGTTTAACCCTCCTCTTGCTCCACTTTTTAAAAATTCCGTTAGTATTCACCATCCACACAGTATGTATAATAGGTGACTCAAATAAAATATACTGCTCCCAGAGGAAGTTTCAATGCCCCTGAATTTAGCAAACTTCCTGAGCTGATTTAAGAAGGCACTGCTCCTGAAAACCATTTGTGAGCTCATGACCATTACTGTTCCCAGTGCAAAGGCAGCAGAAGGGACTATGTGACTGAATCTCTGCCTTCCAGACCATGAAATCTGTTTTGCACTGGGAGTTTAGACACATGATCCTCATCCCGCTTTTCCTGCTTCAAGTTTAGCAACCTCCATCAGAAGGTGAGGTGGAGAACAGAGACATATCTTAAACTGTCCATGGAAAATTTATCTTTGTGAGCCGAACTGGGTCCAAAATCTGTCATGTTATGAATTAGGCAAACTGTGCTGTCTGTGTTCTCCCTCTGGCCCTACCTCTAATTTTTAAAAAGTGCTGTTCCCAGTATTCATGATTGTAAAATTTAAATAGACTAAGCTAGGTGATTTATCTTTTCAAATGTTCCTTGTATTACAAATGTATTGCTGTCAGGGCTCTCAGTACCAGTGGCATTCAGAATCCTTTTTCTCCCCAATGAAAGATGGTGTTGCTGTATTGTGTAAGTACACTGAAAACACGGGATGTCCTTGTTAAGAGAAGACAGTTGTGATATATCTACATTTTGAGGCTTGGGATACAAATTCTCTTTTGTCTTTTACCATTGTTCTTTGATTTTGAGAGTTCTTTTGAGCTAGGAATTCCAACAGCTGCTGCAGCTGTTTTCTTGACAAATTACTGGATGGTGTGACAAAGTAATGATTTGGCATTTCAGGGTTTGAGTAACCCTGAAAGAAAATCTGAATTAAAATAGATGAGGAAGTACTAAGTAAATATGACCAAGACTGTACTTCAGCAGCAAAACCCAATCCCTACATTTTCCATCTAGCTAAGTATGAAGCAGCTGTTTATTCTTGAAGTACAATTTCACCAGCATAAAACAATTCAAAAGCTGGACCTTCATTTAGGCTACTTTTAGATATTAATTAATTCTAAATTAAACACCTCAGGAGTATGAGAATTGATCAAAGAAGCAACTGTGTCAGAAAGTCTGCGTGAAATAGGAAGAAAAGGCTGGCAGTTCATTTAGAGAAAGGATGAAGGTGCATCTAAACTTGAAGAAAAATCTAAACATTTTTTTTCTGCATATTGCTTTCACAAACAATCTTATTTACAGTGGCTGATTAAAAATGAATGCTAAACAAAGCTGCTTTGTTTGCAACCCCATCCTTTGATCTGGATCAAACTCTACCAGATATGAAATATAAGGCAGAGGCACAAACCAGCAAGTCGGAGGGGAGATTCTTCAGAAAAAGCAAACAGCAAGCTAACAGAAGTCCTAAGGGCGAAATAGATTTTATAATATCCTCTCTCTAAGCTCAACCCCTTTCAGAGCTTTGTTCAGATTTGTACCAAATGTTATCTACACTTCTACTTAAAGTTGTCCCAAAATGCTTATTCAGGCCTAAGGTACCTTTTTGAGGTCCTTGCTTTGAAAATGAGAGGAATTTGGCTGTCTTTAGTCTATTTTGATATATTTAGAATTTCTGTTCTGAAATGAAATCTGACCCAGGGATAACCCTTATAGGAAGGACTACCTTGACTACAGCATGCTCAGCATGCATCAACAGCAGCTGACCTGCAAAATAGGAAGGCCTGAACAGTAGGGTACAAAAGCATCATTTTCATTCTTGGACTACGTAATTTCCTCTCTGAATGAATAAATTTGCAATTAGTCAATATAATCTCTAAATCAAGTGCATTTACTTCCAGATGTGACACTAATCCTATTTATATCTTTTGAAGCATTTCTTTTTACTGGATAAAAAATGTGATTGAAATGTTTCAAGACAATAAAAACATGCTATTAATAATGAATTGTGCTAAAAACCTACTCTTCATTGTTATCATATGAGCATATCACTTAATATGAGAATATTGAAGACACAGGCAATCCTCCAAGTTATCTACTGAGTCCTGTCCAAATGATAAAAAGACTAGACCATTGTGACATGAATTTTTCATTGTCTCCATTTTTATTCTCTACACTCTTTTCATCTCTAACTACTTGTTCAACTATGATCATTCAATTACTGAAATCCAGCTGGTTGAAATGTATCCAGTTGGGTTTTATCATCTTTTGAACTTCTTTTTCAGTGAGGTCTTTAATGACTTTAACTGTTGTTCTTGAAAGTCTTTCTCACACTAGATAATGCAAGGTTATCTTTGCAAAACCTATCTACAAACTTGACTCAATGCACTTGTATGCAAACTTCCAGAAGGGGAAAATGCACTTCTTACACAGTGAGAACACTCAGCATTCATTTGTTACCTTCTAAAACCGTCTCATATTAAATGCTTTAAAAAACCTCTTAAACAGAACCAGATGTTTACAGAAATTCTGATGTCTGTCCAAATCAAATTATCTTCCTCCCTTCCCCCAAACTCTCTTTATCCATTAAATAATGCATTGAAATGGAAATATAGAGCATGCAATGACTGACAGAATTAAACAAGGGGCAGATGAAGAGAATACTGAATTACTTGTGCATTTATGGCCTTTTTTTCTTCTTTTTTTTTTTTTTTTTGTTATCCAGTCTCTCTTAATCACATTCTATAGTATGTATTTTGATCCTGAAAATTCATATTTACTAATCACAGTTTCTTTAAGGATCATTTAAACACAGGTTCTTTACTCTAGTTTATATTCTGCAGTGACCAGACTTCTATTTTTTCTTTTCCGGCTAATAGGAAAAGGGCCAGAAAAGGAAGAAATCACTCTTACACATTACCATGATGCCCATTTCTGAGGAAACTAAAGGTTCCACTAGGACAAGCCTCCTGATTCCAGAGAACCGGTGCTGTTGTGGAGATGTGTTGGGGCAGATGATCCAGGAGGAAAAAATGAGCTGAGGTCCTACACCATCTAAAATGCACACAGCATTAAAGCACATAGTGGTTTTCTTTCTTCAAATAGTAGAACACATTGTCCTCATCATCAGTGAAATTACTAAAACCATGCTAAATTGCAAAGATCCAGCTCATGAATCACAAATGCAAGTATTACTACAATGAGCAATTGAATCAAAGGGAAATTGGCATTGTCTCTTTAGATGCGTATTCAAACACGGCTCCTCGTGCCATTAAAGGTCATTGGAATTGGCTATGACATCTTAAAAAAAAAAGGAAAAGAAGTGAGTTCATTTTCTTGGAATGCACTTCAATTTTCTCCTCTGTTCTGAGCAAAATCTCCACTGCATTCAATCTAACTGCACAAAGAGGGTTAACCCTTGCCTATCCATTGAAAGAATGTGATTTGCTTATGTAAATGCCAATGACCTCTATCTTTCTAACATCCAGTTGGAAATATTTGGTAGAAATGCCTTTATTATGAAGCTTATTCATCTCAATAAATTCAGCCAGTTTGCCTCAAGTATTTAGACGTGGCTGCCCTGACCATACTGGGAAAGAGTGGAAGAGGAAAGTGAGCAAGCCATTTCATCCAAATTGTAATGTGATTTCCAAGCCTGACAGTGATGCAGAATGTTTGCAATCTGTTCCTTGTGCTTTATCATCTATATATATATATATATGTATACAGATATATTTGTAGGTTCTCAAGGAATATAGACATTCTCTGTTCAGCTGGTTTAATTACGGTATTTTAACATGAGTGCAGACTATAACCCACAGGTCTTTACAGGTCTCTAATACACACACTTATTTCAATATGGAAGCTGACAGGAAATCACTCTGAATCACAAAACCCCCCAATGCTTTCTTAATATTCATCTGTGTGCACTGCTACAATGTAACACATCAGCTAAGCATGTACCTGCACAGTTGCTTTCATCACAAAAGTAGCAATATGGGCCAGCAGCAATTCTCTAACTGGGTAGTAAATATGTTAGTTGCTCACAGGCTGATAGAAGCAACCAGAAAAAACAGGGAAAGACCAAAATCCATGCTTCTTTGCTTCTCAGTTGCTTTGAGTAGACCCATGGCTCATGCTGGCCACCATTTTTCTTCATAGTTCCCATAATCATCAGTGTGGGGACTCAGTTCAGCCTCTCTTGGAGGCTGATAGCAGAAGACTGACAAAAGTAGGAATATTGGCATAAGTTTGGGGGTTGGTTTGTTTTTTGTTGTTTGGGGTTTTTTCCCCCCCAAAATCTGTTCTCTTTCTTTATTCTGGTTCTCATTTCAGTGGAGGGGGTCACTGAACTTTGCTAGTAGGAGAGCTCCTGTTACACACTTGGCAATAATGATATTTACTGAGTACAGGTACAAATACTGAGAAATTCTGCTGGGCCAGTGCTCTCAGAACCTCAGATTCCTGGTTTAAGATTTATTTTAAGCCACTGCTTTTAAGCCTCTTTCCTGCCCTGCTCCAACCAAATACAGTGGAGATTCTGCCTTTAATCTCAATTTATGCAAGATCAGTCTCTCCATTTAACTGTGAGTGTTTTTCAACAAACTCTCTGCCTACAACCCCATTACCTTCAGTGGAGATCACACAGAGCATACCTGCAATATAGGAACTGTTGCCTATAATCAGTGCTGGCCAACACAGAGCAATTTCCCTCATTAAGACTGCAGCTCACAAAAGGAAAGTAGCATCCTAAACTTCAAGAAGCTGAGGTATCACAGCAGTGAGAGCAGAATGAGAGCAGATAGTAGAAATCTCTTTGAACAGAGCCCTGCTGCAGCAATTACCCATCTGACAGGAATGTTACTTCATTAAGCAGGAAATACATAAAGGCTATTATCCTCTGAGCTCTATATCATAATTGAAATAGCTGCAGAGGTATTTCTTTTGCTATCTGAGAGATCTGCTTTTATATCTGCTGACAGGAATTCAGCTGGAATTAATAGCTGTAAATGTAAAATGTACAAAAGAAGTGTAGCTCCACACAGTGCACTAATTTCTTCATTACTCTTCAAGCACCTTAAGGATAAACGACATTGAATACTCAGATTCTGAAATGTGTTAAACACCCTTGTAACTCTCCCAGGCATCACTGATTTCAACAAGTTATGCTAATTGTGCTGTGTGCAGTGAGGGCCAGATGCCTACTAAAGGTTACAGACATTCAATGGTACTAAGGCACCTCACTCTTTTTGGTGATATTCTCAAAACATGATTTTAGCCCACAGAATTCATCTCTCCAGGATGCCAAAACCAAATGTTGTCATATAGGGTGGATTTAATTTTGTTTATGTTAAAGCCATATCAAAGTTAGAACTAGCATTTATGTGTATTTGTACCTGCTCAGAAAATATAGTGAAGTATTACCATGTATAGCCAAAATATTACAACAAATCACATAACTTCTGCAGACAGATCGTATTATCTATTTCTTCTCTTAATGTTAGTAGCACACTTGATAAATCTGTCCTTTTGTTTTCTTTATTTCCTGCTTTGCTCCCACTCTCTCTTTCCACCCACAAACCAAAATTTTTTGTAGATCTTACACATTCTTCTCTGCTGTCCTAAGTTTCATGAGTATACACTTTTTAATTACCTATTGTCTGTTCCAATCCAATGTAATTAATATCTCAAGCTGGTCAAAACACTGGGAAAAAAATAAGGACAAATTATCCATTTTAAAAACTCTGTCCAGACCTATTGAGTGCATGTGCCTGTAAACAAGCAATTAAAATACTTTCCATGAAATATATTATCTGAACTAACACATTGATGATTCTGAAGTACTTGGAAGTACAATTTTTTTCTATTAATATAGCTGTGAGAATCTAAAAACACAGTAACATCAAAGATTTCCATTTCTGTATGCTTCTCTTCCTAACACAAAAGAGTATTTAATGCGGTCCTTCCTCAGAAAAGTCTTATGTTCTTTAAAAAGGACTACTTGCACTCACTGTTTGTGGAAGCTGTTACCCCATAAGATCTGTAACTAGAGCAAGATAATTGTCTGGAAAAAATGAGTAGTTTTTGTTAACTAGAAGTCATCAGCGTTCACTATGATTTTGGTATAAATAAGGGTCTGTCTGGACAGTCACAGCATAGTGACTGAAGTGATCTTAAAGAACAGCTTTTCTTGGTACATAATTGAGAAGAATGTTTATGTTCAGATGTGGGAATCTTGTGCTTTATGAATTTGCATACATCAAATTATGGCTTCTCGGGTCATTTCTAACAGATGGTAAATGTTAAGAAAGGAAAATGTGCTTGTAAGCATAATATTGCAAGCCATAGTAGGGTTTGAATGAATTGGGTTTTGCATGTACAGTCCTCTGAATTTTAATACCCTTACACAAGATTTCAACTCCAACAAAACCATTCATACATACCAGTGATTTTAAGGACTGTCTTTCTCTGTGATGCAGAGAAAATTCTCATTTCTTAAGCATCTGTTCAGCTTTTTCCTTACAAAGCCTGATTAGGCATATGCATTCGACAAATTCCAATTAGTGGTATAAAAGGATAAATGAAACCTTTTTAAAGCACATTTCCCCCTCCACTGAGAAAGACAAGGTCTTCAGCCCAAGTTGTGGTGAGAGCCATAAGTGATCTACTATTCAATTCTTCCTGCTGACTAAAATGGGATTTTTTCCTTTAATTTCCCTGCTTTACTCCATTTCAGGAGCAGCAAGTTACGTGAAATGTACATTTAGAAAAAATCATTGTCTGTCAGTTCACTATGATTTTTAAAGAATAACTTCTCCTATTTTTCTAAAAAGATTCTTATTCTTAATGAGCAACAAATCTGGGACAATTTGCCTAAAACAGTGATGTAAGCCCTAATGGCAACAACTCTCACCCCAAAACGTCTGATAAAGATCCCTGTAATATTCTTACTAAGTTAGACGCTACTCTCATTTGAAATTGTAAAGAGCTGGGGATGCTGCAATGAAATGATAGGCAACTATTTTTTTTTTTTTTTTCTGAGAAGGATTTATAAATACTGTGAAAATGATTCAAATACAAGTGTTTCCCAGATGAGTCAAGCATGCGGAATAGCTGTAAATTGGCCTAGTGGGCAGTAGAGAAGGGCTAAGTCCTATGATACTCCATGAGTTTTGGGGTTTTTTCAGAGCTCTTACTGAAGTTTAATTTTTCTTCTCCTTTCATTCTTTTTTTCACCTCCACCTTGGAACAGCTGTATATAACACATTAGTACTTGAAAGACAGGAACACTGAAAATATGAAGTAAAATAATTTCCCCTGGGAGTGTGAATTATTTGTGTTAAATCAAATGAAAAATCAACTTAAACATCCATATGAATATCCTAAGAGAAATATTTAGCCACTTTGATGCTTTCTACCTATTCCCTCCTCACCAAGAAATAGAGTAAGAGATTTCCATTAAAATAATATTATCTATGAATTACCCTTTGCCTGTGGGGAGTAGGGGAAATAACAGCTTTTATACACTGTAATTTACAGAGTATAAAAGGGACTTGTTTTGGCATGCACTAGGCTGACTATAACAGTCCTAAGTGTTACCAGAGTATGAAGCATGTTATTTAGAGGAGGAGACCTGTACTGAATTCACAGTCACAATTCCAACCACTTCAAGGGTTCTGTTCCCCCGCAATGTGCAGAAAACGCTGAAGTGCCTTTTCAAGGTACAAGCATGAGTTCACAGGACTGAAGTCATTCCAATACCTAAGATATTTCAAACATTTGATAATTCTTGGCTGCAGGCATGTCTGCCTAATGGTTTTTATACAACAGAAATCCAGTCATAAACAGCTCATGTTGATAATACTTGGCCCAAAAGATTGACCACGCACGAATCAAGGAATTGATAAGGAAATAAAACCTTCACATCTTGTTCTCCATCAAAAGGTTCAGTTCTCAGCTCCAGACACAATAGCAACCATGTATGGGCGCAGTTTCAGTTGGGTTTAATGATTCCAAGATACAGTCTCAAGTAGTGTTTATCAAGCCATATTTCATAGGCTGTTTAGCAAGTGAGGCATCTCTGGACACTCTGTGGCTTCTCAAAGCTAGCTGCAGTAAGACTGGGAGCAAACTACATTGAGTGCACCATCAAAGGAAACATTCCTATTTTAGCAAATTCAGTTTTCTGACTACTGTAATAATCAAAGTTATTATAAAAGCCAGGGCTGTGATGGCACTGTGGTATCCCAAATTAAGAGACACCAGGTGAAGTGGCATTGGATCTGTTCCACAGGGGTACTCATAAATTTATTGGATCCCATTTTGCCTCAGAGTTAGAGCCGTTTTCCAGCATAGTACTGCCCAGAGCTAGATTACAGTTTACAAATATGAGATCTGAGGTTTTACTAACTTTTATCAATATACTAATAAAAAAATCTACATAGTAACAAAACAATTGCACATGAGATGCTATTTTCTGAAGGTATTTTTAAATATTTATACTCTTACGCTTCCTTTATTTTATTAGGAAAGTTGCTCAACAATTGCTGTATGAGGTAAATATTTTTTACTATTTACACAAGGCCCTTCTGCATGAAGGGACATTTTGGGCATTAATCTGAGCCCTCTCAAAGACTGACAGTGTATTGAATTCAAACTCTCTTCTATCCAAGTGAGACATAATATGGGAGCCTTTGGAAACTGTGCATGTGAGACACTTTCTGTCATTTTACATATATTTTCTGTCCATCTATGCAATCCTACCTATCCCAGAGAGGTCAGAGAACCTTTAATCAAGCTTGCTGAAGAAGCTGGTGAAAGCTTTAAATTGTCCTGGAACCAAATCATTGTGTATAATGCATTCAAAATGTGTTTGTAAGATTACATAGTGTTTGTACAGACACAAGCAGAGCTCTGTTCATCACTATAGCTCTCAGACAACACAAAGAATAAACAGCAATTTTCATGTTTGGTAATTTTTAATGATGCCTCTGTGATTTTGCTTACAACTTTATATGAAAGCAAAGTGCTGCCTCAGTTTCCCTGTTCCAAATGATGACCTCACTAATTGCATGCTCTGAAGGCTGCTTCTGGAAAGAGCTACTGAAAGAAACATTTATCATGAAATGAGATTCAGTTTTTGTTATACCATGTTTTTTCCAAATGGTCTCTGTCTCCTTGCATACACAAAAAGAGGTGTTTTATCAATGATTCAGGGTTCTGTAGTACAAAGAGTACCTGGAGAGAGGCTCGACAGGAGAGGCAACTTCTCAACTGCAGAAACTCTTGTCCTCTAAAAAGAATTGATAATGGGAAAATTGCATATTTCCTCTTCCACAGACCTTCTGATGAAGAGAGGAAAGCTATCTAGAAAGCTGGCTAGAATTCATAAGGATGAGAAGAAATAATAGAAATTTTTCCTATATTTTCTTGGTGTTGGTTCATAGCTGGCTTTGTTTGCCTCCTATCTAGGCTTTCTTTTATATCTACGAGGTGCCTATGGCCAACTCTTTAGTCTTCCCAGGGCAAGTGAGGTCTGTCCAGGTACTTTTCCATTAGTAAACAGAAACATTTGCTGTCTCCTAGGTGCTTAGCCTTGACAGCGAGAGGGGAGGGTTGAGCAGATGTGTTCTTCTTCAATTCTATTAATAGCAATGTAGCCTGATTGTCATTCAATAGGGAAATCACCTTTCTGCAGGGTTGATGCAAAGAAGTTAGAAATAGATAAGCAAAATGTCTTTTATGAGTCCAGCTGTGCTCAGTGTTAAATCAGTTGAAGGTGGTTCTTGTTCAAGGTTAGAAACAATATCATGTGCAGTTTAGGCTGTAAATCCCATTTTCAGAAATACCCTCTGAACACAGCATTCCTTCTTTCAGTCATGGTCCTCCAAACACAGTTTACCTAGTGATACCCAGGAATTACCTTCCGTTGGACATGTGCCTTTTCTACTCCTGGATACTCAACAGGGCTGTGCATGTTGTGTCTTTGAGGCCCCCACAAGGTCAAGCTTTAGAACTGCCAGTGCCAGCATTGGGGCACCTTAGGGGCAAACCTGGATGTAGAGACCGCTGTTACTAAACTGATAAGAACATCCAGCCAAACTCCAGTGGGCTGAAAGCAGGCTGCAATATTCTTGTAGCACCAAGCCACTGTACAAGGTATCTTCTTGCCTTGGACTTTTCTGTGCATACAGTCCTGTGTCAAGGAACCCTGTCTTGTCCCGCTTTCTCAGCAAAGTCACAAACCTAAAGTGCCCCGACTTGCATGAGACCTATCCAGGATTAATGACTCTGTCATTTCTGGTCTGGCAGCCATGGCTGAGAATGCAACCATCCCAATGCTTCTGTTTTCTCTCTTGGGTCATTTACTCTCCCCAGGGCTGGCTACTGTGCTCCAGGTGCTGGACTCTAGTCTGTGAGACATTTCCCCTCTAACAATGCCATAGGGTGAACTAGATAATTATACAGTTTACTTTATCTGAAAAGAATTATTTTTGTTTTAATCTTTTGTTGTGTTCAGGCTATTATAACTGAGGCGTTTGCTGGATTTTGCAACCCTAAAATTCCAGAGAGACTCTGAATGTGCTCCAGAGCCATTTCTTACATTTCACAGAGACTTATTTTCTAAATAGCTTTGCCAGCTGACTTGGTGTTATTGAAATGGAAAGCACATAAATGCCTCCTAAAAAATACTTGTTTTTTGTTTACTTCTCTTTAAAATCCTAATCCAAAATGTTAATACTGACATTATGCAAGATGCCATGGTTATATTTAATAACAGCATCCTGAATAAATATTTAGAAAAATTGCATTTTTTAAATTAAACCTGTTGTGAATGAAAAAGCAGATAAGTAATGCATACAATAATAAATTTTCCTTAGTCAATCCACCACTTTGGCAGCATAGATAGTACGTGACTGTGTAATACTTTTAAATAGGTAATATCTGAACATGATCCTTCCTACTTTTGTGAGTATTTGTTGACTGAGTATATGTACACACAGAGTTAATCAGATCAGTTGATTCCTCCATCTGTTCATTTCTGCCCAGAAAAAGAGAGTATTTTATTAATCATGAGCAAACTATAAAATCAAAGCAGAAACTCAGATTCAAGAGACCTAGCCTAGTAACAGAGCAATGTTCTAATTTCAGAGGACCTAGCAAAAGGACTACAGCATTCTTACTCAGTGATCAAAATTTAATACACCAGATGGGTGATATTTCTGATTTGACAGCCTTAAAAAAACAAAACGTAAACTCTTATCTGTAACAACTCTACTATAAACAATTCTTCTCTCTCACTGGCCAAATGAACTAAAACATTTCTGCTGTTTTTACACAGATGTAGTTTGGTCTACAAATTGAAGAACCATTTTTATTTTTCTTCATTTGCTGACCAAAAGCTTATGCTCTTGCATCATCTGACCCATTGTAGACCTGGTTGTACATAAGGGGGTGCTCCTGCCAACAAAGTTTGCTATGAAGTTCCTCATTCTAAGCAGGAATAAGGCCACCTGTCCTGGGGATTCAGTGTGAACTAGTACAGAAGACAACAGTTTCCTTCTTGAGGCACAAAGTGTACAGCTATTTCATCACTGGTCTAATTTCCAGACTTGTGCCTCATGGATTAGAGAGCCGTGCTTTCAAACTCTGGACTCCGAGCACATTCAGTGAAGAAGGACAATGCCCAGCATCAACTCTGTCCTGCCTGAACAATTAAATTGATAGGAGAAGAGCAGGAGCCAGAAAGCAAAGGAGAAATAGGTCCCCAATATCCCCCTAAGGAGCAGCAGATAGGTCAAGGTGACACTGATAGCGGCTGCCATTGGCCTGTACAGCAGCAAGGACTGAGCTGCAGGGGTAGCAACTGTAGGGAACTTGAAGCTGCAAGATATTCTGGGCATGGCAATGACCCCCCAGCTCTGGAAACCATGACACAAATCACAGAACAACATTCCCTCTGGAACCAGAGTTATGAATGAGCAGTGCTCTTGTTGTGAACACAGCACAGCACAAAGCCAACATTTCTGACCAAGCTTTTCCTGCTTAATTTATTACAGATTGCATAAAAGCATGAAATGATAGAAAGTATTTAACTTTGGGTAAAATTAAGTGGGTCCATGGCAATTACGGTGAAATGATGAATAAGTGTATTTCCAGCAGAATTAGATGTCACACTTTATAGACAGACACACACATATACACACAAAAATTCCCCCATGCAGAAGCAGATGAAAATTCCCACTGAACAAGTTAAAGTTCATTAAATGGTCATACTCTCTCACTGACAGTTGTAATAAGAATATAATGTATTTTGTATTTATTGCCCACTGAAAAATCATGTGGCCCATCAGAAAATTATTTATACTATAAAATTCCTAGTACAGAAAATCAGTAAAATGTTACCACTAAGCACTTTTAGAAAACAAATATCCAGTCCCAATACTTCAAGACATTCTATTTCCTGACAATTGCTTGTTTGAATTTATTTTATCAAATCTCCACAAGAAAGTGCATATTTTTCTGTAAAGATGTTCACTAGCTTTTTTCTCACTTTCTAAAACTGACTTTGATACTTGCAAGTTATAAAAAATAGTGGGAAAAGTATCCTTCTAGGTGGTCAGGGAATACACCTTGTTCTTCCTCCTGTGTAACTGTATGATCAACTATGATTGCACAAGCTCAACAGCTGTACACATCAGGGGTAGATCAACCTCAATCCGCTGGAGTTGTTTGACACTCTTTTTCCATAGGTAATATCCCCGTGGAAACGTGATTTCTTCTTTTTAGCAATTTTGGCATCTTTTTTATCATTTCAAGATAATGTAAATTTGTTTTCACATTATTCCGCTCCTCCTCATTCTTTTTTTTTTGCTTTCATTGCTTTTTCCACTGAAGATACAGGAAGTTGTAAGGCAGAGTGCCAAGTGTAGAAAAGAAAATAAATTTTTCTTGGATTTTTGAGGTTTTTTCCCTTTATTTTGCCTGAAAATGAGATCCTAACAGCCTTAGCCAGAATTTCAATTCCTGTCATTGCCTTCAGACTGACTTCAGTTCATGAAGTATTAAACTAACTTCTCATGTTATCTGAATTCTTTGGTCTGGCACTATGTGATCAGGGTTTTGGCCTAATGCAGTGATAACCTGATCCCGAGGGAGACCTCCTAGGTTCTACAGTAAATCAGATAACAAATTATAACTCTTAAGAATGTGTCTCAACATGACCAATTTGGCTACTTTTTATTTGTGTTTGGTTCGGTTTGGTTTGGTTTTATTGACGTACCTAAGGATCTGGGGTGGGGTATTAAGAAATTTAAAGAAACACAAAACCTTTCTTCACACTGAAAGCATAATTCTCTAAAATGAAAGCCTTTAAGGATATATTTTCAGTGGTGGAGACACAAACCTAAAGATGCTCTCCCAAAGCTTCATCCTCACATATTTAAATTGTGGCACAGCTGAAATAAACCGCAAAATTTCCATTTGCTTCAATGGGACTAAAAGTTCCCTCTGAGAATTTAATCTCTTTTCTTTATACTGTCATTTTTTCTTGTTCCTATTATGAATACTGCTGCAATTTGTCTGCACAGACTTCTCCATAGCTTTTCAGCTTCAAAAGCATTTCCTGATTCAATTTACCTCATAAACAACTGCATATTTTGTTCTTCCAATATACTTCTCATAATGGTACTGTTTTCACAAATGGACCCCAGCTCAGTAAAATTTGTTCTTTCTAACATTAGTAAAAGCATACTAAGATTTTCCTCAGGATACAGTTCACAATACTCTTTGTTTCCATGGCTAGTGTTTTTCTGCATATCATTACAAAGATTGGAGGAGCATCTTCAATACAGCTCATAAAATGAATTCAGATTCTGAACCTCCTCCTTTTTCTCCTACAAATATTAATCCTCTTTTAGAAGTGTGGAACTTCTCCACTCCCACTTAATGCTGAAATTCATGCATTAATTCTGCCAAGGATAAAAAAGTATTGATAATAAATAATAGTAGAATTATGTGGTAAATCGTATATGCTCTGTTTATTATATTCTAAAATGGGTTTAGCAGATAGTATTTAGTCATCATGATGCAGAATGCTACATATAATATCATCTTAAAAAACTGATTTTGCCTTTCATGTTAACTTGTTTTGCAATATCTAGAATGATAGCACACCATGGACTTATTTGCTCATCAAGTCACTGGAGGGAGCTAAGTAAACACATCAATTATATTGAAACAGAATTAGCAGCAAGAGCACACAATAACAGATTCTAAACTATTTGTTCCAAGCTACAGCCTAGAAAGACTATAAAACCCTGAAATGGTTGATGAACAGAAAATAATATCTAGCTAGTTTAAATATTTAGAAAGAAGAATACAGATGTTGCTGCTCACTGGTGGGACATTCCTTAGGTGAATCAACAGCTTGAAACAAATTTACAAGCATGTTCAGCTGAAGAAAATCTACTCATATTCATTCAACAATATTGGAAAAGTCAGCTGATTAATCTGACATGCATGTGTAACTGTTGTCTGCAACATAAGTCCTGAAATTACTGCCTGTTCATTTGACTTATATATGAACTCTGTATTGATAACCCTTGAGATTTAAATGAAGCCAATAAAATAAAAGGAAGATCTATTAGCAGCCTAAGCATTGCTTCAATAGCATGTGAGAGGTTACTCCCAAGGGATCACATTACCATGGAAGAGAGGAAGCCAATGATGCTCCCTATAGCAAGGGGGTTCACACTGATAAATAGCCATATTATCACTCTGGTTAAGGCAATACAGTAAAGTGACAAAATGCTGGACTGCAGGGCGGGAAGTAGAGACAAAAAAAAAAAAAAACCCCAACCAGAACTAGAAAAGACATTATTGAGAGAAAAATATTTAACAGTTATAAAGAACTTATCTGGGTATGAACACACTTTATATGCTGGTTACATAGTGCGTCTTGCTTGATTGTGTACTGTGAGAAATTAAGACTGCCCTGCATGTTTTTATTGGATGTGTGAGAGAGAATTAATTACAAATGTCCACATCTTTTCTCCCATGAGCAACACAAAAATTAGCTTTTCTAGGAAAAGTCTGCCATTTTTGGCTCAATGCCTCAGTGTCATGGTATTAGAGACATAGGCAATCAGAAGAACTGCTGGCAGAAGAGAGTGTTGTATTACTCTGATTTACACTACTGACAAATCTGGCCCAATGCTACACTGGATAAAACTGCAGGTAAAACTTCCTAGTGGCAGAGGCAATGTGCTACACAAATTCAAAGCACCCCAGAGCTGAATGAACCATCAGAAATGTCCTGTCACTGCTGATATGACCTAAGAGAAAGCCTCTACTAATCATTACTAATTTCCTGACTCAGCATGTTCTCTTAATGCCTGACACTAATCACACAGATTTACAACTCAGTGCAGTATTTGTGAACCAAAGGAAAACCTTCTGAGATTGAAAGATCATTGAAGGCTATTATCCCAACACACACACAAAAAAAACCAAAACCAGAACAAAACCCCCACAACCCTTTAAAGACAATAGTGAGCAATGGCAGGACTTTGACTTATGTCATTATCACAAGATAAGAAGCATCTAATCTAAGGGAGGAAAACAGTTTCTTAGGGCTGTCTACGTGTGCAGCAACATGTCTGTTACCTTTCTGCTAAATATCAAAGCTCCTGCAGTCCTTCCTCACTATCCCTGTAAGTTGGAAATCAGCTTTGCCATTTATAACACTGGCATTTCGCTGAGGCACCCAATTGGGAGATATTTTTAGACTACAGGGGAGAGATTTGTTGGCTAATAACCTTGCAGCATTCCTGCATTATGTTGGTGGAAGAGTCACTGACAAAGTAACAGTTTGAACACTGCTTTTCTATCTTACTCTTGTTCTTTGTTAAATTTATCACCTTTAAGCAAGAGCTTCTAACAACTGAAAGTTCAGAAGTCAGTAAAAATAAAATGCCTGTATGCAATGTCTTGGATAAAATTATGTCAAAGGTTAGGATCTGATCATGCAAAAATTTCTCCTTTGGGAACAAACAATACTTAATTAGACCTACAGATTTGATCCATTATGTGTCTATATATTTAAAATCATTATATTGTCTCCTGGTGCCCATTTTTATCTTGCATTGTCAAATTTTTTGTAGGATTTGCTTACTTACTATAATCAATGGACATTTTATGGATGTGCGTCTCACATTACAGCTGCATAAGAACTACTTACATGACTGAACTCTTGTGGACAGATTGCAGGAGAGGACCCACAGTTTCTGGAACATAAATTTTCTCTGTTTTGCTACTAATGTCTCCATGATGCTGACCTAGAGAACAGAAGAGGTAATTATTAGGTGTTTTCAACACCATTTCTGATTGAAATTAGTTTGCCATACCAGAAGTAGAAAACAAACACTGCAAAACAGTACAGTCCCCAGAAGCAGAATAAGTGCTATGAATTCCGCACATTTCAAATACTGGTTATATTGTTCATGCAATTTAGCTTTTACATGGTGTAGATATCTCATGCCCCTTTCATTAGCTGAAGCAATTAAAGTACAGTCAGACATAAGATTTATATTTTCATATTCCCTCTTTGTGCGATTCATTTTGAGATAATTAAAATAATTTTTCAGTGAAGCTGCTGCAGCATAATAAAAAATATTATGGGAATATAAACAAGACTCGTGAACATTTCATGAGAGTTTTTTTTAAAGGGGAGGGATCCACAACAGCTTTAGAAAATCAAAAAGGATTCCCAAGGTGAAGAAAGAACTATAATGGGATTTTTAAAACTCCACTAACAATTGCTTGAAAAAAATTACTTTCCCAGAAAATAAGTATATGAGAAAAATTTCAGCTGATTAAAATAATTCAGGATTTTTCCGTCCTATTTTCTCTGTATGCTTATTACTGTACCTGTCCAGATAACAGAACAGACAATGTAAAACAGCACACATCATTTCCTGCATTAGCTGCTTTAATCTGCTGTGACTGAGAATGTATTTCTGGACACTGTCCAGACAGGCTTCTGGCAATCAGAACAGTGACAAGACCTGATGTACCTTGTTAATTCTCTTAAGGCTAAATCCCACAGTCGTTGCCCAGGCTAAATTCTCATTGAGAGTTTTATTTAGGTTAGATTGTGACCTATTAACCTTAACATCTTGAATTCATGGTTCTTTCATCCATGCTTTTCTTTCTTTATTAAAGTATCAGGTTTACCTAATACACTGATACAAAAAGATAGTCTTTGGTACATTTAAAGTCACGTGTCTTGTGCCATAGGGGAACAGCACTTGAGAAAATGTTTCTGTGAGTTATTGGGTAGTTAAACTCATGTGAACATATGGAAATAGAAGACATGCATTAGATCATTCTCTACCCCATTTTGCAAGTAGATATGTACTGAAAAACCACTGAATCCACATACAGCACCAATTACATGACTAAATACAGGACTAAAGGAGTCTTCTGAAGCAAAATTTTTTTGTGTGCTTTGTCCCACTTCATTTACTGTCTATTCCTCTAGAGACTGGTTTACTATTTTTCTTTCATTCTTCCTTGTGTCCTTCAGCATTCTGGAGTTTTTTTACCTCTGTTAGTAATCATAAGTCAGTGTGAGTACCGTGGAAGTAACATTCATTTTAAAAGACAATTAAAAAAATCGTATATACCTTAACAAAGATGCCTCTTCTTACTTTAATTATTGGTTTCAGAGCTCCCCTCCAGGCAGTAAGCAGAGATCCTGCCATGTCAGTTGCCTTTCACAACACCTCTACTACTTTTATTTATCTTGTTAATTAAAAACTGTAAAAAACACCTATACAGGAAAAGCTAAGTGTTTCTGCTCTTCTGGTATAATTGACATCAAATCCATCATTCAAAATCAACCAAAGCTTATTTTCTCTTCAGTACGTTCTGATGCTTGACATTTGTTAAGTTCCTCCCTGTATCTCTGTCTGCAAGTCCTTACATGGCAAGTCCAATCACTGCAACCTCCATATTTCCTGTCCTTATGGCTGGCATTAAACAGCTCTGTTTATTTTCTGGACTTTTTGCCACAGCCCTGTTTCAGTCTTCCCTTTGTACTTTGTGAAGCTGCAGGCCTTAAAAGCCTTCTACAGGATAAAATAGCGGATAAAACATCTAAATACCACCGGTTTGCTGCAACAGAAGCTGGATTTATTTCCAGGTTTACCATGTGCCTTGTCTAGCTTTGCTTTTTATAATTTACTTACTTAGTGCCTTCGCTTGCTGCAGAGAAACAGACTTTCTGCTTGGAAATGCTTGCCATCAAAGACACGATGTAGATAAAATCAGCTTTGAGCTAGATGGCCTAAAGAGCAACAGTATTAGTGAGAAAATAGCAGAAATGTCTACATTTAACACCAAAACCAACATACCCTATAGACCCTATACCTTAAGCTGTCACTTTTCGTGACAGACATTCCTGGAACCTAAACCCTCCTTCCTTATAGATGACACCAGAACAGCCCAAGAGAGCATAAGCCAATGACTCAGTTCAATGCAGAAAGTTCTCTAAAATCAGTTATTCTTAAGTGTATGAAATTTCCATTACTTGCTCTTTCCTCTGTAACTTATACAAATTCTGCTGTTGAATAGTGCATACATGGAACTAGGCACCAAAAGCACTCCGATAACTATTCTCACACAGGGTTTGATGTTGTGCAGTTTTCTATTTAAAATATAATTTTTAATTATCTATTGCTTTTCTTTGTTACTACTAATACCAAAGCTACCTGTGCAACTCAGGGTGTAGAGTTAAAATGTGAAGGAAAAACCCTGCACTTCGTGTTTTGTAGTTGGCAAGCACCTAAAAGGAACCAGAGCACCCAGTTCACGGCACTGCTCTATTTGAAGTCCTTCTTATGCTGAAGATAATTATGCATCTAGCTAGGTGTGTGAGCATCAGAGCTAGAGAAACAGCTTGAAGAAAAAAAATCAACAATTTAGGATTTAAAGGATTTGATTCACACTCTAATGAGAAGTCACAAATAGTCATGAACTCTCACTTTGTTTTATAAGCATTCATTGCTGTTCTGTTAGATATGTGTTATTTTTAGATAATAGTTCATAAAGAAAATGTCCTGTGTAGTAAATAGTACAAAATGTTTCATTTTCTTAGGAGTAGAACGAAATTTCAAGTTACAGTCATTAGGATTGCTGTATGCACTAAGCAAAAGCTAATCCTCCTTTCCAAACCAACAAAGATTGTAAAGGAAGAAGCTAAGCTGCAAGGTATGCTCAGAAGATCACTTAGTAGAGACAAACTTTCCCTTGGAAGGAGTGTTTTGACCAGCATAGTTTTCATCTTTTCCATAAACATAGTGAAAAACTATCACTAAAAGGGGATTCTACTGGTACAATCATATTCACGGCTGGTGTTTGCAGGAAAAATGCATTTTGAAAAACAAAAAGGTGAGAAGCTCTGTTCTCTCTCGGAAAAGAATAAGAGAGAAAAAACCAGAAAGGAATAGAGTGAAGCAAACATGTGGCAAGCAACTTTATCTCCTTTTTTCCTCTGTCAGAGCCCAGCAAGAGGACTCTCATGTTTCCTGTAGGTTCTAATTCATTCAGAACCTCTCCTTTCACACATTCATCCTTCTTTCTCACTGTTACAGGTCTTACTTTCAAAAGAAGAGCAAGGTTATCCAAAGTATCTACAGCCTTGGAGTGCTCAAGGCGCAATACTCTCCTCCTTATCAGAATCCCTTGGCAAGCGAGCCACACTCCTGTTTCAGAGACATGCATGATGAGTTGGGGTGTCACCCTTTAATCATTCACCACTGCACACATACACATGTCCTAACAATTTCATTTCTGTCATTCCTCAGAGCCCTCACAGAGCTGCATTTTTGCCTGGCATCAGCAAAGGCAACCTAACAGAGTGCAAGCCCTCCAGAGCCCCAGCTCTTCAGCAGAGCTGCAGCAGAACTGGGAGGTAATGATGTAAGAGCTAGCAAGGACATTGATTTACCGACATTGCATCAGGATACTGTGGTATAATTTGAACTGCAG
The DNA here is from genome assembly GCA_025920805.1 of Petroica traversi. Classification (NCBI taxonomy): domain Eukaryota; kingdom Metazoa; phylum Chordata; class Aves; order Passeriformes; family Petroicidae; genus Petroica; species Petroica traversi. The sequence continues at coordinate 5,747,508 of JAHLSL010000047.1, forward strand.
GAGCAACACAAATACTAAATACAATTAAGAAAACAAAGTTCTTTGCCAAGGTAGTTCACATTCGTAGCAATTTTTCTTTTCTGTAAAAGAAAATTGATACTGTCCTTTAAGACTTTCTTACTGCAAATCTGATTTTTTTAAAAAAAATAGTCTTCGTATTTCTCCTAAAAATGCCACATTTTATTTTAGGACAAAAATCTCACACTTAGCATAAAAGATGCTAAAAATTTCTATTCCAATCAGCTTTCTCAAAAATATCTGCTGTCCCAAACAATGCTTCAGATATGTTTTCTAACTGGGAAAGATAAAGACAAATTTGTATTTCCAAGCAAATATAAAATGCAACTTAACTTAAAGTAATTCAGCACCAATTTCTGCTTTCTTTTTTTGTCCATAGCTTAGACATGTGAGTATTCTTCATATTTATTCTTCTCCTGAGTCTAATCTGACATTTTCTTTCAAACACACACCATTTAAATCCCAAAGAAGGCCAGAAGCAAAATTTCTGGCTGGTAGAACTCCACTGAAGTCAAGAGGAATTTATCCCATGTGTATAAAGATTTGGGGCACAGCAGCTGTAGCTTAAAGAGAAAGCAGAAAAGTTGAAGTACTCTAGACACAAAAATGAATTGTAGAAGTTTGCTTAAATCGGTAAATTAATGATCTTCAGTGTATATTCCTGATTTACTGTTCTGGAGCTGTCACCTGCCTTGCTTCTCTTATCATTGCAAAGGAGCTAACCCTACTGTAGAGTGGGATTTCAGCAAAAGAAAATTGAATCTACAAAGCTCAAACATATTTATTTGAAAATGTAAAACATAGTGTACTTAAAGATAAAAGCATAAACCTCCTGCACAAAAGATTTGCATGAACCTGACTAGTAAGACATTTTCTTCATTTAAAATTAGCTGCTGCATAAGTAGCATAACTAATGAAATCGTTTTCTTATAGATTTGTTCCCTACTGTCATTACGCAGTTCCTGCAGCAATATTTCCAGCTGCATCCTGCGAGAGACAGCTCGAAAGCAGAGTTATAGCTAATCTGACAGTGCACAAATGCTAATTTGATGGTCAGGTACATTTTGACTGATTAGCTATAGCCAAATGTTACACATAATGTGAGTTCTGTCACAGGCAATCTTTCTTTGTACAGCTCTTTTCCAGTCACAGGCCAATTCTCCCAAATTTTTTACCCATTTAGACACCTTTATATCCTACCTATTCCTCTTTCAGTTTTCACTGAAATTAACCCCTGGGCTCAAAAGCAGGTAGAGGCAGAACTGACAGAGAGACAATCACTGCACAATGAAAGAGTTTTCCTTGGGCACCTGACTAATAAATATAAAAGATAACATGTGGAAATACCTCAGAATCCCTGTCACTATAACCAAATACTTTATTTAAACACTGCAGGATTTCTGTCCTTCAATCATATTCACCCATAATGAGAACCAGCACCAAAGGAGTTGCTTGTGCTGCTATTGCCACTGCATGTCTCCTGCCTGAGGACAAACTGAGGTAACAGGATAGCCTTGTCATGTTAGGAGTCAGCCAGTTCTAAGGTTTGAAATCCTTCATAGGATTAGAAATGGGAATTGCAGTGGCTCATTGGTGAGGTATATATTGATATTTTTAAATTTTATTTTAAGGAAAAGCCTTAAAGAGATTAGAACTGGAGAGCAAATAACAGTCAGGGAAGCTGGGAAGCAACAGAGTCTTGTAAGTCTGTCAGAACATTTTGTAACACTGAAGGCCAAACCCAGATAATCTTCATCAGCAAGGCAACCACGTGGTGAGAAATGCTGTTATGAGTTCTAAGTGACATTTCTCTGAGCAGACAGGATTTGGAAGTCTAGAATTCTTCCTTGCCATTAGTGAGGATTAAATAAAAGACTGTGGGTGGATGAACCCAAAATGCAGGACTATTTCCTTATCCTTCCACCCTGGGAGTATGAGGGTCTTAGGAGAATTTTTTAAAATACAAGTTGACAAGTGCTTCTCATTAAGGGGATAAACACTTTTTGTTTTCTGTCTGTAAACCAAGGCACTTCGTGGAAAGTTTTAGTTGCTCCTAAGGTCTGATCTACGTGTTTTCCTAACACAGTACATTTTGTTCCAAGTCAGATAACCACAATTTGGTTTGGGGGGGAAGCGGGAGGGGAGGGCAGCGAGAGGATGTAGGTTACGTCTTGGATTAAAGACAGTATAGTAGCAATTGCCTCCTAATTACTTTAATTCCCTGTTTCATCTGGCTAGGCAATGTGATCCGAACTGCAGCTGTCAACACAAAATAATACAGTAAAATAATTTAACATATTCAAATATTAAAATATTGAGTGATATCTTTGAAAGAGGCAATGTATGAGTTGTGCCACCCAGTGGAACAACTAAGAAGAAAACACAGAATGTATATGGAATGTTTACAGAAAGCTCTACAGTGCTCGAACTGCAAATACTTTCCATGGTATCATTCAGACCAGGGTGGTTAATTCAATTTTTTTTATTTATTGCTCTTCTGAAAACTCATCAGAAGTTACCAATATGTATTTGACTAAGTATAGAAAATACTATTTAAAGCAGGTTTTTAGGAGGTGAGATCCTTTGTCTTTTTATGTATTTTTCATGGCTGTATAAAAATCTGATTTCTGAAAGATTTGTTTGCAATGAATTAAAATGTTCTGCCTCAGCTGTATTACTTCTCTCTTAATATTTGGCAGTAGATTAATTTCTATGGAGTATTTCTGCAAGAGTTTAATTGGGGCTGACAACAAGAAGCCAATGAGTAAAGACAATAGCACTGGTCTCATCAAACAGCTGTAGCTGCATTATGCAAAGTGCAAGCAATCCCAGCCCCCATATCCACTAATCAAACCAGCACGGGGCACCTGTCTGATAAGGAAACGCTCATTAAGGATGTCTAGCAAGATCAGCCTAAGGAGGTCACTTCAAACAAAAGTCCTCCTTGGGACAAGAACTTAAGTGAATAACATGTACTTAGCCTGTTCTTGTGACAAAGTCTTTTCCTATTCTATTATTTAGCAAGACATTCTCTGCCCCACCAATTTGAGAAAATGATCTGAGGAAAAAAGTACCTGAGAAAGGCATTATAAATCTCTTGCAGGCATGTCCTGGTAAAAGGAAACAGTGATACCCTTTAAGCCTCGCAGCTGTAAACTGAAGGACCGAGAGAATCTAAGTCAAGCTGCAGGATGGGAGAAACACATCTCTTGCATGAGCTATCAAAGTGAAAGGCAGTCAATGCTTTAGCAAGTGCCAAAGGTAACATTCAGAATCCTTCTTCTGTGTAGGTGATAAATAGCCAGGGTCCCCTCTTCAGCAAAGCCAAAACTCGCAGATATGCTAATCTGCTGGTGCCATGTTTGTCATTGTACATGCTTGGTATAAGGTAAAGCTGTCTACATAAACCTTAAATGCTTGTTATAGTCCATGTCAATTTGTGAAGTAACCCTATAAATCACCTTTGGGAAGAACAATCAGGATAGGGCAATTTTGTTTTAACAATGCTTGGACTTTGTTTTAAAAAGCCTCCAAACACAGTGCCAGGCACAGAGGAACTCTAGGCCTTTTTTCTGAATCCTTGAACAGCATGTTAAACTAGCTTACTCTTGGTTCATTAAACACGTAGCCACACTTCCAGGTGACCTTTCAGTTGCAAATCTCTTCAAAACTGCCTTTTCTTGCATCAGCTATTCAGCAGGTTCTCAGAATGCAGACATTTGTCTTACTGTTTGATAATCCTCACAAATCACAGGATAAGAAGGACCATGTTTATTAAGACAAAAGTCAATGTGAATGAGCTCCTTTTGGGTAAATATCTAAATATTCACTGTCAAATATGAGACTAACATTTAGCTTCAAAAAGTGTAAGATTTGCATTTTGAGGGCTTCCCCTCAGTGCATTTAAGTTTTGCATGTATTTAAGTGTATGCATCCCTCAACACAGTCAGAAAAATACATCAAGGAGAACATCCAAACAGATGCAAATATTTTTTTAAATTAAAGCATCAGTCTGATTTAATGCACATATTTGTATGTAAGTAGCTTTCCCCCTTTCTGTGTAGAAAAGGATCCTTTCATGATGAGAGGCCCAGGTACAGAGATGAAGAGAAATCACCAACTGCTCTTCTCAGCCTCGACATTGCCTATGCAAGACAAGTAAGAAATAGCAAAAGGATCCATGATGGTATACTGTCAATGGCCACTCTTTTATTCTTAAGATTTCACATATGTGTTGATTTCAAGGCTGCTGAGACCTCATGTAACTTGCAAATATCCTCATAGCTGTGATCACATAAGAAGTAATAAATATTCACATTATGGTCATGATGAAAAAAAGCTAAAGATAGTTTTAAATTTATTTTTATTTCACAATTATAAGTTAAAACTCATCTATTCTTTCAGGCTGGAGGCTTCCTTAACAGACTCACTGGAAATACTGAGGATTGCAAAAACAAGTGAACAAAGACTCAGGAAGAATATAGTTTTGAAAAACCCATATGTAATTTACAAAAACTGCATTTATGGATGAGTTAGAATTGCCTATTTGCAAATAGGCAGTTATGCTTTTTATTTCTGAAAAAAAAAGTTAACAGTTGGCAAAAATAATTTGATTAATTCATTCTTTAGACACATTACCTTCATTCCTATAGCTTTCAAATTAAACCAACCATCTTTCATCTTCATATACAGTATCTTATATATTTTGCATTTTTTTTTTGTTAAAAAAATACCAGTCTTTCAAAACACCATGTTAACACCATATTCAAGTGTCTATGCACTGACTCTAATGATTCTTAGCAATATTTCAGCCAACAAAAAAGGAGTTTTCTGTTTACATGGTGTTATCCAAGTGAAGTCATTGGGCTGACTCAGATTTTTGTATTTTTATCTTGTGAGAGAATTATGGATCTCAAATCAAGGAGCTTGTATTCTGGAAAACTGAGAGCATAGATTCCCGACTGAGGTCACACATATGGGTACATTGCTTGGAGGAAGATCCAGCAAAAAGCTATTAGCCAGCAGTGAGACCAATGCTGGATAGGTGGACCACAGAACTTTCTTTGGGAACATTCTCTCAAGTTGCTTCATTGGGAGTTACTTGGAGTTACAAAACCACATTTAGCTCTAGTGTTTGTGAGAGAAGCCTATTGAGTGACTACTACTGAATCTTTCATTACTATTCACCTAGTTCAAAATACTATCTGCCTTATTGAATTATTAAGGTGGTTCTAAGAGGTTCTGCTAAGTGACTCGGAACTCAGCAGTCAGTCTGGCTTTGTGTGACCTACTAGTCTCTTCCTCCACAGTCTGCCATTCACACTCCTCTTTCTCTCAGCCCTTAAGGAGTGAAGGGATGGTTGGCTGAATTCAGCATCTTACAAGTGTGCTTAGGCACTGGAGCATGATGTGAATCTGACATGGGGAGCTAGCGGAAGAATGCAGCTGGTTTAGCAATCACAACAAAATAATCTTTCAAGCCAATCATGCTGTTCCTCTGGTCTCCTGTTTCCAGAGAATCCTAACTAGAGGTTTGCAACAGAACCAACGTAAATCTGCATGCCAGGATGCAAACCAGAACACCCTAATATGGGTCAGTACATATACCACCTCATGACATAGCTGGGGCTCTCACTGCTTTAAGGTGTGTACCATTTTATCTACCAAACAGCTACTCTGATTAAACAGCCAACCTTGTGCTGTGATCTTCATTTTCTTACTAGTCTCCAGATGTATTTTCACATTTTCTTGAAGCATTTGTGCGAAGGAAGGAATATAAGGAACATTAACAACTTTAAAAGCAAAATTTGGAAGGAAAAATTAGGATTAAAAAAAAAAAAATATTTTTCAGATCTGCCAGGTAAGAGAGACTGTCATACCCTAAGCAGACAGTCATTTTTGTTAAAACGTGTGTAGCACCCCATTACCAAACTTTGGCATGGATAATTAGGGAAGAGCTACTCCAAACACATGAATTCAGCTGAAATCATGTCCTGAGATCATTTAACTACATTTCTATATGAAACTAAGCACATCTTTTAGTCTCTTCAGGGTTTGGGATAGAATTCCAACTTTAGATTTTTCATTTTTCTCCTGTTAACAGTGGCTAAGCCAGAAGACACACAGACCTACATTTTGCAATTCACCTGGCAACACTGGCAGCTCAACACTGAAAACGATTCTGCTTGAAAGCTGAGGAGCTTTTATACTTCTTTACTCAGATTTGTGTAAGATAGGAAAAGATCTTTACCCCAAGCCTCTTTATTCACTAAGAATAAAAAAATTAGCATAGGAGATGTCATTTATCAGAAAAGGATAAATACATCCTTTATTCCAGCTGATGATTTACACATCAATCATGGGTTCTCCTTTCCTGTTTTCACACTGTATAGGATTCTTCTTTTTTTCATGTTATATAGAGGCTTAACTTTCTCTGTACTTTCAAATACTTTGAGGAACCTCTTGAAAAAGACAGGTGGCATTTATTGTGAAATAATGTATAGAAATAGAGGGGTGGGGAAGAGCTGATCATGACTTAAAACTAGATTTCATTGTACTGTGGAGAGGCCTGGTTCTGCAACTGGTAGAGGACATCTCTGTTTCCTGTTTTAGTCCAGGTATACTTCCTATCCATGTATGCTTCCCTGTGGTCTGAGGCCTCCAGGGTGCTGCTTTAAGCAAGAAGCCAGACTAATGACCTGTAAAACCCCTTCTGATCATCAGCTCTGTGACTGTCTCTCATTTCTATCATATTATTGCTTACCCTCTTCACCCCATCCAAGCTTCTGTGGCAGATATTTGATTTTTGAATTATCCTAGAGCAATTTCCTTTGTCTGTTTGCAACTATTATCAGCTGGCTGATATGTCCGTCTGTGCCAGTACAACATAAACTGACTGCTTATCAAGAGCAGAAGCAGTGATCTGCACCAAGGTTCTGTTCATGAGAGAAGACCAGGAGGGACACAGAGAAAAGAAATTTAAGAGGCCAGAAAAAGAGGTGTTCTGTAATTCATGAAGAATCTTGTGCAGTCCACCTGCTCTTCCTAGAAAAAGCCTAATGAATGATATGACAACAGCCAGCCAACATTAAATACCATGAAGTAATTAAGGACAAGAGGCATTTATGACGACACCTGTTATGATAAACTGTCTAACTAGAATTATCTCACTTAGATAAGTGTGTCTGTGCTATGAAAACTGATTTGACAGCAATCCCAGTTACAGTCAAGAGCCTCACCATAAACCTGAGTAATAAAAAATGTAACTTACCAGTCATTGTCCTCCCTGCTCCAGAGGTGACCAGTGTAAATCATAGATGAGCTGAGAGACTTTAATGAGAAATCTCGTTCTTATGGATTACTGTTCCCCAGCCACATCTTGTCAACAATTCTTCAGAAAATTATTCTACCATTCCCAATTGCAAGGAAACAGATGGCACATGGAGGGAGCCTCTCTGATGTGTAATGTCTTGGAAAAACAAGAATAAATAAATTCAAGACCAGAGACCAACACTAAAAATTGTCTTCTACCAAAACACAGCTTTAATCAGTGTCTTGGATTTGTGTGTCAAGGTTTTGGTAGCAGTGGCTACCAGCAGCAGGGGCTGCAGGGGTGGCTCTGTGAGAAGCTGCTAGGAGCTTCTCCCTTGTCTGCCATGCCAGCCAGCTTCAAGATGGATCCCCTACTGATCAAGGTCAAGCCCATCAGCTGGGGTGGTAACACCTCTGGGATAACTGATTTGAGAAGGTGCAGAAAAACTTCAGCAGCAACTGCAGGCAGAGAGAGGAGTCAGAATATGCGAGAGAATGAACTCTGACACCAAGGTCAGTGAAAAAGGAGGTGGAGGAGATGCTCCAGGTGTTGGAGTTGAGATTCTTCTGCAGCCTGTGGTGACAGGCAGTCCATGGAGGTCTGTCATGGAGCAGCCCTTGGAGGACCCCAGGTCAGAGCAAGGGGATGCCCATAGGAAGCTGTGACCCCATAGGAAGCCCATCCTGGAGCAGGTTCCTGGCAGGACCTGTGGCTCCATGGAGAAAGGAGCCCACCATGGAGCAGGTTTGCTGCTAGGACCTGTGACCCCATGGGGTCATGCTGGAGCAGGCTGCTCCTGCATCAGTGTCTCCAATTCAAGGGACTCGATGCTGGAGCAGGAGAAGAGTGTGATGAGTCGTCCCCCTGAGAAGGAAGGAGGAGCAGATGCAATGTGTAATGAGTTGACCACAGCCCCCATTATCCATCCCCCTCTGCCACTGGGGCAGCAGTAGGCAGAGAATTCAGAGGTGAAGCTGACCTTAGGATGATGGGATAGATGGTGAAAAGGCGTTATAGGATTTAGGTTTTATTTATCTTTATCCTGCTCAGATTTGATTGGTAATAAATTAAACTTATTTCCCTAAGTCAAGTCTGTTTTTCCTGTGACAGTACCTGGTGAGTGATCTCTCCCCAGATCTTGACCCATGAGCCTTTAATTCTATTTTCTGAGGGGAGGATAGAGCAGCTTTGGCGGGCTCCTGACATCCAGCCTGGGTCAACTTCACAGGGCTACAATAATTTTCTACATTATTTGATCCACATTTAGATGATTCCTGCTGTAGCTGCCTAAGGAATATATGCTGTTTTCACAATACGGAACAACATCAATAGAATAATCTACTGTAAGGAATAGAAACAGATGAAATTATATTGACAGGAATATATTAATTTTCTTGTATTTTTAAGTATCTGAACAAATACCAGGGCATCTATATTTCAGTCATAATTTATACATAGGCATATTGCATATGCATCTATGCATATGAAATCCATTCATGAGATAATAAATACTCAGTAAAGCATATTTATAACTACTCTTGCTAGTTTGATGAATGCTAAAACTTGAGAGGTAATATAGCATGTTAGAAAATGAACATCTGAGTAGCAGTGAATGGATACCAAATGTACTCTTCATTTTTTTCCATGCGTCTCAGCTGGGTAACAGAAGAAAGAAGGGAAAATTTTCCTAAAGGTAAGATTTATATACAAACTTGCAAATAACATATTTTGCAACTTACAGCTGGGTAATAGGTAAAGATATAGCATTTTTTCTTATTGAGGTATTACGGGGAAATTCATTTCTTTTGTATAACTACAGAGGGGCTTCCTTAGAGAAGTAATTAATTCAAACATACTTGGCACAGTTTTAAACGATCATTACTTCTTCAAGCTGCATCAAGAAAAACCTCTGAGTACAGCAACTGCATAGATATGAAACACATGAACATTCTATTAATGCCATCAAAAATGTGCCAATTCTAGTAAGCTCCTGGAACTGTTTCTATACTAGTATGCTATTTCTCTGATCAAAACCACAGTGCTGTGGTTAGAGACTGGGTACTGTTATAGGAAAAGTAATAATTCAGAGGATGCCCTAAGAACCTACAACATTGACTATTATGTGGCTGGTGTTTGGTTATTCTGAAAAACTCTGCACTCTTGCAGATAATGAAAGCAAATCAAGTACTGGTGGAATCTTACAGACTTTCATTCCCCCTCCAGGGTCTCTATTGGAGTGCATAAAATTGGAATAAATAATCTGATTTTCCTGATAGAGGTATTTCCCCTCAAGTAGTGATGAGACTTTGACACAATGTTGAGTTCCGGCCTCTCTATGCAAGTATCTTGGCAGGTGTAGCCAATAATCTGTAGCTGTCACTGGAAGAGTTCAGGTACCCCAGCAAGTGGAAAGAAAAACAAAACAAAAAATACATAACAATTTGCAAAAGCAAAAAAAAAATGGATACAGAACTCTAGCTGAAGTCTGTCTAAGTAGTGTTTATCTTGCTGGCAATGCCACAAAGGCCAAGAGTCACTAAACCACCCATGCCACCATGAATTCTCTAGAAATACTCCTGGATCTGCACAGATCATACACTAAAGAAAATTACATAGCTTTTGCTAGAGCCAGCCCAGTAGCCCAGCAGTTGTCACAGAGTCTATGAGAGTTTTGATGAGAGCAGACTATGCTTTCTCTTTGTAAATAATGAACAGTTTTGATGCTACCTTTCATATTTCCATAGGTTTTAAATAAAGTAATTACATCCAATCTTTACTTCCATGACACAATCTATTACTTTTCACCTAAGCACAGCTCTGCTGACACCTTCAGCACATGAAAAAAAAGTTATTCTGGTGGCAGTTAAGATGACAATTGTTTTCCTTTATTTTGTGCTGGCTGCATGCCAGCTGCTATGATGCAAACAATCACTTGCCTTGCAGAGCCTTGCAGAGGATATGACTCAATGCTCTCATACAGGTAGTTTATTAGTCATGACCACAAGACCATGGTTTTATGCTCCGATAAGCTCTGACTCCCGCTATTCCTATCATGCCCATGTATTTTTGAGAATGATACATGGAAACAGTCAATTGTAAATGAGAACAAAGTGCCCTGTACTAAGATATTATCTACTGTACTACTGTGCATTTTATAGACAGATTTCCAGAAGCAGCTGAGCTTTTCTTTTTTCTGACGTGCATAATGTTCATGACTGCAGGTGTCAAAGATCAGTTAATATGTAACTGAAATAAACATCATAAAGTTCCCCTCCTACCTCTATGTTGCTATCAACACTGGTGTTTGCCCAAATATATCCCAGAAGGCATTCAGACTTGATTAAATATACCAAGAGGTAGAAAATCCATCACTTTACTCAGCATTTTACTGTATTTGGCCAACTTCAATTTCTAAAATTTGTTTCCAACTCACCAAGTCATTGAGTGTTCTATCTTTCCTCATCAGATCTAAATGAAGATGTGGGATAACAGTAGCTTTGATGTTACTGTTGAGTTGTCTTCTACTCCCTGTAGATCAGAGAAATTTGTTCCATCTTCCAGGAACTGATTTTGTTGAAGATTCCTAAGCTTTAATTGATACATTTGCTAATAAGGGAAGATCTTACTTGTGCCAATATTTATGACATAAAAAGTACTAATACCCACTAATCAGTTTACTAATTCTGCAGAAACTCCAATTTTCTGTTCAACTTTACCCTGATCATGAATTAGAAGGTAAGTGCATTAGGCAAGTGCCCCTTTAACTCTTCAGGGTTTTTGAGCACATTATGTGTTAGGATCATTTGGTCATTGGCCTATAAATTAGACAGACAGATTAGATAATTTCTCCCAAAGACAACAAATTAACTTTACCTGAGCAATACACAACCAACATCAATATTTCTTCAGATTTCACTGTATTGTCTGAGTGAGCTCAAAAAGTCTGCATATATAGATATGCAATGCAAACCTGTTACTCTGATTATTTATAGTTGGCTTGAACTGCTAGTTTAGCACATTCAAATAGAAGATTTACCAGGATTATTTATATTTATATATACATATACCCACGTACTGCAAATAGTCCTATCATCATTAGATTAAAACTTACTGATTTTCCTAAGAGAAATTGTATTGGCGCAGTCACTATTCAGTGGTTTGAGCTCTTCTTGGCACAGCAAATCTTTACCATATTGACCCCATCTGAGATACAGAAAGATTTTTCTGAAGTGGCCTTTTAGACTGGCTGTATATAAACTCTCATGCCCTGATACAGTTTCTAGTGGCATCTTGAAGCACCACAACTACATGGTCAAGGACAGACTTCACCAGAAAGGCAAAATCAAATAGTTCAGATGTTCCTGCCTAAAAAAGCAAGGAAGCTAATAAAAGCAGAAAGCTTACTTCATTATTATATTATTCATAATGTTATATATTATTGTACCTAAACAATTTTTATATGTTACTGTCACTAACAAATCTTTGATTTTGTAGATGCACAGCACTGATATCAGCTGAAAAGGCTACACTTAAAATTTCTCAAATTGTTTCCAGGGCAAGCATTATTCTCTAAGGGTTGTACTTGAAGAATATCAAGATATTGTGACAAGCTCTCTTCTAGAGAAGAAACAGCAATATAAAGAAATATAAATTGCCATATATGAGGCAGCTTAAAATAATAAATGATGTTTCATTATATAGTACATTTTAGAGAAGATATATTTTCTTTGACATGCCATACTTTATCATCTCAGCTGCTTATTTCTACTGCCTTCAAAGATGCAGTGCATAAGGCATTCTTACATCTTCCATTGTTATCAAAAACTGAAATAATTATAGATTTTAATATACTTCAAAGCTCTAAATTTCTTCATTTAACTGAACAGAACCAGTTTTATAATTGATCTGTTATCTAAATAATGAACCTTTCAATACTTTCCAGTGTTGATCAGAATCCCAGCCTTAAGGAAGTCAATCCTTCTGGTTCAAGCTTCCTTATGTGTGGAAAACAGTTTTTCAGATGCAGTAGTTCAACGTACAAATTTACAGAAGATATTCTTCAAAAGACAATAAAATGGGATATGAGGATGGAGAATGAGATAATGGAATGTTTGGTCATATTATAATCCAAGTTTCTGAAGGTGAGAGCATGCTCTACTGAATCTCTTATGACATAACAGTCCTCAAATAATCCATATGCAATTTTTTGTAAAGTTATCACCTTCTAAAACATAAACCATTCTTTAAGAGGCAATCTGAATTAGGCTAATATGATTTTATTCACTGTAAAGAAAGATTAAAAGGTATTTGAGAGCCCCAAATAAAATAAATTTCAACTTTTTAACCTTTCTTTGTATTTCCAGAAGAGGTTTCAAAAAATTCTCATCCATTAACTCTTTTTCCAAACTCATCCTTTCAAGGAATGTGTAATGGCATAAATCTCAGTATACATAGCATCAAATTGCTTTAATTTTATGATTATCATAAAAAAATTAGCATATTGTGAAACAAAGTATTTTAAAAAGAATAAAAGTACTTTTTGAGGACATGCATCAAAATTTCTGTTTATTTAAATCTGACAAAACAAACACTTGTACTATTGGAAAATGTTGATAGCTAAGGAAGGTGATTGAAAGTTTTTATCAAGACAACATCACACACCTTTACCAGTAACATACATTGTGAGACCCTGCCTTACAGACCCTTCAGCTTGAGCTCTACAATAGAATTAAAAATTCAACACCAACTACATTGCTTAGTCTGGCAAGGAATATTATGTTGGCTTGATAATTAATAATTAGGTATTCCCAAGAAAATCTTTAAAATAAAGAACTATGGTAACCTTCTCTCTCTAACAGTCATTGAAGTTCACAGAGCCCCAGGACACCAAACAGCCTATGGAAACAGGGGTCCTGTGCAGCCCCTGACATCTCTTGCACAAAGGCTGATATGGCCCAGTGCTGAATTCAGTCCCAGGGTATTCTGGAGATCTTTCATCCCTGTCTTTCAAAGCCCTTCACTCTGTGCCAGACGTGATCTTTTATGTAGCCCCATCATTAGTATCATCAAAATATATTAGTACCTTTCTATTTGTAACAGAAAAATATGGCATAAAATCCTCAGTAAGTAATTTTCAGCAGACTGTATCCTACATCATCTGTTAATTACTTTACAAAATTGGCCCCTTTAATAATAAATACTAGTATTAGTTGAAATCACTTTTTCAACAGCAAATAACCTTGTAAATTCACTTCAACAAAAAAAAGTTACATTTTTCAGAATTTCCCCAGCACATACAAGACAGTATTGATGGTTCAAAATGTTCTTCACCCTGTGGTCCAGAAATCACTGGCAGACCAGAACCACCCTAAAATGGTCAATGGAAAGAATACAAAAGAAATTATGCATACATATTCTAACATGTGCAAGGAAGCAAGCAAAGCAGCATAAGGAAGAAATAAACATAATAAATATTAATAGTTCAGCAGGTTGTGGCCATTATACAGAAGATTCTCCAGTATGAAGAAAATAATGTTATCGTTGTATGCGTTTAAAATACCAGCATCAAAACACCAATGTCAAAACAGCCAAGGGGCAGAAAATCCCAAAAGACAGTTATTAAGCCATTACATACTGATTAAATCTCATTTTAATGTCTAATATCCTACTGACGACTTTCTACAGGCTTTTCTCATTGTTGCAGCATGAGCCTTCCCAGGTAATACCTTCAGTCTCCTTAGTTGCAAATTCTTTATTGGCAGAGCTAATTCAAAAGCTGGTCACTGCAAAATTTGTTTTTAAAAGTGTCCCAAGCTTTTAAATTCAGCGACAAGAAAGATATTTGCTTCCACCCTTGTTTTGTTTCAAAATGCCAGAACACACTAAAATTACACTGAGGGGTTCTGTGTAAGTAATGATGTCTGACTATTTCAAAGGGTAAACAAAGGTGAAATTAAATAAAACAGAGAGTTATATTTTAACAATTTGGAAAGTTCCAGTTTTGGACTTCATTATGCTTTGCTATCCACAGGCCTTCACTTTCATCAAAAGACATTGAAGGGACTTCTCTCTGGTATGGGATGTGTCTGTTCACCCTGTGTGAACCTGTCATGATATATAACAGTGGCATAAATAGTCCTTTCACACCCCTTGGAGCTTTGTGCTGAATAACTTGGCTGAAACTCAGAATTCTGCTGTTGGCATTCAAATTGCACTGGAAACTATATCACACTGAACTGCACTGCTGTGTTTCCTGTGCTGCTTTAGAATGTCAAAGGAATATATTTATCATTTTGTGTCTAATTGAAATGAGACAGGGAAAACTCTAAAGGTTATATTTTGTGTTCTGTTCACAATCCTGACCTCTTTACCTCATTTCTACTATTAATAGATTTGTATTCCTTAAGACAGTAATAAATGAGGCTAGTCTTGTAAGGGAAGTAGTATCTTTTAATAGCTGTACTGAAATAATGGAAGAAAACAGAGAAGCTTGCAGACCCTAAAGGAATTGGTTGTGTGCTCAATACTCCTTTGTTTTCTCCTGCTATAGTAGTGGTCTAATAAAAAGACAATATAATGCTACCACTCATAAACTATGCTTCATTTGTATCCCCAGATCATCACAGCTCCAGCAAATCCACTTTAGACAGGTGACAGTTGAGAATCCCATTTAAAACAGAGAGCAATGGCTTAATATAAAGAGATATCTTTATCTGCCAGTTACACTGCAGAGTTAAGTTCCTCTGGTTGATTGAACAAATAAAAGCCTTTCTGTAATTCTTTAAATACCAATTAATTTTAGGGAAAAAGTCATAATTCAGATTTTCAATTGCACCTTTAATTAAAGATGAGCTTTAGCTAGTTTCATCCTTGGGACTTTCCACAGTTCATCTATAGTAATAAATCTTAGTAATACTATGAAATCTTTATATTAAAAGCCCATAATTTCTATAATTTTGTGTTCTCAAAAGATGAGATTTACCATAACTGAATTCTGTAATCCACAAATTAGAAATCCTCAACTTACCTCATTGCCTCAACTCTCTGGTAAAAGAACAGACAAATACTTTACAAGGATGACTGACTTGTCTCGATGCCTAAGACAGGCACTCATGATCATCACTTATAGAGCCTCTCTCTTCTCTGACCACACAAGAAGCCCAAGAAAACTGTGTAGGCTATGGACCAAATGCAAGGGACAGGTCCCACGTGAGATGCCCTAATATCACCACTGCTGCCCCAGAAGAGCAAAAATTTGCCTTAGGTCCTGTGTCATACTTGCCAGTCCTATGGCAGGACCTCAGGGCATCCCAAATGGCAATACAGGTCTCTTTAGGCAATTGATTACTGCTACAGATATCTAACTAAAACCAGCTAAAATTTAATGAAATTTTAGCAACAGGAAAAAATAGTGAATTTAGTAATGTTAAAATATCTTCAGGTTAATGGTATAAAGATGAAAAAGAGAAAAAAAGCATAGAAAGCAAGGAAGGTGGCTCCTTTTTCTGCTAAGGCAAAAGACCTTTTTCTCCTAGCACTTCTAGGCTTAAGACTGCCTTTCACCCCAGCATTCCCTACTTTGAATGCTAAGGAAAGAGCTTTCCTTGTTTCAACTTGCTTTAACCAGGGTCAAGCTGAACAGAAGAATGCCTTTAATTTCACAGGAGTAGGACAAAATATGTGTTTGTGTCCTGCAGCAGTCTTGCTGTCACTGCAAGTGGTTTCAGACACTTTGCATTTACAAATCCATAATTCCACACAAAGCCTTCATGAGGGCTGGCCCCTCCACCACAATCAACAGCATGTTTATAATCACATGTAATCAGCTGACCTAATGTGAATGCACATGAGATTGCACATTTGCCTCTGCACTTGCATTGCTTTCAAGGTTTACTTTAGCACAGTATTTTGCAAAAAAACCACAGGATTGTGTACACAGTACACACACAAAAAAGTAGTACTTTTGAATAATGTATAGTTCACATTTTCTCTGTTCTCTAAGAGGAAGAAGCATAAGTTGCACTTGCTTTATTTGGGAGCTTCATGGATATACACTTCATGACTGCAGGAAGTTGGGTTCAGAATAGATTTCATTTCATACTTTGGATACACATCTTGACTAGATTGTTCTGCATCTGCTTCATTTTAAAAGAGGTGTTAAAAATCACTATTCTGTTTCCAAATCTGGTTCACACCCTTTGGTATGCTAAGAATTTTAATATGTCTCACATTCTATACTTTACTATAAGAGTTAACAAATTCTGTATTCAAAATCCATGCTTGTTACTAAGTATGTGATTTAAAACTGAAAGAGAAAACTGTTCTTTATCATTTTACACAAAATGAGATATATAATAAACATTTCTGCCAACTGTATCAGCAAATCTACTTTTACTCACTGAAACATGAGTGTTTGAGGGCTCTGGGATTATAATCCCATTTTTAAACCACATTTATATGAAGAGATACTTCTTTTCTAACATATAAGAATGCATTAAAACTAACAGACAGTAAATAGAGCAGATGTGTACCATGAACACTCGTTTAGAAAATGTGAGATGTGGTAGGATAAGATGATGCTACCTGTAAAGCTTCAGGCACAACTGCTCCAGATTAAGAATAGATGTTTTAAAATTCAAGTATTTATTCTAAAGTACTTGGTCCTCCTTGATCCTCAGACAGATTTAACTACACCTTTCATATGGCTCCATATGCTCATTTTAAGTCAGCTTTGCATCTGATGAACAGTACAGACTCGCTCCATTGAGTAGTTGGAACATCAAAAATGGGAAGACCCATATTGAGCATTAACATAGACATGCAAGCCACCCACCAAAGAATATGTCCTTTTTGCCAAGAACAAGGAGAGTCTTATTTGAAATAGCGCATATGACAAGAGGGTCACAAGAAAGCATAGCAAACAGTTTAGCCAGGCCACATTTTTCCTCCAGAATCACCCCATCCAAAATGAAATCGGAGCAGATTGTCTTACACTACAACTGTGCTCTAGAAGCAGTAACAAATACAAACTGACACTGGCAATAAACATATGGATTGTTATCTGGTCAGCGAATATATTCAAAGTTAACACCGATCCATCAAATACATTCAGGCTCCATTACCCTTTCTTTTCACCCAGCTGCAGTTTACAGACAAAAGAAATCCACTCTGTTTTGCTGAGAAGATCAAAGTGTAACAGGCTATATATGGCCTGCAGTGGAGAGAGGCTTAAAATATTGCTGTAGGTGCAAAGGTCAATGTGTCACTGTGACTACCTGTAATGGCCTTACGTCAGTGCAGTGGTATGACATGCCACACTGTTTTCTTCCCCAGTCACCAAGTACAGAGTTCAGCCACCAGCAGTCCCTGGCAAAATGTACAGCCAAAGAGGACTGGGACACTGGGGACAACTCAAGACATGGGCTTGTGAGCTGAGGTCTGATTCAGCTCTGTCTGGGCAAGTGACTGACAGATAAGGATGTGCTACCAAAGAAAACTCAACACCCAGCAGGACACAGAAAGGAGAAACAGCAAGTTTCAACTATAATTTACTATTGAGAGTGATGTCTTATCTTGGTCTTAGGAAAATCAAAGTCAGACACGGTTAGAGGGTTGGGGGTCATGTACCTCGGTATTTTAATAGGATCCCATTCAATGCATCACTTCCCCCAGGTGACAGTGTCGCAATGTACCCTCCCTGTTAATCGTGTACACAAGTTATACAGCTTACACATCAGCATATCTAACAAGGGAGCCCAATAAGGGGGCCGGGGTGGGCTAACCTCTAGGAGACCTTGGCTTCTTAATGTAGTAGAATGTTTGGTCTTCCTGGCTCTGCAGTTCTGGGATGTTTAGTCTCGTGGCCTGCAGGACACTAAGAACCAGCCTAAGTTATCAGACCAAAAGGATTACAAATATGCATGCTAACACTTGTGGATGCACAGAACTGTGTAAAAAGTATATAAAAGAAAAGGCAAAAAATAATTTCGGCATCATCAGAAACTTGTAAAATCCTCCTTTTGCTAATAGATTCTTAAAACACATATATTGCATGAGAGTTATTTATTACTCGCTAAAAACCCAAATTTCTCAATTTAGCTAGTTTGGGTACTGCCACAGTAGGAGGAGAACTGTGCTCAACTTTCTATCAGGATATGTGAGCACAGAGGTGATTTATCTCACTCCCCATATCCTCATCCTGAAAGCAGAATTCCAAACTCTCTACTAGGCCTTGCAAAGCTCCGGAGCAGACCTGAAAAATCTACTGGATCATCAACTATTGTCAGTCTCTTTCAGAGAAATACAGCCAGAAATACTTGGTTCATGGGCTACTTCACACTCCTTCCTCTAGTCCTGTGGGGTAAACAGCACATCTTGGGAAGACCTGCCGTAGAAACAGAAATGAAACTTAGAAAATTCACAGAAGTAAAAATTTTGACCTTGAATTATCTGTCAATGAAACATTATGATGCATCTGGACTGGAGAATCTGGATCCTATGCAAAGTAAACTCTGTAGGGGTGGATTTACTCTTTTACTATTTGTAACTCAAAGATGACTTGGTAGTCAGAAATAATCATTACACTGCAAAATGGAATTATCCTCTTCCTTTCTTAAGGTGTTATGCTAATCACTGAGATACATGACCCTTGCTCCCTTCAGTATAATTCAGTGCACGAAATATTGAAATGGTTTTTTCATAGTCATGGGTATCATAATAAGGAAGTGTAACTGTTTTGTATTTAATTTCATTTTCACTGGCAAGCCCTAAAACCTTGGGTCTACAGATTTAATGGACCAGTATTTTATTAATCCAGTCCTTTTAAACATATTTTTTCTCCACATCTGACATGTCTTCATGTCTTTTGAGGTTGGAACAGACTATCATAATAGGAAACTCTCTTTAGCAGTTGGACATACTAGTTTTGCTGTGGCAAAAGCACTCACAACCACTGTGCATAAAGAGGGTACACTGTACTATTCTTTTGCAATTGCTATCTAATTAGTTTCCCATCAGAACATTCAGGTTGTTAGGAACTGATCCAGACCACTCCTACGTATTTCTCATGATTCCCTACAGAGTAAGGTACTCTGCTATAACATGGTGTCCTGGGTTGACCATATGATCTTCGTATCCTCAATCATCCCTCCTGCTTATGCTGGATATCCAGGACACACGGTAATTTGCAACACTTCCCAGCTTCTGCCTTTGCCTTCCATAATCACAACAGAACAGGTATCTACAGAAGGAGAAAAATTTCAGATAAGCAAAAAAAGATGCAATAAAACAGAAGATGGGATGTGAAAAACACAACTCTCAAGGTGAAATAGGCATTACTTGTAGATTTCAATCACTAGAGAATAAAACTAGGCTAAACCCAGTGACATTGCAAGCTAGTTAGCATACCGCATGCAGAGAAACATTGATTTATAGACTGGCTTATGATGAATAACACTGTAGGAATGGTACAATCCAGCTGACATGCACAACTCCAGCTTAAAAGATTACCTTTTTTTTTCCAGTCATCATTAGAGCAAAAGTTTATGTTAGTCAAGCTAGCAAAAAGGAAAGAGGATTTGTTTTAAGGGAAAAAACCTCTTGCACGATGAATGTTTAAGAATGTTTCAGCTTTTGGTATTTGATCTACATGACTGGTTTATGAACTGCTTTTAAAGCCAACAAACAAATCTTGTCAGAGAATAATACAACACACCACAAAGCTGTAGCAAATGATTTCCCTTAGGGTTTGGTTTTGCCATGTGCCCAGAAAAGACCAAATAAAAACATGTCCTTGCTAAAATAAAGCAGTTTTTCAAAATTCAGCATCCTTTCCATACACAAAGGTTTTATTTTTTGTATCAAGGCTGTGCTGTCTTCTTGGTTTATGTGCAGCATATGGCCTTCAATAAATGTCAGCAAGAATGGAGCAACTTCACCAGACTCCTCAGAGAGTGTTTCACATGGCTGTATAACAGCTGCATTTCCGTGAAAGCTGAGAAGCCCAAGGTTTATGAATAACAATTTAATGTTAGTTACATCATGGGAGAGGCACCTTGTGCAATCTTCTTACATAATTTACTGTACATGGTATTCATTCCAATGTGAGTTATAAGTCATAGATGAGTAAGTCCTGAAGAATTAGAAGTTGTAAGCAATACACAGGAAAGCCTGACAACAGTGAGCTTTTGTGATTCATTAATGACGTCTTATTAACCTTTACATTTTGGGTTTTCAGCTGCTATGTGTAAACATCAGAAATCTCCAGACTGAGGTAATATCTCACATTCCTAAACTGTAATATGAGCCTTTCAGCCATTTTTTTTCCAAACAACTTTCTTGATAGTGCTTGCTGCAGAAAATTACTATGAAAGCATTAATATCTTTTGATGGCAGAAGAGTGACTTTCTGACAAAGCTGATGTTCTGCATAATCATGAACACCATCACTTTATATGTGTGAATTATCTCATTAGACTCTTATCATTTGTGACTTCTTATTCTCACTCAACTGGGACTACCTCTATTTTATATATATAAAGGTTGCTAATGCATTTGGATGATTGAAGATTTCACTGAAATTAGTAGTTTGCAGTGATGTTCATAGTGCTGCAGCTACTTCCTAAGCATATGTCCTGGGTTGGCCATATGACCTGTTTGTATCCCCAATCATCCTCTTGCTTATGCTGGACATTAAGTTCTACAGCTTTAAGTTATACCCAGAGAGACAGAGAGAGTGAAAGTGGAGGAAAAAAACCACTCGCCGTTTGTCTGCAGGAGTCACATCTTATCACTTAGGCCTTGAGAGAGTGGAGAGGCTACATTCCAGCGGGACTGGTTTTTTTTTTTTATTCTCTGGTGTGGGTGCTGGAACAGCTCACAGTGGAGAGTTTCCTTGGAACTTCCCCTGCTTTTTGCAGGGAGAGACTTTGTTTCTTTCGCTGTGTATTTTTTCCTTTTTCCTCTTCCTGGGACTGGCTGGCATCGCATGGGCCCAGGACACCAGGGAAATTCCCGGGGGCCCCCCCCCAGCCGACTCCTACAGCCGGGCCCGGCAATCGGCCCCCCCACTAGAGAACTGAACCGGACTCAGACGGACTCTGAATTAGCATCACTTCAGGGGAAGGAGAGGTTTCGTTGTTTTCATATTATCCAAATTTTTCCTATGCTTGTGAATATTCTATTTGTTAAATAAATAGTTTTTTCCACTTTTCTCTAAGGAAATTCTTCCTGGACCTGTAGGGGGAGGGGTGATTGGAATCGACTCTTCCTAGAGGAGACCCCCCCCAGAGGTTTCCTCCTAAATATTTGCCCTAAACCAGGACAGCATACCAGTAACAGTCTACACTACGTGAAGTTTAGTGTATAGGAATGGTACAAAATGAGGTAGAGAAAAGAAAATCAAAATTTCCCAATTGCAGGAGTCGTGTCAGAGGCCTTCAGAGGCCCTTTGAATGAAGGGTTCTTTATAACTGAGAATGATCCAATCTTGAGGAATATGATTGCAAGACACAAATGGTTGCTATCAGAAATAAAGCCAGTAAATGTACCATTCAGAAAATATGGGCATCACAAATACAAGAAGAAAGCTTTATCAGTCACTCCCTTTAAAAACACCAAAAAATGCCCATGTTCCATCACATGCGTGGAGGACATACTCCTATAGCCACTTCCACTCATAGGCCTGCAAATTTTTTTTGCTGCTAGGATTTCAATACACTTTGAATTACAAACCTGATGGAAGTAGGAGCTTTCTTTATCTCTGCTTACAAAAGGTGAATTACACATAACAGTACCATAACTGCATCATGTGCCTGCTATATATAATGTATTAAACATTACAGTACAGCAGAAAAAGGCAATCTTTCAATTTAAAACCTTCAGGCCGAATCTAAA
This sequence comes from Petroica traversi, assembly GCA_025920805.1. Classification (NCBI taxonomy): domain Eukaryota; kingdom Metazoa; phylum Chordata; class Aves; order Passeriformes; family Petroicidae; genus Petroica; species Petroica traversi. The sequence goes on from JAHLSL010000047.1 coordinate 5,769,729, forward strand.
TATTACTGCAGTTTCTAAATAGAAGCTGTCAAAGTTGTTTTGATCTGTTATGCCCTCTTATAGTAGTTTGAGTTCGCCCATCCGAGCTTCTGACCAAATGCCAGCACACTTACTTCCGAAACTGACCCTTCCTGGGCAAACCCAGGATACCTCTTCATCCGTGAAGGCCTTAATTCAAACATCTCTTTTCACACCAAATTTATCAGACCCTAGGGATCCCTTTGGCATCAGGAATCCCGACTCAATAAAGCAGCCAAATGGAATGGAAGAACTGGGTCACTGATCAATTTGTGCTCTGGGATGCTCAAAACATCCTGAAGTCTGCTGAATTTGGTTGGGTGATCTCTGTTGTAGAGAGGGAATTCTCAGAAAGCACAGAGTTGCCAGAGTAGCTTCTTTCACCATCTTCTCCAATGCTCTTTTCTATCAAGAGGAACAGCGAGGAGCACTCCATGCTGGCACAGATCCCAATGGCCATGGTGGTTACCACATGTGCTGGTGACCAGTCTGACACTGGGCCAGGCACAGCTCTGCAGCCACAGAGTGGAGCTTTCTGCCAGCTGCAACCAGACTCTGTACTGCCCTGCTGCAACGTCTGTGCAAGCTGCCAAACAGCCAGTTCTCCTTTATACTTGGTCAATATTAATTGTGCCAGGTAGGATTGTCAGGAATGACTTATGCCACACCTGCACAGCCAGAGTACAGAGATGGAAATTGACACATGAAAAGGTGGCATTGCAGGTGTCTTTTTTCCAGGAAGCTCCAGATTCTCTGTAGATGGATCTAATTTTCCTTTACATAATTATTTCAAATGTAGTCTTTTTGGAAGAAGTTGCTACGTACTGCAGCCACGCACTGTGTTCACAATACCCAAATTTTGATCTGATAATTTTTCTCGATTTTCCACTACCACTTCACTGACCCATGTCTTTCCATATAAATTCTCTTAAAGGCTTAAGATCACATGCAAGGCACTTGTGATCTTACAGTATGTCTCTTTCTACATAACATGTAGGTAGTGGAACTTCAAATGAATACAGCAGGATATTCCATACAGGCATATACAGAACACAAGGGTACCTATACAAATGGCAGAACCAGGCACAGAAGATAAGCCCTAAGAATCACAGCCATGAATTAGTGATTGTATCAGCAATAAGGGATCACATAGCCAGGCTTTGTGGTGAAGGAACACCATATAACCACATTCAGTCTTCTTCTTTGAAATAGCCTGTTCACTATGGCAGAGGTAGAAAATGGTCATCTTAACTTCTAACAGAATTAGATGCTAGACCTGCATCTCAAGGAAAGTATAGGCAATGTTCTTATTCCTGTTTCCAATGGATCCCAAAGGCCATGGGAGCAGGACATTTTATTGGAGTAGGACTATATTTCACTTTTTCTGCTTCCCAATTTTGCATAAAAATGGCCTTTGTGAGTCTGAACAACTATACTTTGTGAGTATAAGTAATTAAGTAAGTGAGGAGAAGGCTACTACAGGTACAAAACGTATGTGTTCTATGTATCTCTAGTGCACCAAATATATTTAATTAGCTGCATCCATATTAATAATGCTGAGAAAAAATTAGATTGATAAGAGATCCCCTCAGCCACAAGTGCTTTCCGACCTACTACAGCAGGTTACCTTCCTCATTATTTTGAACCAGGTTCTTTCCAGGTAATGTTATTTCTGTCCAGGCTCATGAAGTATCAGGTGTGTAAGAGCGGAAATTACATGCTGTTTTATAGAATACCATTTGGAAAAATTTGATTTTTACGTAATTTCAAGCTTATGGAGTCAACTTGCCATGTTCATTCTGGATTCATAAGCACTGCCTTAGGTTTGGTTAATGTGTTTTTTTATTTTAATATAGAATAGAACAATAATGCAGCAGCTCTGCCTGAGAGAGATTTAAGATTTAACTAGAAATCCCATGGTGCAATGTGAGGTCACCTGTACTGAGTAAAGATAACAGCCAGGATTCTGTAGAGTACCTTAATTTTGGGATGTCAAATTTGACACATTTGAAAAGCCTGGGGTTTCAAAGGACTAGTGTTCCACTGTTTTCAGAAAGGCAGCTTGTGTGCCACCAAAAGCAAGGAGCCAGTAAATCTTGAAAAAAATGTTTTACTCCAAGAAGAAAAATTGTTTACCTTAAGGACAAATGTCCTTTTTCCATTTTCCATTAGGCACTTGAAAACCCTGCCAGCATTTGCAAAGCACATGTGATTTCGTGATTGTACGAGAAGAGGCAGTGGTAAGGAAACTGGCAGTTATGAAATCCTAAAGTAAACCCTACATATAATACCTTTATTAGTATGTGGAAACTTCTGTGTTTGGAAGACACTCTTCCTTGCTCTGTCCATTGAAGTAGACAGAACTTTTCATAAAGCTGCCTTAAAATCATGACATAGCAACAGCTACAGTGGATGTCCCAAGACCTAAACAGAGGAGAATACTGTTATTCCCCTAGTTAGTTTATATGTCCTTTCTGCTGTGCTGCAACAGTTATTGTGTTCAACTAAATAAAATAAATGTAATCAAAGACCTCCTCTGTGATGGTGCTAAAAAGGTAAATGTTTACTGGACAGTGGGCAGGGGTAGGGCAGGGCAGGTTGAGGCGTACAAGCCGCCTCTACCATCTTCCTAAGATAAGCTGCATTTACATTTCCTCAATGTCTGATGTGCAGTGACCTTGGAGCCTGACTGTTCTCATAGTAACTGTGTCAGGTGTGACAGCAGATGCACTCAGCTGCACTCACTGCTACAGCAAGATAGAAAGCAAAGGAAGCATAGGCCATTCTTCACATTTAAGTAGATAATTTACCTGATGATACATCACTTTGGGTCCATGCCTTTATTTTGTACCTCTTACTCCTTGTACAGAATTGTAAAACTGCTTAGGAGCGCATTGTCATCCACAGCTGCTTCATTGTCTCTGTGTCCCACCTGTCCTCAGATTCTAAATCACTCTTGGTATCCCTCCAAAGCCCAATGGAAATATGAAGTTTCATGTGTTCTCTATTAACACCCTCCACTACCTCTTCTCCCTCAGAACGACTTTTTCCCAACAAGGTATATCTGTGAGCATGATGGCAAGAATATAATCTGTGCTAACCATTAGGAAGCTAGCAATATGCTTAGGGCACTTCACTGAAACAGCAACTGGAAAAGAATGTAAAGGGATTTTCTGTCTCTTAGGTTAAGGTATAAACTTATTTTAGCTAGTGAAAAAGACATCTATGTGGATACCACTGCTGGCCCATTTAACCCTGAGCTCCACACTGAACAGAATTTATAAATCTCCCTTAGAATCTTCTTTGGACTATCTAAATATCGGCTTTCTAGGGTATTTATGAACATCAAAATCTTTGATGCAGAAAAAAATACCACATTTTCTTTCTTGGTATACTCCCTTGCTTTGCAAGATATCACAAGATGCATAAAGCAAAATATTTGGCTCTTCTGTGACCATGCAAAGAAACAGTTACTGTTTCAGAGGATACAGCCATGGTCCGGGCTCCCTCCACCTCTGCCTTTCACCTTAGGAAGAATGGGAACAGGGGGATTCTGGATTGCAGCCCTTTCCCCTGTGCTCCTGAACACCTGAGCAAGCAGTCAGCACATCCTCATACCTGCCAGAGACTGAGCTGCAGCTAAGAATCAAAGACCAGGTCTTTTTTTTTTTTTTTTTTAATGCAACATTTGAATACATATTCAAGAGGCTCTCATTCATCCTCCTCCTCCCTTTTTTCTCCCCATGACTGTCAATTCTTTTGACTGAGTATCATATCACTGGGATTGATTGCACAAGAATCACCAGAATGCCAGTCACAATGTTTAACCTTCCATTTACCTGCATTCTCTGAGACATATGATCTTTTTCATATGTCACCCTATGATTTACAGGTAGGGAAACAGTGAACACTGAGGCAACAAAGTGCAGGGCTTAAAATGAATGGAAATTAAATATTTCATATATGCAGGCATTGCTAAACAGTAAAGTCCTTGTTTATGATACACCTTATTTTACCTTCAACCCACAGTGACTTTATCACACTTCATTTTTGAACTCTGGGTATAAATTCTCTGAAACCCAATGTATTTCATTTACTCATATTGGTAAATCTTTCTTTCAGGAAGTTTTCCTGCTAAATCTGTTAGGGCCAAGACAATGCCTGTAACTGTGCATCAGCTGAAATAAAAGCCATATGAGCAGGCTAGTTTTTCCCACAGAATATGGACAGAAAATCAGCACCACACATTTCCAGGAAGGCTACACTGTTCCAGTACCAAAAGCAATATAACTCCATTGGCCCAAGACAGCATTTGAACTAACTGGAGCCTATGGCAATATCCTTATTAATAGCAAAACTACTTAGCAGGCTGCTGCTGCTGCATTCTATGAGGAGACAGGAAAAGAAAAAAAAGGACTTTATCCCAGATGCCCAAATCCATTATGCAGCAGAGAAGTAAGACACAGAATATTTCACAGAAAACTAGGCTAGTAAGAAAACTCCTTAATAAACAATCTCTCTTATAGTATGACACTTCCTTTTTCTTTATATGCACATACCTAGTCCCACCCAAATATCTCACCAATTCAGCCTATGCCAACTGTTAAGTAAAGTTTAGCCATGGTACAGACACTATTAGATCCCCAGATGATGCGAACATGAAATTCTATCTTCCTCAGCTCTACTGCTTGCAGATCCATAGACATAAACTAGACAAGGGGACCTGGCAGATCCACCAAAGTTCTCACTGACTTTCTTCCTTGGCAGCTTTCTGGTTTCAAAAATTACAGTTCTCTTCTTCAGGCGCTTCATACAGTAACTACTGAAGACATTGAGTTTTTCAAAGAGACTCATTCCAGACAAAAAAATCCTCATGCTGCAGAATTTATCAGATTTACACCAATTTGTGCCACAGGATTTTTCACTTTAATTGCTTCATTCTGCCACTAAAAAGTAGATATGAATCCCTTTTATTCTCACTATACAGGTAGCAGTGTTTTTGCTTTTACTTCCTGACAGGATCAAATATCAATGAAAAAAATATTAAGAGTGCTTGAAAGTTCAGAAATATAGCCTAAGAACTAAAATATTTTCAGATGCATATATGTGCTGTGTGAATCAAATTTTGCAGTCACCAATCACAAACTGCTGTTTACTTCTCTAACAGCCCAGACTAATACCAAAATATAAATAACCTTGCCAGGTAATTCAGAAAGTCAATCATGTCGGTAAGGCTACAGCTTTTTTTTTTTTTTTTTTTTTTTTTGCCTCACAGATCAACTTTGGACTACAAAAAGTCATCTATTTCCCACCAAAAAACCCACCCAAATTTTAAAATAACCTGGCTTTTAACTAGAGATTTTGTCAAGTTTTTCCACTTTATTTTCTGTTCTTGGGAGTCAAAAAATATAACGGTACAAGTGCTGCTATAAAACAGGAGATAGGACAGATTGCCATATTATTTTTTAAAAGCCAACATAGATTCAGGGTTAGAAAGAAATTCCTTTCTTTATAGAGTTGGAAATATTGACACTGATTTCCTATTTCTGCCTTACTTGCCAGGATAGGACCTTGCAACTGATTTGCTACCACTAACAGGATTTCTGACCTGCTGATGAGATGAGGAGTCTCAAAATGAAACCCCACAGAAGTGCTGCTTGTCTGTACTAGGTAGGGAAAGTGCCTATCATTACAAGTTCAAATCCCTTTCCATAGAACTGAATCTTGATGCCCTGGTGCTGTAGATGCTGCTGGTGATTGTAGCATCAGTGATTGCCTGCTCCTTGGAGCTTGGAATCTGTGTTTTGAAAATTCACTGACAGCCTTAAAAGCCCTTTGGCTCTGTGACTCAGTTTTATTTAGGGACATTTGGATAACTGAGATCTATGCAGATAATTTGTAAAAATTTCCCATAGCAACTCTAGTTGCTGCCATCCAAACTGGTAGGATGCTTCTTTTAGGTTTCTCAACACAGGAAAGGTGTGGGCATACTGGAGTGGGTCCAGAAGAGGGCCACAAAAATAATCAGAAGGATGGAACACCTCTCCTATGAGGAAAAGCTGAGGTAGTTGTGGCTGTTTGGTCTGGAATAAAAAAGGCTTTGGGGAGACCCTATTGTAGCTTTTGAAAACTTAAAGGGGACTTAGAAAAATGGGGAGAAACGTTTTAGTAGGGCTTGTACCATAGGGCAAGGGGTAATGGTTTTAAACTAAAAGAGGGAAGATTTAGACAGATACAGGGAAGATATTTTTTACCACTAAGGTGGTCAAACACTGCCCAGGTTGTCCAGAGAGGTGATGGATGCCTCATCCCTGGAAACATTCACGGTCAGGTTGGGCAGAGCTCAGGGCATTGTAATCTATTTGAAGATGTCCCTGCTCTCTGTAGATGGGTTGCAACTTTAAAGGTCCTCTCTAACACAAACTATTCTATGATTCTATTATTATTTTGCTGTATCAGTGTTTCTGTCCAGATTTAATTCTTCCTTTCCCAAGCATCTTCTGTGGATTGGTTAGCGGCTGTGTGTACACTCCCAACTGCATAAAATGGTGCACACTTGTGTTGGGAGGCATAAACATTCATTTATCCTTTTTATGCCAGTGGATTGGGTTAACCCCAAACACTGACAAGTGCCAGGGTACAAAGAGTGAGTCACATCAACACAGTGTTCTGCATCTTCAGAACATGAAAATACAGCCAAGAACTCTTCATGGAAGTTGTTAACAAGTTTTCAAAACTCACATTCTTCATAACAGACTCTAACTGAAGAGGAAAAAAACACTTAGACATTTATCACTAAATTTATAGAATTTCCTAAATTGAAAACAAAATAGTTCATAATTTATGAATTATATAGAAATACCAGTACAATACTTAAAAGTTCTTTGAACAATTTACATATATTCTAAACATGTAATGGACAAAGAAGTATTATCCTGTAAACTATCAAGTATCAAGTACTTATACACTACCAAACTATCAAGTACTTATAAAGATGTCTATCAAATCTTTATAAACTGTTGAAAGCACCTGCTTAAGAGCAAGTAGTTCAAGTAACAAGTAACAACATTGCCTATACCAACTGGTCGGCTCCTCTCTCAGGTTTCAAGAAATCTGGATTTCCCTGAAATATTTCAAACTATGATTGTTCAAATACTCTAGTGTTTTCTGAAAGTTCTAGCAGAAGAGCAATCAGTATCTACAAACAGTGATGGATTACTGACAGTGATTTATCTCATTAGAGACAATGGAAAATTTTGTTGAGTTTAGTGCCATATGCACTCAGTCTGAAAAGAGTAAGTACTTGGTAACAAGGCACAGGACATTGCCAAAATTTTTTATTTGTACTAAAATTGCCTTCATATTTTTCTTTTTTTGAGCTACAGGAGCTAGTTATGCATTTACAAGACAACTTCTGTGGTTATCAAGACATACAGATCTTAAGCCCAAGTGAAGCCCTGTAGATGAAATACTAGTTTGTATCATTTAATTAACTATTTCCATTAAAATATAAGTCTGAAAATTTGAAAGCAATACTAATTTTTCCCTTTATTTTTTCCTCATATTTCCAATGTTTCTAAACTTTTTAATAGGTTCATTTAAATATATCTGGCATATTTTCAATGTCTCTCAGTTGGAAAATTCAGAGAAAGTTTCCTCATGCAGTATACTACAATCTTAAAATGTAGAGAAAATACAAAAATCCTAATTATCTTTCTTGATCCTCTTTAACTCTCCAACTCCACAAATAATTAAAAGCAGATCCAACATCTTGCTAGAATAAAGAAGTCAGAATCTGTATCCAGAAACAAGGATTGTAGCTGCCATTGTAGCAGACCTCTCTTACTTACAGTGAGACAACTCTTGTCTCCAGTAGTGATACACTGCAAGGTGATAATTCTTAACCTCTCTTAAGGTCTCGTAAGCTAATAGCCAAGTAAGGATTCCAAGTGCTCATGGAGCAAAGAAGAAATTCTACTTGACACTCAGGTCCTCTCTGGTCCCTGAAGTGGCTTTGTGCTGTTTCGATTTTGGCTTCTGAGGAACCACAGTGCTTACAGCCCATGAGAGAAGGCAGCATATAAACCTGAGGTTTGAGTTTGGGCCTATTTAGCAGCAAAAACTTTTGTTGAAAAGTTTTATATAAGCATCTGCATTTTGTTTTAGCTGATAAATGGGAGACAAAACAAAGAAGTAAAAACAGACAGTGAGTAGATTAAACAGCATGAAAAAAATACTACTAACAGTTCAATATCCTTTTGTGGATGGCAGCCTATTACCAGGTCTAGAAAAAGATGCTCCCATGAGGTTCAAACACTCAACAACTAAGCATATTGGACCATCTTGACAACTACCAAAATTGCCAGTGTAGCCATATCAGGTATATTTGTGCATCCATTTTTGCTGGCATATCATAATCAGAGCTAATAGAAGGCACTGTTTTTCCTGTAGTTATACAGACTGGCTAGTTTTGGACAAAGCCCCTTGGTACTATAAGTGGTATTTGTGAGGACAGAAACAAGGAATTCTTTTACAGCAACCAGCATTTGAACTGATGTATAAATCACCACAAAAAGATACGCTTTTTGCATGTGATGGTTGTGAGAGACTACCCCACACACTGCACAGAAGGAGTTTGGGCATGGATGATAAGGATTTGGAGATAATGTGCTCATTTTGTCTTCCACACTGGTCCAGACTTCAAGATCAGGAATGGAAACACACAAAACAATTTGACATTTGAATAGTGCTAAATCTAGGAAGGGAGATAAAATTGTATTTTTTCTTGGAAACTCATGGTCACCAGAAGAATTTGTGCCAATAAACAAGTAATTGGATTCAATCCAATGCATATTTTCAGCGACAGCGTTTAATTCACAATGGGCCTGCTCTCTGTGAGTTACAGCTGATCACAAATGCTTTCCAAGCAGGGTAAAACCGTGCTGTTCTAGTTTAGTAGCATTTCACATTTGCTGAATTGTGAAAGGTTATGGTGAAAGGGTGTTGAGAACTAAGCCTAGATGGTATCACAGGTTTTGGCTCGTTGTACAGAGGATTTTAGGAAAGCACCTACATTGGTGCAAATCCTCCATATTGGCAGAGCAAACAACCACACACACACTGTTGCAATCTACCTGGCTTTCAAGTGGGGATTAAGTTCTGCAACTCAGGCTAGACAGAGGAACTATGCAGCCACAAACCCTTATGTTGCTGGAGGACACACAAATGGAGGGACTTAGGCACTTCTCCTTTTCCACAGCAAATTCATCCATGAGTTATGCAGTTACAAATGTAGAAAAAGGATAGGATAGCATAGGATAGGATAGCATAGGACAGGATAGGATAGGATAGGATAGGATAGGATAGGATAGGATAGGATAGGATAGGATAGGACAGGACAGGACAGGACAGGACAGGACAGGACAGGAATATTTTGGTCAGTTCTTGTTCTGCCTCAATTATACATCTGAACATAAGGGTGGATATGCTTCAGACAGTTTAACACTCCACCTTAGTTCATTAGATCATTAGATCACTTTTTTCTGGATCAATTTTGTGTCATTATGAAGTCATACAAGCTTTCCTTGATGAATTTTGTGCTTTACAAAAGACTACTCAGTGTGCATAAATATATGCACTACATTTAATAAAACTGTGAAAATAAATGAGTGGAAAGGTTTGTCTTTATTCTCCTTCCACAACATTGTTCTTCTTTCCAGTGTTCTTTCGAGTGTATTTTTCAAAGGCTTGTCCAATCTGGTTATAAGCCTTTTTATTTAAAAAGAATGAACTGTATTAAGACATGATTTTGAGCAATGCTGGGTAAACAGGAACTGTCCATCAAACCAGAGTTAACAAATGTTTATTTGTTAGAACCACTGGATCTCAGGAACTCTGCTGTCACTTCATGCCTGATATTTCTGAGCCCAAAGCAATGGGAGATTCAGGTAGGTTTTCCAAAATCAGGATTCCCTCTGCATTACTTTTGTATAATATAGATTTGACATTTACACAACCTATTTCCCCTCAGGATAAAATATTTCACTGTTACAACAATCTGCCAGGGAAATCTTTCCTCTCTCTCAGTTTCAAAGTCAGTATCTTTACCCAGACAAATCTTTGCCAGTCTTACGTAGGTTTGTCTCGCATGAACACAATGTGATTCATGATGATGTTCAGTGTTTATAAGATAATTTTTATAACACTCTATAAGGATGAGGTAAACTTTCACCAGATGGTTATAGCCTACCCCCTGACATTTTATTTGACTCTTGTTCTGTTCACAACTCACACTGAACTATGTATAATGTTTTTGGTGTGGACTTGTCAAATCCTCATAGGAAAGAACTAAAACCTCTCACTACTCTAATCTGTTGTATTACAGATTAAGGCTGTAATAAGGCCTTCTAAGAAACGCTCTGAAAGCCTTCAGTAGCTAAATAACTGTGATTCTGATGTCTCTTAGAACAAAGAAGCAGCCTTCAAAGCCTGTACAATCTTTGCCATACATAGATGTGGAGAACAGGTGCTCCACCTACCCTAACACCAAATGACAGGGAATAGCAATGTGAGCCAGAGCTGGCCAGAGCCTGCTGGAGACTATGGGCAGAGCCTGAGAATGCTCAGCAAGAGAACGCCACTGTGTGAAGCCTGCTTCAGGCCAATGTGGCAGTAAAGGGCTACAGTAGCCACAGTCATGACCCTAAAACAACAAAGGATAAAACATTAAAAACATCTCGATAAATGTAGCATAATGAGCCATTGCCTTCCAAGTCTGTCTGGAAAGGCCTGACTTGCTCACCTCCATGTCCCATATGACCTCCTGAGTCACCACAGTTCACTTGGCAGAACTGGGCACACGAACACTCCCTGCTTCACCTCAGCACAAAGGTCTATGCTCAATTCACTGTCAGTGACTCCTATTGCTTCAAGGCACTGTTTGAAAACAGCCGAGAGGACTTTCAGAAAGCTCACAATCAACCTCCATTCTATATCATGTAGTGAGTGCTGATGAGTACAAATGCACTTACTATCACAAAATAGTTTTTGTTTCATTTTTTCTGCAGAAAAAAAATTATCTCTCCCAAATGTTTTATCGTTTAAGAACTCAAGATACATAATGAAAGTCATGAGTCACCTGGAGCTACTATTGTCAGACTAATGTAAATGCAGCAATAAAAGACTCACAATCACAAGCATTTTTGTCACCTTGGTATCTTCTGTGAATGAGGAGAAATCACAGCCTTGACATCATGACTATTATCAGTCTGTCTTATGTCTGGGTTCAAGAGATATTGTCATAAAAGTTACACAATTGTCAGACAAGAATTATTCTTAACAGCAATTTTAATAAATTGCTTTGGCATCCATTCCTGGAAGCCTAGAACTTACATAGCTTCTCCTCATCTATTCCATGTGCACTTTGAAGGATAATGGCACTCCATCTCTGCTTTTAGAGTCACCTGTAATTTTGCACAAAAATAAGCTCAATATTAAAAGCATAAATTAATTTTTCAAAAATCATTAAGGACTATAAATGAAAGTTGGAGGAAAGAAAGCAAGTGTTCTTGAAAATCATTAGGTTTACATACTACTGCCTAACTAACGTAAGGCTGAAATGGAATTCTCATGCTTTAAAGGGCAGATGATTTACTAAATACTTGTTTTCTTTTTTTCCTGAATTAAACATACAGACTTAGTATCCAAGGCATAGTTTTAATGTAATGAAAATATCCTACACCTAGTAACTACAGAGCAGTGAAAAAACAGGAAATCATGTGTTTGCTGGCATGAGAAAGTAAGTAAATGGGACTATCCTCAGAATAGCAAAGTTTCCTCTCTGGTACAGCTGAGAAGCTTCCTCGTGTTGGACTCAGTCTGGGATTAAATATGGGAGTTCAACTTCCAAAATTGTCAGTCAAGAACCTTTCAAACAACCTAAATTCATTTTGAAGTGCTAAAGAAAATAGAATTGAGCCATTCACAAAATGCAGCTGATTTAAAGCAAACTATATAACCTGTTGCATGGGTGGACTTTTATCTCATGTGGGTTTAGTTACCAAAGCTAAAAATGTTAGCCAGTACAAGGTTGGAGGCTGTCCTCTGCACAGATGCAGATGATAACCCTTGTGAGCTCAGCTGTCTGTCCAATTGCCTTGCAAATGATAGTGTGTTTCCAGCACAAATTACAGGAATTCAGACAGTTTGTTTGTACAGAGGGAAATTGCACAACTCTACAATTCTGTACGCAAATACTGTGGAAGCACAGTGAAGGCTTCCTCGTTGGGGCTCTAAATATGAGTTATCAGGACTCTGTATAAATTCTTCCCAAATAAAATAATCCTTCCAGTTCTGGGGAACAACTATGGCCTAGCAATCGTTCTTTGTCCTTGGTACCACATATGCAAGAAAGATCATTATCTTTCAGTCATTCATTCTAAACTTCACATTTAGCCAAGTTGCTAACAGTTTCTGTCCACTTAATGAGGAGCTTATTTTAAAGACTCAGCTTCTGGAATCCTGTGATCATTCTCCCACGTTTCCTTTACAAATGTAAAGCACAGGGTATGCTAGTGTTTGACAGTAGTCTAAAGCCGATTTATGTGCTGAAGGCAGTCTATCCATGGCATCACAGAACTCCACACAGGCTAACTTCCACTGCTGCACATTTCAGCATACTGATACAGCATACATTAATATTGCACTATTGATAGAGTATACAGCAGGTACATTACAAGCCTTCATGACTCCACAGGGAAGCACATGAAATAAAAATCATCAATAGAAGAAAGAAGATTCAATGAACTCTGCTTTTCTTATGGCTTTTGTGATGTGGGGGCTAAGTCCATTATTTCTGCACAGAATGCCATTCAGATAGGACGGCAGTTTGGCTGCAAGCCCAGCCTGCCTCTCTACCTGCAATACTGCCAGCTCCTGTTGTCCTTAGGCCTTTGTTGTATCT
>JAHLSL010000047.1:5783107-5800073 GCA_025920805.1 Petroica traversi
GAGGGAGGGCGCGGACGGGCAGAGCTCGCTGTGGGTGACCCAGCGCGGGCGGGCGCCGTGGGAAGGAGCGGCTGGACCGGGGGCTCTCTCCGTTCCGGGGCAGCTCCTGACAGCAGCCCCCGGCTCCTGCCCCAGGAGGGTCTCCACCTGTCCGCCTCGTCCTGCTGTCCCGTTCCCTTCCGCGGTAAGGTCAGAAATGCTGACAGCTCACCGGGGTGTCAGGCGGTTCTGCTGCATCGCTCCCGAGCCGTTCCGTACCGTTAGACGGGCTCGTTGTTTCTCTGGTTCCTCAGGGTGCGGGCAGCGCGCTGGGCTGATTATCACTACACCTGGCATGACTTTTACTTGCTCTTGCAGAAGGCTGCTTTGCAAAATTCATCCTGGCTAACCCCTGCTTCTGAAAACTAAATGGGCAAAACTAAGATCTATTAGTATTTCACTTTCGGGGTGTTGGTTTGGCGCATTTGCTATAGAAATGAAACTTTCTTCTCTTGTGGAATCTCCAGGCACTTTCTGAATGCACTTTGTTTGAAAAGCAATTTGCTGAATTAACGTAGCATGCACAAAGATAACTTGAGTTGACGTACTATCAGAGTGCCATCTATCTCGTGAGCAAAAATGGAATATTCCTGCCCTTAGGTTCCTTTTTAATCTTAAATTATTAATGGTTCTCTGCAGTACAAGAATGAAATTTGTAGAGAACTGGATACAAGAGGAGCTGGTTATAAAGAAGGACATGCCTCCCAAAAAGACCTAGCAGGAGAAGAAGTGAAAGAGTCCCTTCTCTTCTTTATAGTTGTTAAGAACCTCTGGGGAGATGCAGTAGGCCATACCTAGCCCAACTCTTTTGCAGCTTTTGGAGAAAATTAATGAGAAAAGGGAAAAACTTCCCTACTTGGGGAGCATAGGAAAGTAGCACTTTAGAGTTATTTGCACTTTCGTTTAGCAGCTGTTTAACAGAGTTGCTGGGGGTACTCCTAAGATAGGGTTAGTAGCAGTCATAATATCCCATCTTCTTTTAGAACCTGATTCTCAACTTCACACCAAATGTTGTAATTTGTACTTAGTTAAATTGAAATATTTATATCACAAATCTTCATGCTGTTGTCTGTGTAATCAATACAGGAAAAAGTTCCTTTTTCTCTGAGAGACCCCAGAAAAAAGCATACTTGCCTAAACTGAAATAGAAAGGGCAAAACACTTGCATTTGCTATGAATCCAACAGCATTAAAAGTCTGAAAATATGTTGAGAGGAAGTGTTGGTTTAGGTATCAATGGGAAGTAACATTTCTACTGTCTGTTCAACCATGTAATATAGAACAAGTGAGGTGTGTCATAGTAAAGATTACAACAGTGAACTAAGGTTCTGTTCTTTCTATTACTTAAAAGTTTCCCAGTATTTGAACTTTTAAAGGCAAAAGTTTGAAGTGAGACCATATGAAGCAAGTTAGAAACATAAGGCTTAAAAGCAGTTTCCTTGCCTGTAAATCCCCCAAAGTTTGTTGAAGAGATTTGGAGCAGATGTACTGTGAATATGTGGTGTTACAGAAACTGAAACCTATGCACAGAGATAATGGGCTAGTTAAAGGAAACTCATAAAAAACTTGAGAGGATAAAATTCTGCAATATTGTCAGTTTGGCAGTAATAATATTAATAATAATCATAATAAAACCCCCCAACAAACCAAACAAAACAGGGATGGAGCAAAGACTGGATCACCTAAGACTTCTGAACAATGCAAAGGTGAAGCTGAGGTGGATTTGAGGGAAAAACTGAGCTGAGTTTTCTGTAATGTCAGTGTGTAAGAGAAGTGTCTTTTCCATCACAGAAGAGGCTTCTAGACCAGATTAGACATGACTGTTGGCCAGGAGTCATCCAGCCAGCCCAGTGTTCCACCTGGCCTCTTCTGCATTCCTTCTGGGCCTGGTTTGCACTGCAAAAGTTTCACTTGTCAACCTGCAGCAGGTGTTCCTGTTCCTCACCTTCCTGCCTGTTTAAAAGAAATTCCCCACTTAGACCATGCAAGTCCATCCCCCACTGAATGACTCTGTGTTCCAGCTGGTTTTAGTTTCCCTTAGCCTGTGGTGACCTCGCTGCATGTCCTGCACACAGTGTGCTTGTTGTTGTGGGTGAGCATTAGCTCAGGTAATGCCTGCCTGGGTGGGGAGCAGATGGGAGAGGGAAGGAAGTGCACTTGCCACAGCCAGAACTGATACTGAGGGTGAGAGTCACAGGAAGCCAGCTCTATTCTCAGCTGTGAGCTCTGTGAGAAGGAAAGGGCATGTAAGGTTTAGCTGCTCTGCTCTTCTGGGTGCAGATCATCATCACAGAGAGAGATCTGCTTTCACTACCATGGAAAGATGTTTGTATTTTGGAGTTGTAACAGGGTAGAAAGCTAATTAAGAACTCAGCTATCTTCAAAACCAGAAAGTGGAAGACTGATGGCTAGGGGCCATAAACTTTTATCTGTGAAGTGGAACTTTTAGGCTTATGGTTTAGTAATGATGAAAATCAGGTTTAGCTACATTTCTATCTGCTTATGTTCTTCAAACAACTGGTCTGACTTTACAGAATAACAATTAAAAAATATCTCAGCAAGCAGGAGAGTGTTAATGTGGCCTTTAACAGGACAATAATGGAAATAATTAATGATTGATGAAAAAGAATTGTGAATGAGCTTGTGGACAGGCTTTACATGTCTGTTTGAGAGTTAAGAAGGATCTTGATCTATCCTTGGAGGTCACGTCTGTAGATTTTAATGAGGGTGAAGCAGAGAAAGGCTGTTAGAAGTGAATGAGATCTCAGTGAAATAAAACACAGAAAGCTCTGAGTTTATGGTCAGATAAACTAGATCCCCTTTTTTAGTTTGGTTTTTTTGAAAAGGGACTTCCTGAAGTTCTAATCTGCTGTGAATACTCAGGAAACAAGTAAGCAGTTAGACTAGTACACTATCACATAAAGTAGCTATTTAAACAGTTTCAGAGCCCTGAGTGTGCTAATGTCACTAATTAATAATTTGAGGGGTTGTTTAGTTGTAGGTTAAGGCTGTTGTTTGTAGGGCTCACGAAGCGTGCTCTATGGGCCTGCCTTGGAGAAGTAAGGGTGAAGACAGTAGAAAAGATGGTGAGAAGGTCCTCCACAGCTGTAGCTGCCTGAAACATGGTAGTTTAGGAAGACTGATATGTCTTTGCCCCTAGAATCCTTATTGATAGCAAAGGGAAGGGCAGGACTTCTTGAGGTCATAAATATCATGCCTCTAGCTCTAGTGTCAATTCTTGTGACTTGTCTTCCACAAAAGTAGAATGAAGTGTGACTTCATTTTCTCTTTGTTCTCTCTGTTGTGTTGTTCTGGGTATCTACAGAAGGTTGTAATGTGAGAGATTACCTTCAGTCCTAAATTTGGTTCTGAAATGATCATGATAAGAAGGGAGAAATGCTCAGTGGGCCACTACTCTGTTCATTTGAAGACTCTCTATTTCACTGATTTCACTGTTCAAGCTAGTGTGAACCTCTGAAAGCTACTTGTGCCACTGAGCATTGCTTTTAGGGCAGCATCTGAGGTAAAATCAGTGTTGTTCCCACCTTTGGTTCTTGCCCCTGCATGGAAACTACGTCACAATAAAGCAGGCATTTACCAAACCAAACGAAGGACATTTATAATTAATTTCATTTGTTGCCAAAAGGGGAAGCAACACAGAATTCCCAGTTCATGTGTCACCAGGCTGTCAGCTCATATTTTAGAGTCTTGTCACCTTCTTGAAGGTAACCAAAAAAAACCCTTCCCAGAAAATGTTGCCTAAGAGAGTGAAGCTGGTTAGCTGGGATACAGCAGTGTTAGGTTCTGACACCTAAGGCAGTTTGTTTTTTTAAAATCTAAATCCACAGTGAAATGATTCACAAATAAGCTTCATTTGACAAAGTTGTGTCCATCTCCTGTTATGCTCAAAAGCTCATTGAGCTACCCATGATTTCTTCAGTGCACTGGAGCAAAGAGTGTTTTTGTAAAGATACACAGTTTATGTGTTTCAAACTTTAAGAGACTGTTTTGTTGACCAATCAGGCCTGTTTTGCAATATAAAATGGATCATAAAAGATGTTGTTACTGTTGCATGTGTTGTAATTTTAGGTTGAAAATAGTAAGGTTTATTTTTTTTTTTTTTCCTTCTTTGCTGCTTAGGAGTGCCACAGTAAGAGAAAGACATGAAGTATTTTTAATGGAATTCTGCTTTTGATCAAGCTGCTAAAAATGGATGTGAATATTTTCTCCTGTGAGGTAAGTATCAACAGGGAGAAATAAAAGAAAACCTGACTCGTTTTGTTTAATGTTGCCTGTCACCACTGTTCTTCTGACCAGCAGCTTTTGGTCAGATATTGGTCAGAGTTATAGCATCTATGTCGTGGCAAACTTTATACCAAAAGTCTTAACTGAAAAGTCCTAAAAATAATCATTCACATGATTAGACAGCTTGGTTCTGATATTCCAACAGATAAAAACAAATTTATAAAGGCTTGATGTTGCAGGGTTGGTAATGAGCAGCTTCTGCACAGAGTAGCTTTTGACCCAATGTCAAGGTTTTTTCCAAGCATCAAAGAAACGGAAGCTGCTAAGTCTGATTTTCAAGACTGAATACTTACACAGACTAACTGCAGGTGCAGGAAATGAGCGAGATCCTGGGATGAAGAAAGAGTTTATACCACAAATATGTAGGTACTTTTCCATGCATCCAGGCAGCTTTTTGAGTTCTTGCTCTGTGCAGCCTAGGGAAAAGTGGGGCTTTTGCCAGTCTGAGTTACAGATGTATATTTATATTGCTTTTGTCAAATATCATAGCCAGATCTTCACACTTCCTGCAATATGTAAGTTAGTAAAACTAAATACATGTCCTTAATTTAGTATCATGAGAAAATTCAGGTTGTAAGGAACTTCAGTAGATCATAGAGTCAAACCCTCTGCTCGCAATTTGGAGTAGTCAATGAAATTAGGTAATTTTCACCCACTGCCCTTCTCAATCCATTATATGTTCAGAAGTATTAACAAAAAATATATTTATAGCTTGCCATATGTATTAAATGTACATCATCATAATGCAGACAGGATTTGTCAGAAGGGAGAATGTTTTAATTAAGACAGGATTGCACTGAATGGTCTGTTTCTCCGAACAAAGGAAACAATAAATCTCTGATGTGTTCATTTCTTGCAATTGCAAATGAAACCTCCACAGGTCAGCTAACACTGACCTAATGTCATGGTGCCAGTATTTTCAAGACGGGTTCCCTGCAAGAATTACCCCTTCCCAGGCATCTCTGGGGAATCTATTTATTTACTTCCAACTGTAAGCAAAATTGCTTTCTCATAATAAAAGGAAGGGAAGTGAACATGTTGCTTATCCTGTCTGAAACATGTTACTGAAACATTTCCTCTGAATTATAAATATTTGTTCATGGGAAAACATAGTGACAATGTGAATAAAAATAAGCATCTTGTCAGGAAGCTTAGGGAGCAATCTCTCCCCTGGGCTCTAAAAGTAAACGCAAACCAAGCATCTCTTCTCCCCCCATCATTATGTACTACCAAGCAGAACATTTTGTGAGCTCTAGGAATAACTACCTCCACTGTTTTGGCCAGTGAGGATTTTGCAATGAAGGGGTTAATCTTGGCAGGAGAAAGACATTTTAGCATTCAGAGTATCATGAGAGGGTCAGTGAAGTGAAGAGACTTGGTTTACTTTGGATTTATGCTTATCTCAATGTGCTTTGAATTGATCCCTCAAAATTGGTAATTTAATAGCTTTAATAGTTACATTAGTAATTTAATGAGCCCCTTTCAGGACATCATCAAAGACAAACATATACTTTGTGAACAAAAATAGAAGTAATTTTATAGGTAATGCAGTTCCTGAAAGCCAGTTTACAATATTACACATGCAAGTTGTGATTGTGTCATGGCTTAGCCCCAGCCAGAAGATAAGTACCATGTAGCTGATTGCTTATGTACCCCCAGTACATGAGATGGGAAGAGAATCAGAAATAGGTAAAACCTGTGAGCTAAGGACTATTGAAATAAAATACAATAATAATTGGAATTAAAAATGAGACAGAAGAAAGGGAGAGAAATAAAACCCCAGAAAAACAAGTGGTGCACAATACAGTGGCTCACCATATGTTAGCTGAGGCCCAGTCCAGCCCTGAGCAGAAATTGGCAGCTCCAAGCTGATTCACCCAGATTATATACTGGGCATGACCTCTTAGGGTATGGAATATCCCTTTGGCTAGTTTGGGTCACCTGCCCTGGCCCTGCTCCCCCTCAGCCTCTGGTGTAGCTGCTCACCAGCACTGAAACGTCCTCAATTTGAGGTGAGCACTACCAAGCAACACCCAAAACATCAGTGTGTCCTCAGCATTCTTGTAGTCCAAAATACAGCACTGCACCAGCAACTAGGAAGAAAATTAACTCTATTCCAGCTGGAAACCAGGACATTGATGCTATGAATTATTTAATATGCATTGACTGATGTCACCATCAAAAAGTACCTATTGAGGCAAATGGCACACCCAAGAATCCAAATATCTCTTTTCACCTCTGCTCCCAGTGTCAAGCCTTGCTTCCCAGATTGTTTTAAAATGAACTTCTGAGTAACATGTATAGCTCATGTAGCTAAATTACAGAACAATATTATCAGAAACTTGCTGTTTCCACACCGGTTCTGTTGTTTTTCTGATTTGGTCTCATTTCTCAAAGAGAATATATGTGCAGGTCTGAAAAAAAGCTAACTTGTGGATGGGTGTGTGCTTGAGTCAGAAAATGCTATATCTCTGGAAGGTGTGTCATTGTAGAGGTGTTGTTTATTCCTTAATATCCCAGTCATAGCTTATTTGCTTCTGGGCTTCTGTGTCACTTGAGGTATTATGAGACAAGTAGTAGTAAATTTAGCCTCTGGGTAAAGAAGCTACTGCTCTCTCAGAGATTACTGTCTTCACAGTCAGTGTAATAAAATAGCTACCTGTGTGATTGCCTCTACAGTGCAATCTGGCATTTGAATGTAGCTGGCAATCCAGAATGGTAAGTACAAAGTTCTGGACTGTTCAAAGCCAGCAGAGGGGTGTGTATGTAACAGTAACTTTCAGCAGAATTAAATTTATTTGAGGAAATTTTAAATTTTAAAACTGCTTGAATTAGTTCTTCTCAAATTTAGGATTGACTGTGACTAGAGATTAGAAACATGGGGGACTGCATTTTGTGGGTGATTCAGGTGTGAGGGGGAGGGCAGTGCTGCTGTTTGCTGCTTTTGATCTTTGTAATTAAATGTATGTTCTCTTGCACAGTTTATCAGACTGTTGAAACCAGTGTTTCTGACTTTATCATGGCATTTCCTGTGCTCTGCATAAAGGAGAATGACTGACTTTCACAACACCTATGCAGAATCAGGAACCATTTGTTATAGTTAGGTGGCAAAGGAAGAAAGAAATTATGCAGTTCTGAAATGTCCATTAATTCAGGGAGCTTAAGCATCAAGGTACCCAAAAGAAGAAATTGAAGCTGGGATATAAAAGCAGTGCTATTACATCAGGACATTCTCTTGACAGCTGGAATTACCTGTCTCTCACACTTTTGGAAGCAAGGGCCTAGCACTCTCAAAATGAGGATTTGCAGTAACAAAAACATAGTATGGTAACAGTACCTAAGCTTTAGCTGCTTTTTGTTTTCAGCTGCTTTGCCAGTGGTGAAATTTGCTTCTGCATGGGCTTCTAGATGTGCTCCGCATGGGCAGGTGTTCCAGTAACTGTCCTGAGCAACAGGTACAGTTTACACTTGAGATGGATGTACGTGTTGTGGGCCTTATGGCTGTCCATGTTTCAGTTCTTGATGTATGGCTATTCCTCAATTCTTGAACTTCTTGAATTTGGCTTGGCTTTCGTATTTCAGAGACATCTTTTTGACTGTCATATGAACTAATGACAATAATGTAGATTATTGGTCACTAAATACAGAAGAATGTTTCATAAAATAGTTTCCTGTTTTCTAAGGAAAATACCTGAGGGTCAGGCTTTTCTTGAGGCAATCCAACTGTCTCCGTTGAAATTGTCCAGAGGTGAATTTTATTCTTTCAATTCTCTTATGTGTTTGCAGCAGTACTTCCCACTGGCAACACTATAATTAAGGAACTTTTAATGTTGCCCTTACTATAAGGGTACAATAGTCTTTTAACTGTTGATCTAAATTTCAGCTAGAAGCCTAATGTAAAAAATTGGAATAGTGGAGAGATGTTTATCTTCCGTAACAGATGCAGTTTGATGACATTTTATTGGCAGTTTCTTCTGTAAATAATTCATACCTTTTCCTGCAAAAATATTTTGAGGATGAGGTGTGGGAGGAATTTAATTCTCTTGAGGATTTTATAATGCTACAAAATGCACCCTGGTCTAGCAATTTTGTCAATATGTATGGGAGTAAATAAGATTAATACCTTTATAGTTCTTCTGTTCTGCCTTTACCCAGGAAAATAACTCTTGCCTGACTCAGAAAAGACTGTAAAAAAAGTTTAAAAATAGAATGCTACCTGTCTTGCTACTTTGTTGAAAGAGAAAAAGACCCCTGCTAGTAGAATTCATAATACTTTGGCAATATGACTTTAAAGCAGTGAGTGGATGAGAGCTTTCAAGGCACTGGGTTATTTTGGATTTTGTTAAAGCTCCCCAAATGCCTGATTAGTTTCAAAACCACTGCTACTGGTTCTAATTTGTTTTTAATTTTAAAGGTATATTCTTTTCCTGATAAATGCTGCACTTATAAGTGTATGTGTAATTGGAAAGTGATGTCTTTTACTCAGTGTTTTGCAAATTACACAGTATACACAAACTCCTTTAAGCCCTCTGATTTGTGCTTAATCTGTAGTTCAAACCTGTGACAGTGATACTTTGGCAGGTCCTGGAAGTAGTGTCCTACACCCTCTGTGAAAACTGCAAATATATGCAAGAAGTATGTGGTTTCATGGTTGATAGCTCTTGAATGGCAGCATTTAAATGAATGGAATCCTTCTTGGTAACTATTCCTAATAAACATAATTAGGGAAGTCTCATCAAGCAGCCTGTGGTGAAACATGCAAACTGTCTTTATTGCCTGCTTCTTAGACTTGGAATCACTTGTGTGTGTTCTCTTGCATGAATCACTTGTGTGCATTCTTCTGCAATTTCAGCAATTAACCAGTTATCCTTCAGCTACACCCTTTTGAATTTATAGGAAGTGTTTCAGGGAGTGAAAGATATCCATCAGAACCAGCCCTGGTAATAATCTTTCTGCATATGATTTATCACCTCAACTCATAAACAAAAAATGGTAACTAGATTTGTTTAGACATATTGAACTAAACCACTAAAATACATCAGTGGCGTTTGGACAGAAGAAACTGTGTGTTGATATAATCCAGTCTAACCCACTGAATTTGTTGTGTTGCAAGGCTTTGCAAGGCTGTCTTTGCTAGTGTGACTAAATCACATCAGTAAGCTGGTGTAAGGTGAGGGTAAGAGACACAAGGTCTTACCTTCCTGAAAAAGCTTTCTCGTTCAAAGAACGAGTGGTTCCAAGGTATAAATATGGGGAATGTAAGAAAATTTGAATTTTGGTCTTGAGTTCATAAAATCCCAGTGTTGCTACTGTGCAGAATCACACTGTTCAAAATAAATAAAGAATTCTACTGTAATCGCCGGGGGATTCTAATCCAAATAAGTACACTCTTTGAACAACCTAGTGAAAAATAGAGAAGTTACAGGTTTTTCATTCATTTCTGTTTTGTTTCAGCTGCTTTAAGTTATCATCTTTCTAAGATAGTCATTTAGCAACTAATTCTGTTGCTAAACTTTTTCTTCTTGAATTACGCCCTGAATTGAAGCCCAGAGGAGTCACTGGAAACTTTCCTCAACAGTTTCAGTAGGATTTATATCAGGCTCTTAAAACCATAACTGGGTCTTACTTTTGTGTCTAGCTCACTGTGGGACAGAGACGAAGAAGAGTAAGTTGTAGCTAATAAGGCTGTTTTTCTAAGATCAGGAATGATGAGATTAAGCTGCCTTTGATTCTTCTACTTAATCCTGCTCTGTTGGTTTGACAGCCTATAAAGATCAGAATATGGCTGTTTGCTGCTATTCTTGTGTATAAGCAGTGATTCAGAGACCACTAACACTAGGCTTTGGCAACTATGAAAAAGGCAACAAAATCCACTTTGTTTCCCTTGCCCTCACACTCCTACTCGACGTTTTCTAGTTCCTATAACTAGAGATCTGTGTTCAAGACTTGTCCTCATGATCTCTTTATACCACCAACATAAGCAACTCCAAACACGGGTGGCGCATTGTTGCCGACATCTCTATTTGTGTATTGCTCCTGTCTAATTTCTGTAATCTTTGGCCAAGACTTTAGCTTCTAGAATTTGATCTACAGTCCATATCCTCCTGTGTATAAATCTACTAGGCTTTTAGTGGCTGATTTATGCAATCCTCAAAAGGCAGAGAGAGCATTTATAATGCTTGGAAGAATAAGGGCTGATCTATTTATGTATGGTTTTTAAAGATCATTAGCTTAGATGAAGAGTGAGAAGCAAAGACTGTGTATGTCATTGAAAACCTCCTAGAGCTGTAGTATAAAGATGTTTCAAGTCTCTTGGAAACTCAGTACTCAGAGACAAGTGAATTTTGACTGATCTACATAGAGGAAAGATGGAGACTGACAGCTAGCCGCAAGGTCAGACAGACAAACAGAAAATCTTCCCCAGCTGACTGTTTGCTATGACTCTTACTTCATTCCACAGAGTTCTTTCCATTCCATTAACATCTGATTAGATGGCAGAAACTTTTAAGAAGCTCTAAATGGTTACGCAGATGCCAATACTATAATTCCAGATTCATTCCCTTGCCAAACAGCAAACTGACAGGCAAGAAGAAATGTTCTACTAGTCAGTTTTTTCTATTTAGTTTTTGTTTGGAACTGCTTTTATAAGCTGATTAAATCTTTTGTATCTATGTTGTAGTACTGAGGAGCTAGAAATGTGGAATATAGCAAATACAGGCTGTTGCAAAATTGCTCCCATTAGAAAAGATTACACATGTGATACAAAACTCTGCCATAGAACCAATTCTTAATACAGCCTTGTCCTCTCTGGGTTGTGAATGCAGTGAGCCATAACTGCTGCTTCTTCCCTTGGGAGGCTCTTATATAACTGCTCAGCTGTTTCTCTTGCTGTTCTTCTTATTAAGCCAAAATTTTGTTTTGCTTAATTGTATCCTGGTACACCTAACTTTGCAAACTGGGACTGTTGAAGTGAATCCACTCCCTTTTAAGACCAGACCCCACAATCTGTAGAAAGAAAAGTGCAGCAGAGAAAGCAGTTTATTAGACTTTAAGGGGCCATCAGAGAGACAGTGGCAGCACAAGTGAACAGACTGGGACATACCTGGCTCAGCTGAGTGCCCTTCCAGCAGCAGGGGACAGCCACGTCCAGGGCTGCCTGAGGCTGAGTGCAGCGAGGAGGGCAAGGGCAGAGATTATTCCTCTCTACTCAGCACTTGTGAGGCGGCTTCTGAGGAACTGTGCTCAGTTTCAGGCTTCACAGTTCTGAAGAGAGATTGACCAGCTGAAGACAGTGCAACCAAGGGCCACCAGTACTGTGGGGAAACTGAAACATGAGATGGCCACAGAAACACTGAGGGAGCTGCTTATCTGGCCTGGAGAAGAGAAGGTTAAGAGGGCATCTAATTATTACCTCAGGTACTCACAAGGGGTTATGGGGAAACCAGATCTTCTCACAGCTGTGCAACAAAAGGACAAAAGGCAGCAGTTACAAATAGCAGCAAGGCATGTGTAAAGAAAAAATTTCTCACTGGTTGTAAAAGTCCCATTTTCATAGTGAGTAGCTTAACAATGGAACACATGGATTGGAGACTGTGGACTGAATGTCCTTAACCTGATCAAGCTTTGAAGTTAGCTGTGCGTTGAGGAGGAGGTTGGACTAGAAGAGCTCTGGAGGACTCTTCCCACCTAAATTGGTATTCTGTTTCGGAGTGAGGTGGAGAAAACCAGGGTCTCATAATTAACAAGATTAAATATGGAAGAAGGGAAATGCAAAAGACAATATCCTACACATCATTAGGCTGAAAACTAAAGCGTTGTCAAAATATAACCCTCTGAAAAAAAATGTAGCTATTTAATTTTTATTCCAAATTATAAGTATTGACATTTTCCTTCTGTACATGGTTCCTTTCCTTTCCTGTTTAGTCAGCTGTTCAAAATGTATGCCTTCTATATCCCTTCTTAAGCCTTCTATATCCCTTTCCTAGTGAAAAAGAATGGGTAAATTCATAAGGCAAATCACTGGTGCTACATATCATTCACAGAATGCTCTAATAAAATCTGGTGCACTGCAGGCTTCTTAAGCTATGATGGTCTAATATTTAGCATTCCGTGAAGAACTGAAAAAAAACCTAACAAATAAATGCATAGTGGTCTATGTTGCTGTCTAATGAACAGAGTGAAGGTATCATTGTGTATGTTACATGTCTCCATCTCTGAGAATTAGGACAAATGTGGGACTGTAGGAAAAGGGATGCAACTGGCCTAATCAATTTGCATAGCTGGCTGAGAGTAGATGTTGACATCACTAAATAGAGACACCTTACGTCAAATGCTAGCCAAAGAGAAGAATGGACTGGGTACAATGTGCAATGGTTTTGAAAAGAAAGCTAATTAGGAATGCATGAGCATTTGTCAAGGGTACATTGCAGCCCTGAATGCAAACTTTTAATATAAAAATTGTATTGACAGGAAACGAGAGTTGAATTTTATTTCAGTATTCATAGAATATATTCTTACATAGTTTTATTCAAGGCATTTGTTCTCTTTATGATTTTTTTATGGATAAAATCTAATGAAATGTGTCCTAATCCATTACAAAAGTAGTTAGAAATTATTTTAATCTCCCCACATCATTAAAGTCTCTAAGCCTAATTGTGGGGAGAGAGTAGACTTCAATGACAGGAGCTGGGTAATTCTGATACTTTAATTCACATGCTGCCAGTTGGCTGAAGCTACATATACCACATACAATGGATGGGTGGTGAAGTCTATAACTGAAGTACCACGTTTCCTTATTTTGGTTGTACAACATTCACTCATGTTCTCTTTGTATTGTTGAAAGCAAATGTCATGGACTGTAGAAAGCACCTTCCATCCCTGTGAGATTTCCATATGCAATGTGGAGCCCATACAGGACAATTTAACTTGTTTTGTTTCACTTAATTCTTTGTGCATTTAAATTATTTCAAGTAACATGTTTTTAGTCTAAACATGCTCCCAAAGTCTTCTAATATGAAAGGCCCCTGTATTCAAGGGAGAGAGAGAAACTTTAGGATGTCCTGTACTATTTGGTTTTGGGTTTGGATGGTCCCAGATGGTCTCTGCAATGTCAGACCTGCCCTCTTTTAGTAAACAAGCTCAGTTCTCTAACTGTCCCTGCTGAGTGTTGTTGGTGCACCTTGTCATAGGAAACTGCATTATGCTTGAGTGTTGCTACCTAAAGCATAGGGAAATAATCTCAGTGTCCTGAATTAAAAGCTTGGGTGGGTCCTCAGAGGGAGAAAAGAGCCAAGTCACTACATTTTTTAATATTTATTTTTTAAGCAGACCATACCTAGACCTCTAATACAGGGAAGAGCCTCTTGCTTCCACATGGCCCTTGGGCCTGGGATGTACACTTTCTCAGAATGCTGATAAGCAGAAACGTAAAATCTAAACCCCAGAGTTACCATGCTTAGACTATCAATCCTCTGCAGATACAGCAGACTTGGATTATGATGAGATGGTGAGAAGCATGGGCTCCCCTTCCAGAAGGATTTGTCAAAAAACCTAAACCAAGTACTTGTAGTCCCTTCTTCTTGTGCTTCCTGTTATCCTTGACTAGTATTTTTGCAGCCTGTCTCCTGCTGAGCCTTTCTCTGGTGTCCGAGAAGTGCAGAGGATGGAAGGGCCTGAGGGCACTGAGCTTCAGCGTTTCTGAGCTGGTAGAAAATTCCTTAAGGAGTTCTGCTAACACTGCATGTTGGAGCAGCCTCTGGAGTTAAACTGACTCTCAGGATGCAGAAGTAGGAAAGTTATTTGTAAACTCAGTCACAGTCTCTGCACAACTGATGCTCTCTCCTGGTGTTTTTTAATCATCTGAGAAATATAGTCTCGAAACCAAAAGGTTAGTTTAGCCCCAGAGTAAAAAATAATAGATTGGAGCATATGGGGATGTGAATTTACATTTGTGCTTTCAAATGCTGTTTTTAATTTAGCAAAACTAAGATTATTCTAAGTAGAATTCTCCATGGGATTGAATGCATTTTTAAATTTTAAATTATTATTTTAGTCCTTTTTTATCCAGCTGGTCTCTCAGTTGTGAGGTGGTGTTTAAAGCACATAATTGAGCTGCAGTGACGGAGCTCACTTGGCAGGCCATAAACATGTTTTGGAAAGTTCTATTGACTTGGCAAAAGCAGACTGTAGTTAAATGCTACTATGGTCCAATGCCATGTCCTTTAGGACTGCTTGCAAAGGCAGAGCTTATTCCCTTCTCCCTTTCCCTCTAGCTGTTATTCTTCCCTGAAAACAAACAAATGAAAATGAAAAATCCAAGCTGGCTACCTGGAATATTTAAACATCCAAATGAGCAAAACTTTACCATTCGTGTGTTTTTAATGCTTATGCAAAGTCAGTGGGAATACAAAGTCAGTGGTTTATTAATGTGCTTTCTTGCACCAAAGCCTGTCAGTTGTTCTAACCCTCTTACAGATGCATTCCAACCACTTCTCAATATGTCACTCAAGTTTATGGTCAAAACTCAACTGTTTGTTTAAAAGTTTGGGAAAATGTAAATATGCTTCAATACAGGATTATGTATCAGAGAACAGAGAGCTTCTGGTTGTCCTGTGGTTTTCTTTTATACTTTGCTAGAAAAGCTGCAATCTGAATTACATAAGAAGTTTTACATTTGTGGTGGGAAAGCACTGAATGGTAAAAGTTGCTGTAGATTGTCATTAAAATGGAAATTATATAGTAGCATGTATCTATTTCCACAGCAGCAGAAGCCTTTATCACCCTTTGATGAAACAGGAAAAGCAAGAGAAACTTGAGACATTTTCTTTATCCCCATCAAAAGCTACGCCCTCCTTTCTCTTTTTCCTATTTTAACCACCTGACTAATCTTTGTCATTGCTGTATTCTGCTAAATTTACTATTGAGCACTAAAAATAGCACTTTCTTCCTGTCCTTCCCCCCCCCCCTTTTTTTTTTTTTCCTGTAGAAAAGCTCTGTGAAGAGCTGGGAATAAGATCTAAAGGTTTGTGGATTTTATTTATTGGCTTGGTTTGGAATCTTTTTTAATTGTAGTCCAATACTTTTTGATTCAGTATCATGACAAGTCTGGTTGCTTTGTATCAGTTTTCTCTCAGGTGATGCTAACTTAGCTGTTCTCACATTAACATTCACTGTTTCCAGCAGTGATAGTCTAGGTATTTTTAATAGAGACATGGGTTCTAGTTCTGATTTTTCTTCAGAAAGTGATCCTTTAGACTGCAGAAAAATGGTACCAATAAGAAATTAAAAATTGGTATTCTGAAGCAATTCAGTAAAAGGAATACCTTTGGTATAACTGCTTTTCTCAGCCTTCTGAATTGAGTGGGATGAACAGGAGATTTTTTGTTTTCTTAAAAACTGTGTGTCTGAGAAACAAGTGAATACATGGGGTTGTTGTTCTTGCACAGAATGAAATTTTTTTGCCATCATTTGTGGAGATGGTAACTTAAACCATTTACTCAAAAAACAGAAGGTAATTACCTACTATACATTTTAAATATGTTGACTTTTTTTTTTGTTGCCTCCATTATCAACTTGCTATTTCTTTCCTTGTAAGTAGATGTCTGAGTGAGAGTTGTTTTAGTTTCTGATGCATTTGTCTTGTCCATTCAAACTGTGCAAAGGTAGGAGAATAACACTTAATATTTGCCATGATGCACTTTGTTCTTCTGCCCCCAAGAGCCTCCTTTGATATGAAGTTGCAAACTGCAATTTGTCCTGACATAGATGTACTCAACTGAGAATTGTTGCAATCTGACCTGGTTAATGTAAGTTTCGCTTCTGGGTATTTGGAAAATGTAAGTAATTGACTATAATCAAATGCATTTGGATACTGTTAACCTGTTATTTGTTACAGATAACTATTATAAGTGGGGTTTTAAACAACTTTATAATGTTTTCCAACAAATTGCTGTCTTAATGCTATGAGTCTGGGCAATGTGTGAGTCCAGGCTGCTGTAAGAGAATATTTTTTTATTAGTGACTACTTTTTAAATAGTCTCAGCTATGTCAAAAACTGCCTTTCTCTGCAGTGGTTGTGCTCATGCCCCTTACTGGTTAGTGGCAGTTTTGTTGATGTCAAGTGGTAAACGAAGAGCCAGAGACTGCTGTTTTAGCAGGGAGCCACGTCTGGATTGTAATACACAGGGTCTTGAACTGCTTTCACTGGTTCAAAAACACCAAGTCTAGATTGTCACTGTAAGAAAAAGGAGGTTGTGGTTTAATTTTGATGTATGTGTTTTACATGAAGGCTTCAAACATTAGTGAGGACAGAGAGAAGTAATTTCAAAAGGTATCAGCAGCACCTGCAGTAGGAAATCACATGCCCAATTTAGGGCATCAATTAGGAGGCTTTCAGGACCTTTGCACTGTGTATGTATTAGGAGTTTTTATAGTGTATACGTATAAAGACTGCGCGTGGGGCTGTTGCTTTGTTTTCAAGTTGTTTCGTGGCCGAGCTTCAACCGTGCGAGGCCATGGCAGAAAGCCTCCGCTGCGGGCCGTGGGGCAGGGCCGGGATGAGCCCCGGGGATCCGGGCCGTGGGGCAGGGCCGGGAGGAGCGGTGCAGGTCTATCAACAAAACTGC